>JAHWFO010004194.1:215373-293983 GCA_023313115.1 Rhysida immarginata
CCTGCAATCTATTGTAGGTGAGCTGAATTCGAAAAAGTGGGGATCTTTGAGCATGTACTTTCTTCATAAGCGTTGGATGGAGATGCATCAGTGTTTCTCGAGAAGAGAGCTGAGGAACTCATAGACGAATTTTTGAAATAATATCAACATCAACTGCTCTGGAAATGATTTTTCTTAAGATAATCAAGTCATATTGATCATGTTTCATGGTGAGAGATGGTAATACTGTTTGAGAGGAAGGATATCTATGATTCAGAAATCTCAAAAAGGTTGATTGAACTTTATCGAGAGATATGCCTGTTGTTGGGTGCATCCATTCCAGATCGTACATTAAAATTGGTAAAACTAGAGAGGTATATAGATGAAGAAAAGTATTCTTCTGAGTGAAGCTAGCACTATTTCACAGAATAGACCCGAGGGCCTTTAGTGCTTTTTGTTTAACATGAACAATCTTGTCATGAAAAGTGAGGTTTTGGTCAAATATCACACCCAAGTCTCTAACAGTAGTTTACTTTAAGATGGGGTGTTGATCAATATTGTAAGGATAAGTAATCGGATAACGTTTGTTAGTAAAAGTGCATCTAAAACATTTGGAGTAATTAAGAGTCAAATGGTTTTTAGAGCACCATTGGATCAATTCTTGGATAGCATTCTGTAAGATAAGTGCATCTGACAAATCAACAATCTTTTTATAAATTTTTGTATCGTCTGCATACATGAGTACGTTTCCTCCATGGAGGGCTTGTGGTAGATCGGACGTGAAGACGTTAAATAGAAAGGCCCGAGTACAGAACCCTGGGGTAAGCCAGTAACAGGAGAGAAAGGATGAGATTTACCTGTTCCAATAACAACATAAGCCTTACGTTCAGTAAGATATGAGTTCATTAGATTATTGGAAATTGTCTCTAAGCCCAAAAATATTGCAATTTCTTACTTAACAGATTGTGGTCTACCATATCAAAGGCTTTACTATAGTCGAAATAGGCAACATCGATTTGACTCGTCTCTTCGTATGCTGAGAAAAGGTCTTCCGTTAAAATTAAGAGATTAGTTTCAACTGATCGTCCAGGATGAAAAGCATGTTGGGTTGCAGGAAGAAAAGATCTAAAATGAGAAACAAGATATTTAAGCAGGATGAGGTCAAAAACTTTGGAAATACAGGGGAGAGCAGATATTGGTCTATAGTTTTTCACCAGATCTGAACGTCCAGCTTTAAGAATAGGTGTAACCCTAGCTACCTTCCAGATAGATGGATATATGCCGGTGGAAAGGCTCAAGTTAAAAATATAATGCAGTACAGGATTAAGTAGTTCACTTACTCCTTTAAGAATGGAATATGGAAAGTCGTCAGTAGAGGCAGAAAAGGTATTTCGAAGCTTTCTAATGTCTGTTTTAATATCCAAATGTGAAATTTCTCCAAACATGCAGACGTCAGGAGTAAAAAGATGATCATCCATTTCTTCTATGTCTGACAAGTTTGAAGCGTTTGGAGTCGAAGGAGTGCAGAAGTGTTCAGCAAAACAATTGCATATAGCATTAGGTTCATTTAAGACATTGCCATTTTCGGTAACAAGAGTGGTGCAATCACGATGCACTTCCTTTCGCTTCGAGCTGACATATGTCCAAAAATTACGAGGATGATGAAAAATATTGGCTTCAAGCGAATGAACATACTTTTAATAGTCTTGAGCTTGTTGTTGTTTACATGCTCTACGTGTTTCAGATAAACATTGGTAAATGAGGCGATCATTAGACACTTTATATTTTTTGTGTAAACGTTGCTTTTTCTTCATTCGTGAAATGAGTTTTAAAGAATACCAATTAGGATAATGGCGATTTTTACCAGTTACTTGGACTATAGGAATATTATTAATTAAATTGCGGTGTAATTTATTCTGAAGGATAACAGCTACTTCATTGGGATCATCAGATCGCATAACTTCATCCCAGTTTTCGTGTGCAGCATCTTGATAAAGCTTGAAATAATTTGCTCTACGAAGGCCCCAGCATACAGTGGAGTTGCAAAAATTAGAAGAAATGGAGGACCTAATCGTAAAGTCCGCTGTAAATGGTGGATGATATGAATCAGGTGAGACAAGAGCCTCAGTATTGGGAACGGGTGAAACTGAACAGGTGCAGTCCGTAAGAACAAGATCAAGATAGGATCCCTCAGTATTTGAGATATTAGCAACTTGAGAAAGGTTGCAGACCGAGAGAAGATCATTTAGCAAAGAGTCCTTTAGATAACAATAATAAGAGCCGGAAACAGTATTTATGTTAAAGTCACCGAAAACTGCAATGGGGCCAATAAAACGAAGAATCATATCTTGCGTATCATCAAAAACTTGGCGAATCATATCCGCAGAAAGAAGTGGAGGAAGGTAAATGCAGCCAATAAGAAGTTCGCGACCGCCGCCAATGCTAACCTTCACCCAAACGTTGTTAATATCTCGGATCGTGGAGTCAATAGGTATTCAATGGATGGAATGAGAGAGAGCAATAGCAGTACCCCAGCCACGGTTTCCTAGACGATCACTGCGGAAAACAACAGACTGGGTTCCAAAAAGGGAGCTAGAAGAAATTTCATCTGTCAGCCATATTTCAGTAAGACAGATTATATCAAAATGGGAAAGAAGGTGCTTTGAGTAAAACTCAGAGACTTTTGTTCTTAATCCTCTACAGTTTTGATAATAAACTAACATGGTTTATTAATGCCATATGTTTCACTCTCCGATTCTGGCGTATCAACTGCAGTGTTACTAGTAGTCGAGGTAAATTCCATATGACTAGACTTGTCATTTTCGATGTCAACGACTTTTCATTATCGATGTCATCCAAATTATCAACAACAGTACTAGAGGAAGGAATGGTAAAGGGATTATCGACTGCACCCTTATTTTTAAGCTTATGCTCTCAGAGGTCTTTGTTAGAAGGATGTTTGGATTTAATCTCCCCCTGAACGTCATGATCATAGCATTTTCTGGGCATACGGAGGGGTTAAGAAATATGGAAGCATCATTGTCAAAGACAGAGATGTAGAATGAAGAGTAAGATGGAGATTTTGTCATAAGCTGATAACATACGATCTTATTTTTGGTGAGAGTAGACATATAGCTGATGATATCTTTTTCTGTGGTATTAGGGCACATCCTGGTAAGGAATAATTTTTTAAAAACTTTTCGCTCACGGGGGACAGCTTGATCAGCTTGTTTAGCTGAGCCTCGGAGAGTTGATGTAGTATTAGTTCCATAAATTGGAGTTCTTATAGACCTAAGTCGTGTAGTATTTTCAAGACTACCATTGCTTTTTGTTGTCACGTTGGTAAACTGAGTATCTGAAACACTATGATTATTTATGATATCCTGAGTTGGAAAAGATCGTACAGGGCCATCTTGTCCTTGTGAGTTGTAAGAAGTCTGTAGATTACGTTGTTGAGCAATAGGGGGTGCTGGCTGGCTGGAAACATTAGACCTATTTCTTGACAGAATATGTTGTCGGACTCGTTCATTCTGGGCGTCAATATTGGAAATGTTTCCGGCTAAATGGGTCAGCTCATTTGAATGCTTTTGCATACATTCATGTAGTTGTGTCTGAGATGAACGTATTTCCATGAGGGTATGATTTACAGTTGGCAGCTGATCTTGGTTTGGAAGGAGAAGTGTATTAGTTAAATTCTATGTTCTAAAGAATGATTCAATAAAATCAAGTCTGCTCTACATGTCACTAATAGTGCTTGCGAAAGTTTTAAACTGATCGGTAAGTGACATTAGAGAGATAGACAATCCTTTACTGTCAGAACACACGTTCTCAACCTAATTTAAAATCGTTGTTAAGAAAGAGTGCAGATTCGAAACTTGAGGCATATAAGAAGTTCATTTGCATCATTACTTTTATGGGCTGAATTTAGACGACACGAGAAGCATTTCCAGTCCTGTTTTTTCTCAAGTGATATAGATTTGTAAGTAGATTGTGATAGACTTGAACATGCAAAGTGGAGCTTTGAATCACAGGAAAAACAAGTCACATACGAGCCATTTTTGGGGAGGTTCGTATGACGTATGCTGCAATTAGTCATTATAATACTGGAGTTATGAATCAACACCAAGTTATATTATTGCAGTCTTAAAACAGTTTTATTGATACAGTTATATTCTTATCAACTGTAAAATTCAAATAACAGCTCTTCACAACTTGTGTAAAGAACAGTACAAAAGTTCACAGTAGCTCCACCGGGCCTCTGTAGACAGGACACAAGGTTCAAACTTGAGGATCAAGTAGCCAGCGCTGCTGCTTGATCTAGGTGCACGAGGGGAAGGACACAATTCTGGGAAAGGGAAGGCAGGAACACGATGTTATAGGTTCAGCTGGAGGTAGGGGATCCCAGACTTGAAATTGGCGGGAAAGGATGGGCTGTAGGTAATATTTATTTATTTATTTATTTATTTATTTAAATCGTATAAAAAGAAAAAATCCTGTCCAAGGCCCAAATGGCCACATGGCCGACGAGAAGGGTCCTTGGAAGGACAAAGTAAAACAAAATAATAACTAGTAAATACAAATAAATAATAAAAAGCTATGTAGAAAATAACTAAACAGAATAATCCAAAAGGTTAACGAGGGTTAGTAAGTGTGTTAATCGATAGAAGATAGATTTTCAAAAGGCGTTTGAACATATGACAGGAAGGAGAAGACCGAATGGCTTCAGGTAAATCAGACCACCATTTAATTCCTGCGTAAGAAACACTGCGTTGTTTATAATTACTTTTAGCAAGGGGAAGGCGAATAGAATTAGCTGACCGAGTAGTATAAGAATGGTAGTGATATTGATAAGTAATTATTAAAGGAGTAGCTAGTGATAGATGGGAATTTACGAGTTTATAAATGAACAAACAAAGTTGAGAAATGTAAATTTGGAAAATGGTTAAAATGCCAAGTGATTTGAAGTGGTGCGAAACAGATGTAGGTCTACGAACATTCAAGAGGCATCTCAAGAACCACTTTTGGAGTCGATATAGACGAGAAAGACTAAAGTTTGAAGCGGAACCCCAGAATTGAATACCATAGCATAAAGCAGAGTGGATCAGAGAGTAGTATAGAAGGATTAAGATATCAGAAGGGAGATAATATAAGCGCGAGATCATGCCTTGTTTTCTATTAAGAACAGACACTAGATAATTAACATGCGAGTCCCAGGACAGATCACGTGATATGAGGAGACCTAAATATTTGAAGGAGTCGGTACCTGAAATAGGAGAGTTGTTGTAAACTATATTAAGATCCAAAGGGACATTATGTTTATTTCGCTGATAGAATAGCATGTACCTAGTTTTATCAAGATTTAAAACTAAGGCATTAGCAGAATTCCAAGAGCTCAAGACTGATAAAGACTGATTAATAGCCAGGACAAGATTAGAAATATTAGAGTCAGAAAACAAAAGAGTGGTATCATCAGCATATAAAATTAAAGAAATCGGAGATAGAGTATATGTAAGGTCGTTAATAAAAAGATTAAATAACAACGGAGAAAGAATAGAACCTTGAGGAACCCCAACATTACGGATTAGTGTGGGTGAAAGGAATTCATGAATAGATAGATAATAACTACGATTTGTAAGAAACTCAGTTAACCAAAACAATGGGGGACCATGCAAATTAAAAAAAGAAGAAAGTTTAAAAATTAAAAGTTGGATAGGGATTGAATCAAAGGCTTTAGAGTAATCTAAGAACAGAGAAATAACAAATTTATTATCAGAGAGATCATTAGTAATAAACTCAAGTAACTCGTAGCATGCTGTATCGGTACTGCGTTTCGGAGTAAAGCCATGCTGTAATGGAGACAAAAGATTATTGTTATGTATATAATTTGAAGGAAAAACAGCTTTTCAAAAATCTTAGAAAAGAAGGGGAGAATGGAAATCGGGCGATAGTTTTGAAAATCATTTGGGTTACCTTTTTTGAAGATGGGCAGAATTTTAGCAATCTTCAGTGCTTTGGGAAATGATCCCATAGTAAGGGAAATATTAAATATATGGGCTAGAGGACAAGCAATACTAGTGTTAACCGCAATAGCAATGTCAGCTCGTATATCCAAAGGATCGGGGGAAATTGAAAATTTCATTTGACTGATTATTTTGGCAACTTCGGAAGGATCCGTAGGTGCAGCAAAGAAAGAGACCGAAGGTAAAGAGGCTTCAAAAGAGTATTTAATAGAGGAAGAATGATAAGAAGGAGGAGTGGGCAAAAGCGCTGTTAGAAATTCCATAAGAATAGAAGGATTTAAATTGTGCGTGTCCGCAAAAGGCGATTGAAATGCCGAAGTATTAGATAATAAGTCATTAATTGTTTTCCATCTAGTTTTATTAGAACCCATTTTACTAAAAAGTTGCGCATAGTAATTACGTTTGGCTAGTTTAATAATGTTACGCAGCCGATTAGAGAAAGATTTGAATTGGAGATTTCTGAACTGGGTAGGATTTCACCTGTATTTACGCTACATTTACGATTTAATAATAATAATAAAAGAAATAATAGGTGAATTAATTAGTACAAGGAAATGGGTAGAATTATTTAAAAAAAGGGAAATTAATAAAAAGAAAACAATATGAGCTAAAAATTAAAAAAAGAAAAGCAGTTTAGAATTAGAGATAAATCTAAAAAAAAAAGGGAGAACAAAAAGGAAAAACACTAAATACAGTATACACCAGGTGAAGAAAAAGTTAAAAATATTAAGGAATAAGTTAAGAGAAGCAAGAGACAAAGACGGAATAAGGGAGAGCGTACATCTGAAACCTGACGAAAAAAAAGGAACAAATCGATGTTTGCTTAACTTTGGACAGTAAACAGAGCAGAAGGGCGCCTTGGTAGAAGGGGCTGTGGCGAGAAGTGGACGGGGAGGGAGGAATGTTATAGAAGGTGGCCGGCTGAAGAGGAGATGTGGATGGAGAGCAGAGGGTAGGAGCTTGGAGAAATATAAGACCCAAGGTCACGCAGATGAGAGACTGGGATGGGGTTGATGTAAGGTGGGAGGGGGTGAACGAACGCGAGTGTCCTAAGAGGGGGGAGGGGGGAGAGAACGTAGAAACTCATAGGGATGGGATATATCAATAATTCTAAGGGATTATCAATAATTATCAATGAACTGAAGGGATATATCAATAATTCTTAGTAGGATTAATAGTTAGTAAATGGCATGGTGCATAATTGATTCGTAAGTACGACTAACGAATACAGATAATGGTCAAGGAATACAAAAGGAGAGAAAACAGAAAAGGAGTGGGTAAACAACATATATGCAGTTAAAATCCTTGAAGCTGCAGTTGATGGAGGATACAGATGTATCGTATGGGAACTAAATAATGTGAGGAGTTCGTGGAAAACACAAGAGGTGTAATAGTAAGCAACAAATACAAGCTTTGGTATGCTTCGCTTCTTTGGAGCTTTGACGTGGGAACTGCGTCGAGTCGGCGGGATGAGGGATGGTTTTATGGGGGAGGAAAACTTGGGAACTGGGGTGGCTGAGGAGCGATTGCAGATGCGTCTGCTCTCGAAGAAAACTAAACAGTAATGCGATAATTATAACAACAACAACAAATTACCTCGATGGAATACTAATGAGAACAAAAACTCTCTTGAAACATTTCAAACGCATTTAAAGCAATCTAAAAATATGTATACTGTAATTTATGTAGATTTATATTAAAATCTAAAAAAGAACAGAAAACTAAAATTATGTTATTTGCTCTTTAAATTAGTGTAAAAACCAATTCAATCATCATGATCATTCTTCAAACTTTCAAGGTCGTTAAATCCTTCTGTTCACGCTGAAAAAGAGTTACAATTTTTGCCGACAGGTATCACTTTTATTGATAGGTACTTTACTGCTGACCAAATTATCAAAATTAACTTTGATTCTTTACTGTTTCGGTTCATAATCGATGAACAAATGGAATCCTTTCTACATTATTTATTCCGGGCATGGTGGTGAAATTATTTCATTTAACCCTAAAATATTTAGTAAAGTGTTGTACTTCCGCCATTGTTGATCAGATAAAAATGACAACTTCGTACTGGCGAGGTGACTTTTCTAAATTTTTTGCTGTTAAATGACAGTCAATCATAAGAAATCTGTACATCTATAGCGACCAATTTCAGCAAAGACAATATTGATTTTATTGCTAAAGCGGATAAAGGGAGCACATTTTCGTGTTATAACAACACACCCAGATACGTAGAATTAACCTACAATTTTAAAACACTTTAGAGAAAATATATAAATATGAAAACTAAATTGTAAATTACTATTAATGTAAACAAAAATATAGAGAGAATTTAAACAAATGAACTTGAAGAACAGAAAGGTTAAATGGAGAGTGAATTTATTCTTTATATATTTGAACAAATAAAAGTTCTTTAATTTGTAGACATTTCCACATAATGAGAAACGAAGTGAGCCTCAATTTCTAAAGCGTTATATGTAAGTATCTATTATTTTTTCATATTAACTTACTAAATTGTTACTACCATTGAAACAAGCGATTAACTACTACCAATCAGCAATATGTCTCACAGTAATTAGTTGCAATTCAGGAAGCGCTCAACAGCTAGCGCTGGTAGCGAAAGTCTACATTAACAATTGTTTGAAAGAGTTCAAATACCATAGACCATACATTCTATTGATTCTGCCTACGTGTATTTTCTATAGATAGGGCGAGGATAACGAGTTTTATATACTATTAATCCTAACAGCAATATGCTCTAATAACAATAAGCTATGGGTCTAACAACTCATAAGCAGTTGGCTAATATATTACATGCCATATCTTAGAATTGAAAGTTTCCAAAGGTAACATTTGGGCACCATTAAAAGAAGTATGCTACTTACTAAACAATTCTGACTACCATTAATTCCTCGTTATACAGGGTGAATACAAAAGTCTGAACCCCCCCTTTTATTTTTTGAACCGAAGCAGATATGTCAATTTTCATGAATCCAGTGAATAGGAAGTTGTGGGTGGCCTATCCCATAGTGCACTTTTCATCAACTCAAATATGCAAATTAGAACACATTCAAAATTTATCTCAAAAACCATCAGGGATAGAGAAAAAATCTCAATTGCTTGTTCAGCATAAAAAAAACAAACAAAACAAAAAAATATCATTCAAATCGGACCAACCAATCACCTACAATCACGTGGTGAACTTTTGTAGCTTACAAACAGTCAAACTGCACAAGGAAAACTGAATGTTGATATTTCCACCATGTAAAGCATGCAAATCAAAAAATTACCATAAATTACCATACTCAATTCACTTTCATGCGGAAAAGCAAATAAAAGGCATGTTTCAGCACACAGAAGACAGAACAATTCCAGGATGGCAAGCTATACTGTTCCGGAAATGGCCAACATGATCTTCTGCTTCAGAGAGGCAAGGAGAAATCTACATGATGCAGTTAGGTTGTATCGAGACGGATACCCTAATGAACGCCATCCATCTCGTCAAACAATGCGTCAGATTATTCAAAGATTCAAGGCTACAGGGAATGTTAATGCAGAACGAGGACGACCAAGGGCACAAGGCGACGAGAATACAACAACACTAGTTCTGGCTGCAGTTGCTGCAAATCCCCACACAAGCAGCAGAGCAATTGCTGCAGATGTTGAGTGCCATCAGAAAACTGTTCTCTACATTCTACATGCACATCATTTTCACCCAGACCATATTCATTGTCACCAGGAGTTACTGCCATTGTATTATGTTGCTAGGGCTGCCTTCTGCAACTGGTTACTTACCTGCCTGGATGACAATCCAAACTTCATTCATGAGGTGTTGTGGAGAGATGAAGCCCAGTTCACCAGGGATGGAGTTATCAACAGGCACAATTATCATCATTGGGCAGATGAAAACCCATGATGTCTGCGAGAAGCAACTCATCAAGTGAACTGGAAAATCAATGTGTGGTGTGGATTTTACAATGACACTGTGGTTGGATCGTATTTTTACGAAGGAACACTGACTGCAGAACGCTACCGGGATGAAATTCTCAACGTGGTAGTCACAGACTTCATTGACAATTTGCCATTGGCCTCGTATCAGCGCACGTGGTTTCAGCAAGATGGAGCTCCTCCACATTACGGGTTGGTCGTTCGCGAGATGTGAGATGTTTGGACAACAATGGATTGGCCGAGGAGGACCAGTTCGTTGGCCACCACGCACCCCTGATTTTACACCACTTGACTTTTTCTTGTGGGGATACCTGAAGGAAAAGGTTTATGCTACGCAGCCCGCCTCACAGGAGGATCTGGTTCAACGAATCCTAGAAGCGTGCTGAGGAGTGACACCAGCCATGCTTGCCGATATTTTGGCATTAGTTAGGTTCCGTGCCCAATTGTGTTATGGTGCCCACGGTCATCACATCGAGCATTTTGTTGATCAAATTTTTTTTAAATCTTTGAAGTAACTTGTTTGTACAGTGTGACTGTTTGTAAGCTACAAACAGTTCACCACGTGATTGTGGGTGATTGGTTGGTCCGATTTGGATGATATTTTTTATTTTGTTTGCTTTTTTATACTGAACAAGTTTGCAATTTGTTTTTTTTCTTCGTCCCTTACGGTTTTTGAGATAAATTTTGAATGTGTCTTAATTTGCATATTTGGGATGATGAAAAGTGCACCATGGGATAGGCCACCCACAACTTCCTGTGTATTGAATTCATCAAAATTGACATATCTGCTTCGGTTCAAAAGATAAAAGGGGGGGTTCAGGCTTTTGTATTCACCCTGTATTCACTCATGATACCTTGTTATGAGTTTTTTGATATATTACACGCCATATCTTAGCACAGAAAATTCCAACAGTACCATATGGTACCATTAGGACATGTGCTACTAAACCAATTCCCACTACCATTATTTACTCGTCATAGTCACTCATGACACGTTGTAACGAGTTGTTTGATATATTACATGCCATATCTTAGCATTGAAAGTTCCAATGGTACCATATGGTACTGTTAAAACACGTGCTACTAAACCAATTCCCACTATCATTATTTACTCGTTATAATCACTCATGAGACGTTGTTACGAGTTATTTTATATATAGCATGCCGTATCTTAGCATTGGAAGTTTCAATGGTACCATATTGTACAATTAGGACATGTGCTACTAAAGCAATTCCCACTACCATTATTTACTCGTCATAGTCACTCATGACACGTTGTAACGAGTTGTTTGATACATTGCATGCCATATCTTGGCATTATAAGTTCCAACGGTACTATATGGTACACGTGTACTAAATCATATTCCCACTATCATTATTTACTCGTTATATTCACTCATGAGACGTTGTTACAAGTTATTTGATATACTGCATGCCGTATCTTAGCATTGAAAGTTTCAATGGTACCATATTGTACAATTAGGACATGTGCTGCTAAACCAATTCCCACTATCATTATTTACTCATTATATTCATTCACGAGACATCCTTCCGCGACACGTGGCACTAGACCAATATCTGCTATCTCTAGTTACTCTTATATATATATTTGTTCATGACACCTCCTAATGATTTGTTTGATATATTACATCCCATATCTGGTTATAGGGAATTTTTAATAATAAGGGGGTATAATAATTTTACCATTAGATCACGTACCTGTTTCAGCTATCTCATGTTCGAACTTGTTTGTGCTCTGTCACATATTAATGATTTGGTGAAAAAAGAGTGTGAAAAATTTAATTCGTTTTCAAGTTATTGTAGTAAATAATAAGCTCCCTACGAATAAAAAAATTCTTTTAAATTAGAGACCAATCTCCCCTTTCAATAATCGTCAATCACGTGATCCTGCACCCGCACCATCTCATTAACGTTTAGAGCACGTGCAGAGTCGAGCTGGTGTGCTCAGCCAACACCTCCTAAGGATAACGCATGAGCGCGATAACATCATACATAGATGTGTTGGCCTAGCAAGCGTTTTCCCCAATGCAAAGATAATTCATCTCTTCAAGCAATTCAATACCGCACTCTCTCTATTGCATCGGACAGACGGACGGACAACTGGACAAACCGATCTCATAAGCACTTTTCTGTGCTAAAATGACAGTAACGAAACCTTATTGGATAGTTTAAGATTTCAAATTTCAAAATCCTTAAATGTTAACACCTAAGCAAAAACCTGGAATTTCTTATATACTAGATGACTTGGGGTTTGTTTGTTTTTGTGTTTGTTTATTTGACAATGCTCTGTCACGAACAATATGGCATGGACCAACCATTTGCCACCACGGCCTCCTAGAAACTACCAGGCCTGAACATGACGTCAATATTGTATTGTTGAAGCACTAAAATTGTGACGTTGAACTAACTTCTGTAATAGCACCACCAGTTTGATGTAACAATGTTTTATCTTTTCCATGTTCAAGCCTGGTAGTATCTAGAAGGCCGTTATGCCACGCACCAACAATATGCCAACAGATACACAAAGCAGTCTTTTCCTTATATATAATTTTCAGTCATACAAATGAAAACGAAAATTATTTATTTTATCCAAAGTGTATACCAGGAATTTAAAAATACTCTCCAAATGCGTTAAGGCATTTATCTCACTGTGTAACAAGGCGTGTAATTCCTTTCAGTTGCGTGTGGAACCATTGCAAGACCTCTTCCTTCACTTCATCGTCCGACTGAAACCTGTGGCCTTTCAGATATTTCTTGAGATCCCCAAACACGTGAAAGTCACATGGGGATAAGTCAGGGCTGTAAGGTGGATGCTGCATTGCTTCCCAGTTGAACTTTTTGATGAGGTCTACCGTTGCTTTCGAGTTGTGAGAACGTGCATTGTCATGGATAAGAAGCACTCATTCTGTAAGAAGTCCAGGACGTTTGCATCTCATGGCCACATGCAGTGCCTTCAATGTTTCCCCATATCGCGCTATGTTAACAGTGGTGCCTTTTTCCAGAAAGTCCATTAAATCGGGCCTTTCCGATCAAAAAACATGGTTAACATCACCTTCCCCGCTGCTTGCGATTGCTTTTGATTTTTTTGCGATTGCTTGTTTGTTTCGAAACGCGAGCTATCCTACTGTTTCACGTGATGCAAAATATGCAACCTATTGTTCCATTTGCACATAGGGTTTCGCAATTGTTGAAAACAAAAACTTACGATCTTACACGTCATCTTTTTTTTCCGCACACAAATTTTTGTTTTCATTTGTACGACCCTTATATATATATATATTGTTACGTGCTAGTAAAGACACTCTGCGTTTACCTGCACGTACAGCCGAAATAATAGGAGAAAACACCAACCGTAAGATAAACGAAATACCCTCCCTCAATCTAAAAAAAAACAAAATACACAATAACAAGCCAGAGTAAAACCAACCCGGAAAACACCTAACCAAACCCGATAACCTTACTTAAAGAACCAATAAATGATTCAACGAGTAAGGGATAAAATAATAGAAAAATTGACACCCACTACAGCGTTAAAACAAACCCACAAAAAACTCGTCTGACAAAACCCCAAATTAAGATCTGTAAGAATGGTTGGGAGAAAAAAATAAAAAAATTCCAAATAAATATTTTCCTTTATTACATCAAAGGTTAGAGAACAAATGATCTATAAAGAGAGACTATGCTAAGATTACAAAAAAAAAAAAAAACACAAAAGGTCTTGCAACAACAAGGAAGAACTAGCCACAAGCTGACCGACGACCAGTTGAGATTGAGCAAGTCAACGGCTTGAAGCGTACCGGAGATCAGACCGAAATCAGACGAAAAAATCGGCAGGTAAGCAAATGGAAAGGCAGCAGGTAGCAAACGATGTTGTACACAGAAGGCGAATCTCAAGAAGAAATAAAATGAAGCTGCCAAACGTCTTAAGCCAAACACGGTCTAAGGAAATATTTCAAACTGGAAAAATAGCAAGACTTAGAACATAGTCAAAAGAGAAAATATAAATTGGAAATAAAAAAAAGTTTAAAAGAAAAATAAAAATAAAAAATTAATAATTAAATTTTGCATACAGATAAACAGAAAAATAAAAATTAAAGAGCTTAACAAAAAAACTGGCCAGGAACCTCCGCCGGACAGTACCTAAAGACTACACACCAAAATTATAATCTAAAAAAAAAACATTGAATTTATAACAAACAACGAACCACCACAAACAAACAGAGCGAAGGGGCCGGACAAGGAAAAGGCTTACGAATAACGAAAGGCCACAGGAGAGGGAAAGACGTAGACATCAACACGAGCGAAAAAAAAAAAAAAAGTAAATAAATAAAATAATAAAGTAAAAGTTCAAAAACAAAATAAAAAAAAAAGGTAGATACAGTCTTTCGAGAGAATCTCTCACAAAACAAGGCTCAACAAACAGCCAAAATAAGAGGACAAAATTAAACTGTTCACGTCAGCCAGAGTACCAGGGAGGGAGAACCGCATCACGCACAAGACAGTTTGACAAGAAAGTGTCCATCGCCGAAAATTCCATCAACAGCAGTTCCTAGACGAAAACCGCTCCATTGCACTACACCCAACGACGGAATCTGCCGGCTCCATTGGGGTAAAACAGCAACTACCCGGAGACAAACGTCCAAAGAACTAACCTTCATGAAGGGAAGAACGGCGGCTGCCGGACACGATAAACGAGGCCCGAACCATCGCGGCCCGAAGAAGTAAAAGTAAGAGATGCTTCACTTCAAGACATGACGCAGGTAGGAGACTTGCTACCGCTCTGGAGCAGAAGGGTAGACGGGAAGACGCTTTCTAACCTCCTCTGTCCAGTTTCAGGCTAGACTGCCTCACTAACTCTAAAACTAAAAAAAACTACGCCAAAAAAAAAATTATTTAAACGCCAAGAGGTCACGCGACACGAAACACGCGCTCTCGGAAAAAGCTCAACGAGACGCTCTAAAAAGACAAGCTACCGAATACGACGTAAAGAAATAAACAATAGTACACGAAAAGCGAAGTGAACAGAAAGCGCGCACGCAAATCCAACAATAATAAATAAATAAAAAATAATTAGATAAATAAGTAAATAAATAAATAAATGAATAAATTAATGCATGTAAATAAATAAATCATAAAATCAATAAAAATAATCAATAATAAATAAATAAATAATAATAATAATTTTTTGAAATTCTGTTCCAGGTAGAGGAATTTATTCTTCTTTTTTCCAATAATTCTATTTTTAAAAATTAAAAACAAATTTTGTTTCTTTGAAATAAAAATAAATAAATATTTTTTACAGCAATAAAAATATTAAAGATTCTAACTAAAAGATCACTTTAAAAAGAACAATTTCAATTAAATAAGATTCAACAAACGCGGAGTTATGTTCTTTGAATGCAAGTGAAGATATCCAATTATTCGCATTCTACGAATAAAAAGTAGTTTATTTTATTTTATTTTTGTAAAATACCTTTTAATAAATTAATCATGTAAATAAAAAGTGACTGACTATTCTTCATATATATATTTTGTGACCCACGTATAAAATTGCAAGAGATTAATCAAAAAATCCTGAAAATCCTTAACTTTTCTGAAAATTTTCGAAAAAGAGATTGCTGGCAGAGACAATTTCCTGATTTGACGCAGATAAAAAAAACAAGTGAGTAGGTGCGTTTTGCGGCATGCATTGGGAATTTACACCCATTGTATTCAACCCTTCCTAGCCTTGTCCACTTCTTTTGTTTATGCGAGCCGCTGTGTCAAAATCGCCAGTGTGCCCAGGCTTTTAAGGCTTCAAGTTTTAATAGGGGGTAAAAATAAAAAAAGACTTTGGATTTGATTGTGCCAATAATTGACCGGCCGTGTTTCAGTCAATAATTAAAAAAACATTAAAAAATTGACTGAAGTGAAAGTTCAAGTGCATGATAACAGTCAGTGAAAAACATTGGATGATGTAATCAGTAAAAAGGATTAATTACTAAAAATGATTAAAAATAAAATCATTTAAAACATTAAAGATTTATTTAAAAAATCAATTTTTTTACAAATGCAAGTATATGATCAAGCAAACATACAATGTCTTATTCTAAATGTTAAAATTATTACAAAAGCTTTTGAGCAATTGGCATAATAATAACAAGGTCTCCACCAATACAATAAATCCAAAACTTATTAATGAAGAAAAAAAAGCAAGTTGAAGATGCACGTTACTGCATTGCCGGAATGATGTTATGGAAAAATGACATTACACATGAGCATATGGAATTTTATCTCATTCTTTTGCTATTTTTTTGAGCATTAAAAAGTAGAACATGAATGTCTCTAAGACAGACCCTGCATCTCTTTGTTTTTATCGATAAAATTGAGTTTAAAATTTGAAAGTTAAGGAATTTTCTAAATAATAAAAAATTTGAATAAAACATTTGATAGTTGCAGAGTGAAGGCTGTCCATAAAATTCGAAGCTCGTTGAATGTTGATTTAATAAAGTCATTTCTCGCGCTGCAGCAAGCAAATGTTTTCTTCAAATATTTTCTTACTTAACTTTCAAATTGTAAACTCAGTTTTATCGATGAAGGCAAAGAGATGGATGCTCGATCATAGAGAGATTTCTATTCTACTACTTGATGATCTATCCGAATCTGAAGTCTAAAAAGTCGAAAAAACTGGCAACACCAAACGACCTACTGCGCAAATCCAGTAACAATGTTTCTAACATCGTTGATAACTAACACTGTTCATCACCGCTTTATATTATATCATTAAAATTGCCTTTGTTGTGGGTTCTTATGTGTTATATTCACAGTATATTTTGTTTTTTGCCTATTTGCAAATGTATATGGCAAATTAGATGCCAACTGCTGTCGTTTACGTGCTCGAAAATTTCTGTCCTGTCAACACCACCTCTACTCAAAGCCTGAGCGCAAAAATTTCATACATTATTACATCATCATACGGAGTCATATTTAATGGTATTTCTACCAATAATAAGCCCTAAATTATGACTCCGCATGATGATGTAACAGTGTATGAAATTTTCACCCTCAGGCTTTGAGTAGAGGTGGTGTTGGGGTGTAGGAAACCAGAGAATTTTGAAGAAGCCAAGAAGGAGGCTTTGTTTTCAGAACAAATTTAAAGGGGAACGAATGATGACATTGACTGGATAAATTCAGCAGAAAAGGTAGAAATTAATAAGCAAATTGCAGATTTGAAAAGGGAATTAGAGGAGGCACGTAAATTTTGGCCGATACTGATAAAGCGAGAAAGAAGCTGTTGATTGAAAAGGATAAGAAGATAGAGGAATTAGAGGCTAAAATTAATAGTGTAGAGAGTAAATTAAAAAAGAGACAGAATAAGCAGATAAAGAGGGATAGAGATGATAGAATTGAGGAACTGGAAAATCAGATTAGGGAAATGAAACTGAGATTTGGTGTTCGGAGTAATTATAATACATGGGGTAATGGTGAACGTTATTCAGGGTATAAAGTTTGTTTTGGTTGTGGCAGAGGTGGTCACTTTATAAGAGATTGTAGACATAATAAGGGGAGAAATGAAGCATATGGATATACTAGAGATGTCGATGTTGTAACTGTGAAGAATAATGATAATAATGAGAGGTGTATAAGGGAAAATACATTAGCAAGATTGGAAGTTAATGAGCATGAGAATTTTGTTGACATGGAGTGGAAAGAAATTAGAAGAGAAATAATTAAATCACAGAGGATTGAACCGATTTATGGGAAAATGAGGAAGAACAATGTTAAGGTTATTAAGAAATGAAGAGGAGAATTTAGACTAATGGAGGAAATGTTAATGTGGAAATTTCACTCAGGGAACCCAAAGGAAGGGAATATATAGAAAATTTAAATGGGAGAAAATATTAGAGATGCCATTGTGGAAAAGGCACATTTGGATAGGTTGATGACACATGATAAGGTGAATAAAGTTGTAGGGAAATTATGAAGATGGATTTATTGGCCATCGATGTATAATGATATTGAGAAATGGGTTAAGTGATGCAAAGTGTGTTGTAATAAGAATAATAGTAAGGAGAATATTATTGATATTAAGGGGAATAATAATAAAGAGAATATGGTAGACATTAGAAAGAATAACAATGAGGAGAATATTGTTAGATAGTAAGGATACTATTGGGAATAATAAAAAAGTTATTGTGGATATTAGGATTAATATTAATGAAGAGAATTTTAAGGATAATGGAAATACTAATGGTGTCAAGAGAGATAGTCAGGTGGAATTATATCATGGGAGAATCAAGTCAATTTTGAGAGGTTATAAGGATATGCCCAATTTTGATAAACATGTTAAATTTAGTGATAAGGTAGAATGTAGTGAAGAAGCAATGGAAGAATTTAACGAGTTCAATAATGGGTATTATGGAGATTTAAAAAGATGTTATGGAGATGCTTATGGTAATTTTGAGGTTAATAAAGATACATGTCAGTTGGTTTCATGGGTCATTGATGTGTAAAAGGAGAACTATGGAGACATTGTAGTGAGAATCAATTATGGTATTATTGAGAATTTTGGGAAGTAAATTGAGAACTAGGGATTGTGAGAATTTTTAGTTTTGATGGTATTCATTGAAGGGAAGAACAACGCTATGGGTGTTCATTCTTTCATTTATGCATTCAGTCCAGCCTTTAGATGATTATCGTAGACAGTGATTATGTGTTTGATTATTGAGTTAGAATTATTTTGGAAATATTATATGAATATTTGTTTTTATCTTGATTGTGGGGGTATGTGACATTATCACGTGTTATGTTAGGAATTCAGTTTTATAGGAAACTTGGTTACTGGAATAATAGCATGTATTATTCAGATTTATAGTGGGAGTATGATTTACAAAAGTTTTGGTGATGAGGTTTTATTATGTTGATAGAATTGACTATTCTAAAATTGGATATAATACAAGATCACACGATTGTGAGAGTGTAGGAGGGAAGGTGTTGTGACAAGATGAGAGTGTCTTTTGAGATTCATTTGAATTGAACAGAAGTTGGTCTTTGAATTCATTGGTGAAATGAAGTATTAGATTAATTTAAGGATAATTTGTATGGATTAATAAAAGGATTTATGACTATTATGATATTTTTGATTATTCTTGTTGGATCTTAATAAGATGAGAACAGGGAAGGGAGACCGGATGCTCTTTTCATATAAAAACGAACGTGAGAAACAGAAAGTTATGAGTTCTGCTAAGGTGCTTGTAAGAGGGAGGCTCAGCGCTCTCTACTCTTGGTTTGAGAATGTTCAATGGCTTAATGGAAATTTGAAGGGGGGCTATCTTGATGTAAACGGCTACTGTGAAGAATACACAATAAGTTAATAAATCGAATAGCTTCTCTTTCCAAATTTTGAAAATGCAGACTCATCAAAATTAGGGAAATATGGAAATTCGAAGGGGGGTGTAAGGTGTTCAAGTTGACCTGGGCAACCTAGTTAGGTAGAGCTCAACACCCTGCTCATTACGCCCAAGCCCACTGCATCGAGAGTGACAGTGAACTGCGTCATAGAGGGTTTCCATAAGTAAGAGAATAAAGGTAATCAGCATATAGTGGAGTCATCATTGGAAATTGGAAATTAGAACCTCAACTTTCTTCAGAACGAATTGAAGCAAGAGATGGAATTTTCTTCGAGCGATTAGCATGGTCAAGAACCTAATGTTGTGAAAGGAAGACAACTTCGCATTTGAAATCTTCTGTTGAACTTAGTGGACTCAGTCACTAATCGATCTGGGTCATTTTAAAGTGTGTTTTTGTGCTTCAGTGTGATAAGTGAAATACTTTTATGGCCTACAAGTCTGTAGACGTCTGAAACTACATAATTGTAAGTTGAGTGAAACTTTTTGATGTATAAAATTCCTTTGGTTGTGTTGTCATGACAAAAGTATGATAAAGGACAGTTTGAGGGAACTTTATAAGAATTGAGTCTTTAGTGGTGTTATGTCTATCCTCAGAGTGATTGAAGGAGTTGAACTTTCCTTATTGAATAATTATCTCATTTGCATTTATTTGAATTTTTGCATGTTATCGTAGCTATAAGTAATTGGGGATTTAGGATTAACTTTCTTCTTGAACGTTAAGTACTATCATCTTTCTTTTCTTTAGATTTAAGGCTTATATTTATTTTGTATCTCATTGGTATTCTTTTGAACTTAAATAAAAAGATATTTATTTAATTCTAATCCTTGCCTATCTTATTGGAATAGATAAGACACAACCTGCCACTTCTTTAAAGAACCCGACCTTTGTCTTTGATTGATTGTTTTTGGAAGAATAAATACTGAGCTGGTTATTGATCAATTTCCTTTTGATATTGAACCTTTGTGTTTTAAAAGGAGATATTAAGAGAGGGTGGTCCATTCAAAGTGACAGTGGTTACTATGGCACCCTACTTGTTAGGTAGAACAATCAATAGCAATGGTTACACTGTAGACTTTTTTGCTTCCGTTTTATTTATTTCTTTATTTTTGTTTGGAATTGCTTCTTCAGCTCGTCTATGAGCTCTGTTCACTCGCATGTGTTCTACAGCTGTTTCTGGTGCTGAACTCTCCTTTGGTTTACATAACATGATGAGTTCCTCACAGAAACAGTTTTGCATTGTTGTTGCAAGTTTAAGCATTGTTTGTGCTCGCTTGAAGCACACCTGAAGAACTGAAAGGTCATCTGACCATTGTTGTATGAGCAACAATTTTAATCAAACTATAAATAAAGAAGAGCATGTGAGTTCGTCACACGAAACAATTTGAATCTGCGAGCTTTACTACAATATTAATTAAATTTGTTATCGCGCAAACTGCCGTGGAAAAAATCTTGTCATAAAAATTTTAATGATAAATCTTGAATATGCATTATCTATGATGGTGTAACAATGTATTACATTTCAATGCGGAGGCCCTCTCTCTCTGTGGTCATGCTCTATCCAACACCGCCTAGAGAGAAAACCTGCTCACGGAAAAATCTTACATTGTTACATCACCTATAGTAGGGACAATTTTGGGCTTATTATTGGTAGAAATATTATTAACAATACCCTACCATAGGTGATGTAACAGTGTATGACGTTTTCGCGCTCAGGCTTTGGTGTTGCTCTATCTTGGATGTTAACAATCAGTTTTTTTTCCGTTTGTTGAAACTACGCCACTTCCATAACGCAAAAAACGTTACATGTTAGCGTTTCACTCCCTAATTATTGGCGCCGCATATATGTTTCACTCCAAAAATATTTTTTACGCCAATGATCACTTGCGGTTTTATATATATGTCTGAAAATACAGGATGATTCGGAAAAGTAGGTCAAGAATGAAATACCATGTACAGTTGTAGCAGGGAACAATATATTTCCTATAAACATGGATCTGGAAACGCATCCTTACAGAGATAATGCAACTTGTATGAGGTAGAAATGGATGTGCCTTAACCGGACGACAATGGTAGGGCCCATGTAAATTAGGATCTAAACATGTAAATTGTCCGTGTTCTCTCCTTTAAAAGAGAGGAAATGAAACATGTAACTCTACTGTCGTACAATGGATTGCTTGACTAATGCGGAGGTGGCGGACATACATCTTGTCTACGCCAAGGTACAGGATAATGCTACTGAAGCAGAAAGAATTTACCAACAGCGTGTTCCAGACCGTGATCACCCACATCTTTACCAGAGTTCGCGAAAATCTCGTCTGCCAACTGAACACCTGCATCGAGGCTCAGGGTCAGTATTTTGAACACCGACTGTAATGTCATTCCTACCTCGTGCAAGTTGCATTATCTTTTCTGGACCCATGATTATAGGAAAAATTTTGTTCCCCACTACAAACTGTACATGGTATTTCATTCTTCACATACCTTTGTGAATCACCCTGTATACAATCAGAGAATAAATTATTAGAAAACAATGTAAAGAGTAAATGCATGCTGGAAATCTCCATTCACTCAATCAAAAATCAGTCGTTTCATCTATATTTATACAAATATAATAAAAGTTTATGTTCATTTGGTTGTTTCAATTTGCCATACAAACTATCGCTCCAGGAGCCTCCTTGAACTTGTGAATAATATTCTGTGAATGTTCTAGACTTAGTCCACACAATATAATACGTTTTCAAATCGGGGTTGAGTATTGAGAATAAAATGAAATGACGAGAAGAGAAAATGGCCGTGCGACAGGAATGGAAGTGTTATCCGATCACTAATGATGGTTGATGAAGATTGTGGTCCCAGGGATACAGTACTGCGTTCATACGACAATACTCTTTGCCAAATACCGGAATTTCATCGCTCTTATGATGGTTTGGTTTGGTTTGTTTGGTATTAAAGTCCTTTGGTATGTATGAAGTAAAAGCTGGTGTCCCACAGGGTTCAGTTCTGGGGCCAGTATTATTCAATTACTTTATGCGAGACTTTCCAAGTCCTTCCAAATGTAAGCTCTTTTTTTTACGCAGATGACGCTGCTATACTGACCTGTGCTCGTCAACCAGCCGTAGTAGTCTTGCGGCTACAGAAGGCTCTAAAGGAGTGCGAAAGCTGGTTTAGCAAGTGGAGGCTAAAATTGAATGTAGACAAATGCAAGGCGATGTTTGTCTCCAAGAAGAGAAAGAGATCATTAGATTCTCTAACACTATATGGCAAAAAACTGGACTGGGTTGAAACTTATAAATATCTTGGTGTTGTTATTGACTCTAAACTTACCTGGACTCCCCACGCAACTTATGCGTTGAATAAGGCCAGGAGAGCCAAGTTTAGCTTGATTGCTCTGCTGGGCCGGAATAGTGCTCTAAACATAGATAAAAAACTCCTACTCTATAAGGTCATTGTTCGGACCATCTTGACATATGGTATGCCCGTCTGGGCCACAATATGTAAGACTAGATGGAAAGAACTGCAAACGTTCCAAAACGTTACCCTTAGGACTATTGCGCAAAAAGATCGGAGAATTGTTCGCAATTCCTCCATTTCTAATGACTTCAACATGACTCATATTGGCAAATACATTCAAGGGCTCATGGAATCCATGCTGCCCAATATAGAAAATCATAGCAACGAGCTAGTCTCGGGCATTTTAAATCATCCTAGTCATAGTAAGAGATATCATGATCCAAGGCATATACTTGATATTAATTTTGAAGACATTGATAATGTCTTATTTCCAGATTACTGGACTTCATAGGTCGTGTTTTATCTAATACTAGTGGTCTGCTTCTAGTCTAGACAGTCGTCAATCAAAATCACCTCTAACCAAGAGGGGGTATTTTCTCCTTCATATTATGGATGACCTTTATGGGTTCATCACGCTTCTTAACTACTTCAGTGTAATTCCCTTGGCATTTATTTAGGAAGGGTGAGATTATGGAAGCTTAGCTTCAAGTGCCACTCGAATAACGTTTCACTACACTGCTCGATTGTCGATTGTCGAGTGTAAATCAGTACAACCTATTCATCCAGTTCATCAATACTTTTAGATTCGATCTCCAGCATATTTATTTAGTGATTCTTCAACCTGCATTTAGTGATTCAGGACTTAGAGATTCTTCACTCAGCAAAACTAAGGTACTTTTTCTTTTTTTTCTGTTTTTTTTATTATTTAGTTTAGGTAAATTAACTGAGGAAGATTGGAAAGACCTGTTCGAAGACACAGATGAATCAGATTTTGAAGGTTTTTGAATATTAAATATCCAGACTATTTAAAAATAAAGATTTTTTTCTGTATAAGTTTGTATATTTTATTTCTCGCGAGGAGTCAAAAATGGGGGTCGCGTTATACAAGAGGTCGCGTTATAGTAGAAGATTTACAGTAGTTTTAATATATAAAAATTTAATCTTTATTTCAATTAAAATTTAATTGAATTAAACAAAGACAAGTTAAATTACTTAAAATGCTTTATTAGCACAAAAAGTTAAACTACTAAAGTGCTGTATAGTGGATTTATGATTCAAACATCATTTGAATCAGACATTGCGTTGTGTATTTTTTTTTTTATTTAACCATTACTTTAAGTTATAACTTATCAAATCTTGGCTGTGAGGAATTAAATAAGTGTGGTTGCAAATTGAGAGAAAACAGAGGCAGTGGACCAAGTAGAAAACATAGAAATTTCAATTTTAATATTCACAAAAGATCTCATAAGTATCATTTTCCATCAGAGATGTTGTAAAACAAAGAATTGCTCAGTAAAATTAAATAATGTTATTGAAAACACGAGATAAATAAGTCATAAGTGTTTGAATCAAATCAAGTTATTTCAATAATAAAGAAACTGTCAAATAGACAGGAAAACATACAATAATGTATGTGAAGAGAAAACTATGGAATAATTTGTGTGGCCAGCACAAAGTGGAAATTAAACATTAAACATTTAATGCAAGACTGAGCTAGGTGGGCTAAAGTAAAGTTATCCAGAAGTTATCAAGAAGTTGTTAAAATAAAACAACTTGCAAATTGATTCAATCACCAACAAAAGACCAGAGAAGTTATCTTCTCTGCTAAACATTATAGATTCATATCCAAAGGATATGGAAAAAAAAATTTAACATTAAATATATTTGACTACTCAACTCTGACTACATAATGGATGCAAAATAAATAAAGGCACACTAAAAGTTAAGAATTAAAAACCCCCCAAGAAAATTTTGAAAGATAAATTTAAAATTACATATTGGCCAGGACTGAAGATAGAAGAAAAAATAAAAAAAAATTACAGTTAATTAAATTTGGAAAGGTTTAATGTCCGGATCACAATTAACTGAGAGTCCTTGACAGCATGATGAGCTCACACAGTGTAAAGAATTAGCATGGTGAGAAGTGGATTAAAATGACTTCTGGAGAAGAGATTGTCTGGGAAGCCAGAACAACCTGAATCACAGTCTATGGAATAATGTCCATCTCAACAGAACTGGTGGGTAAGGATGAATATGGAAAGATTGCTTACATATCCTGATACTGTGGAAAAGCTATTTCACAAATACATCTTTGGATGATTATCAGATGGACATCAGGTAATGGAAAAATACACAGAAGTGGCATGTAGATGGAATAGCAAAATCAAGCTGGCATCCTAGTCAGAAGTTGGATGAGTAGTGGTAAATTTTTCCAATGTTACCCAATTTAAGCTCTTGGGGCAACGATCCAAAGGCTCATGGCTAGCAAAAAACAACAACGTAAAAACAATGGCGATGCACTCCTTGGAGCATGATTATGTAAAATATGGAATAACATCAGAAGCAGAAACAACAATTGATGTGTCTAACAGGCATTGTTGAAGAAGACTTGAAACTTATTTCTTTGAAAAAATATAATAATATTGTACACAATTAATAAACTTATTTAACAGTTACATAGGATCCTAAAATCAATATTTAGAATACAGAGCTCTGAGTTTTTTCATAAACTGGGATAATTAAAATTCATTTGACTAGTAACAAAGATATAAGCCTTAGAGAAAAATACAATTATATAATTACTCAGAAAAATTGCCCAAAAGTTAATATTATTTCTTCAAAATATTTTGAGGTAAAAAAAACATTTTGACCGACAGCCAAAAAAAAATATTACAAATAAAATGATACAATATAAAAAAAATGGATAATAATACTGCCCGGGCTAAAACAAGATAGACTAAAAAAAAAAGTCAAAATAACAAGTCAAACAAAAGTGTTTTGTCGTTGTATGAGTAGTTATTGTTTGTTGTGCGATGAAAATACGAATGCGTGTGTCCTTTTATTGTTGAGTGGAGAGTGAAAAGCCGTGAGCGATAGGCAATGATCATCTGTTGTAACTGGATTGTTGAGAGCGTTTTAGGTGAAACTGTGTGCGTGTTAGCGCGTTTTCTTAAAGAAGAGTTCTTTTTTTTTATCTTAATTTTATTAATTTAAGAAAAAGCAACAGGATATATAGTTGTGATGGTTTTTGTTTCGATAAATGTAATGGAGAAATATAGCGATCGTGGTTTGGCGTTAATGAACTAACTGTCGAATGTCTGATGAGAAAAACAAGACTTTCGCATTTATGATGTTCGACGTTTAAAACTCCGTAAGTCCGCAGAAGTCCACAGGTAGATATATAGAAAACAAGTAAAAATGTTCTTAATAGATTAAACTGAATTTCTTGCTCATGTGATTAATTTGTTGTTTTTTTATCATGGTTATTTATTCGACTGCTCACCATTCGATTGATGGGAGAGACGGACCTGAGTGCGTGGCGGGACCTGATCGCAACAGCAAGCGTTAGTTAAATTTGGCGTAAGATAACGATGATGGTATTTGGAGCAACATGTGTGAGCCGTGATGTGTCAATGTAGGTGTCAATTTAATTTGAGGTTTCCTGGTGAGTGTTTTACGACTTTTGCGTTAAGGCCAAGAGCACGTGCCTAGGCATTTCCATGACCCAGAGTGTGTTTTGATTCTATCGACTATTAACTTGGAAAGCCGTGTCATGGTGTATCAGATTTATGAAAACGCTCGTGGACTGTTTTTGTGTTCTATGCTTAATTGTGTAATATTAATCGACAACTGTTTAAATTAATGTTGAAAGCTTTAGAGTATAGTCTTGGTTAGAGATTTAAGCTTGAGATATGGGGGCCCCTTATTGATATGATAGGATAACAGTAATTAAGCTGTATTAGTATGGAATGCTTGTATTTGTAGACAATAAATAAGTTGTGTGATCATGAATACAGTGATACCAGGTGTTCTTTCTTATTTCGGTTCCGAACCTTAGCTCTCGTTCGCCCCCAAGTGCTGTTCATTGAACATTAGAGTACTTTTGATATTATTGTGGGGGCGGGGGAGGCTACACTGGTGCCTGAACAGGGACCGAAAATCCGGAAAATCCGGACTATAGAAGCCACACTGATATTGTTGTATTTATAGCATATTAGTTTTCTTTTTTTCGGTTTTTGGGTGTGTATGGGTGATGGAACAGGTTAAGTGTGAGGTCTAAAGTGTACAGATGACTATTGATCGTTGTCTTGTAATGGAATAAAAGAGTAAGTAGTGATCTGTAAGACTGAGTTTGGAGGATTAAGCAAAATGCCAGGAGATGAGGGTGATGTTGGAGCAGCTGCAGGTGCTGCTGCTGTGCCTGAGTTGGCGGGATTTACAGGTTCAGTACCAGCATTTGTTGGGGAGGAAGGCGGGGTCACGATTAAGGCCTTCCTGGCCAGTATCGACCGAATAGGGGTACTGGCCAATTGGACCCCCGATATTAAATTAACCGAGGTGCATTCTCGGTTGAAGGGCAGCTGCTAAACGAGCTGCTGAACACGAGTTGTTCGATATCGAGGATTATGAGGAGCTTCGAACTCGACTGGAGCAAGTGTTAGGCCATATTAAAGTGACGCGGGACTTCTCCCCGGATTTCCACGACACTGTTCAAGGTCCCAATGAATCCATTGCTGCTTTTGCTGGACGTTTTGAGTTGGCCATGGCTCGGTATATCAGTGCCACTCTGGCAGCTGTCCCAATTAAGGAGACTGTGCTTTTGCAGCGGTTCTGCAACAGCTGTTTGGTAGCCCATAGGAGGGCATTGATGATAGCCAACCCTAAGATGTATAAAGAAGCGCTAATGTTGGCATTACGATTTGAAGAATTGGAGAAAAAATTCAGAAGAACCACTAATGTCGTGGAGACTGGAGAGAATGCCCCAGGGGGCGATATTGGGACTAGTGTAGGAAGGTTGGGCCAAAAGGGGGTAAAAGCGAATTCAGGGACTGTGGACGAGGCGAAACCACAAGAGCATGGATGTAAATGTGCTGATTCCATTAAGAGGTTAGAAAGGATGATCGAGAGTCTAGCGCGCACGGTAGAGAAATTGGTATCCACTCGTACGCCGGCCCCGTTGACACATCCAGCACCCGCTATTACGCCAGGAGATGGTGGAGCAGTGGTCCCAAGGGGTACGTTATCTACTAATGGTTGCTATAGGTGTGATCAGTTGGGACACTTGGCGAGGAATTGCCCCCAACCCGCCCCGAGGCCACGCAGTGTTAATGCAAGTGACCAACTCGAAGGACCTATATTGACGCAGTGTGGGGATGGCGGAACTTGCGTAGCTACTGTATATATTCAAGGGCAGCCCATAACCATGCTTTTCGATACTGGCTCGCAAGTATCGTTAATCGATGAAGAAGCATACCACCAATTGGCTGGGCCCTGACTTCAAGATATGGAGATGACCATCAAGGGGATAAATGGGAGCTGCCTATATTTATAGATGGGTGGCCTACTGGATGTAGTAGCCCAGGGCCGCCATATGGGCATGCGGACGTTTTTGATCCATTCTTTTAACGATCGCCCATATGACGACATTTTGGGGATGGACGTGCTAAAGGGGCTCACTTTTCAGTGCATGTCAGCTATTGTGTCAGAGGTCGCAGACCTTATGCCCATTGAGCAGGCATGGGACAACAGCGGATATATTAGGGAGGTTTTTACGCAGGAGCAGCACATTGAACATGAGGCAAATAGTAATAGGATGAGGAATGAGAATACGTTCTCCAACGTTACCCAACAGGTTATGATCAGGGAGCCCAGCCAGGGCAGAACGGGTAGAACGGTTAGATGGTTGGGGCCGTTTGAAATATGCTCCACAGATGGAATGGGATGGGCGCAAATAAGAGGACTGCAATTTGGGGATATTAAATGGGTGAAATTAGGTCAGATATGGGCGAAATGGGGTGTGGGTATAGGTGCAGGCGGATTTGCTCGAGAGTGTGATGGGGGTCCTGTCGGCCCAGTGTATGGGGATGGTAGTACATGTGTAGCCCCCCCCCTGTCAGTATATGGGTGGAATGAGGAATCATGTATGGGAATTGTGGAACTGAATTGGGATTCCCGGAGTGTGGTGTGGATCAGAATAGTATTAGGATACATGGGAATGACACAAACCTGACCGAGGCTCAGAATGAGCAATGTGAGGGTGGTTTGGCAAAGCCTGAAAATCAGGTTGTGCATGTGGGCTGGATTTCCCAGGATGAGGAGATGTTACAGAGCCCATTAGGAGCCACACCGTATTGGGGAAATGACCCATTTGGTGTTGTTCAAAATAATAAAGTGGACATGTGTATGAGAGACCAGTGGTAGGAGTGACATCAGAGGGGTTGCAACCTGCTTTGGTACAGGGGATTGATGTATTGATGTTGGAACTGAGGAGCTTGTGAATATGATTACAGAGCCGGAGAGCCAGCCTAGAATAGGGTTAGGAGATGAAGGGGAACTGTCTTGGCGTGAAGGGATCAAATTGGCTAGAAAAATACATGAGCAGATACTGGAACAGCCGGGAATAGAAAAGATGGGGTGTAAGAATGTGAATGTACTGAAGGAAGCTCGCAAGAGTAAAATGATTAAACGTGGAAGAAGAGGTAAAATGACTAAAACGAAGAAAGAGGAAAACAAAATTAGCTGCGGTGGCACAGAACCAAAATTACTAATGTTTGGTGTGGAAGAAGGCTGGGTAGAAAATGAGTGCAAGGAACAGTTGCAAGACAGCTTAGGGGTGGTACCAGACTCTTGGGAGGAGGAGACTATAGACCACTACACAGAGGTCTCCACGGTCCTAGATAGGGGCTAAACAGGTTTCTGCCCCTTAGAATGGTAGCTCATATGGTTGAGACATTGTGTGCATGATGTTTAATGTTTTATGTAAGCAAATGTTAGGTTTTTTTTATTAATTGTTTTTGTAAATGAGTGTTGGCTGTTTGTATGTATACATGTGGAAGGCATGGGTTACCGAACCTGTATCGTTATGATTTTGGTGTTCGTATTGAGGGTGATTTTGTTGTAAAAGGTGAATGGAATTATTATTTGTTTTGTTAATTGTAAGGTTTTGTGTTTCTTGAACATGACCTTTGAGGAGGTATGTTCGAATCCTGTCGTTGGGCGTATGTGACGTTCCGTTATAGGTTAGTCACGTGTGTCTGACGGCAGGATAATAGGGATAAAATTTCGAGGAAATTAAAAGTGTTTATTAACTAATTGGCTTCGTTAGTTTAGCATGGTGTGTTTTATAACGAGTGTTATGTCATTGTATGAGTGGTTATTGTTTGTTGTGCGATGAAAATACGAATGCGTGTGTCCTTTTATTGTTGAGTGGAGAGTGAAAACGCCGTGAGCGATAGGCAATGATCATCTGTTGTAGCTGGATTGTTGAGAGCGTTTTCGGTGAAACTGTGTGCGTGTTAGCGCGTTTTGTTAAAGAGGAGTTCTTTTTTTTTATCTTAATTTTATTAATTTAGGAAAAAGGAACAGGATATATAGTTGCAATGGTTTTTGTTTCGATAAATGTAATGGAGAAATATAGCGATCGTGGTTTGGCATTAATGAACTAACTGTTGAATGTCTGATGAGAAAAACAAGACTTTCGCATTTATGATGTTCGACGTTTAAAACTCCGTAAGTCCGCAGAAGTCCACATGAAGATATATAGAAAACAAGTAAAAATGTTCTTAATAGATTAAACTGATTTTCTTGCTCACCATTCGATTTATGGGAGAGACGGACCTGATCGCAACGGTAAGCGTTAGTTAAATTTGGCGTACGATAATGACGATGGTATTTGGAGCAACATGTGTGAGCCGTGATGTGTCAACGTAGGTGTCAATTTAATTTGAGGTTTCCTGGTGAGTGTTTTACGATTTTTGCGTTAAGGCCAAGAGCATGCGCCTAGACATTTACATTACCCAGAGTGTGTTCGATAAGTCAAAGATCCTCCTGTCTTGATTCTATCGACTATTAACTTGGAAAGCTGTGTCATGCTGTATCAGATTTATGAAGACGCTCGCGGACTGTTTTTGTGTTCTATGCTTATTTGTTTAATATTAATCGACAACTGTTTAAGTTTAATTTCGAAGTTAGGTTAGGTTAGGTTAAGTTAAAATCGCCCCAATTTTAAGCTTATTAAGCACCTTGCCATAGTAACTATTTATCAGCTGGAATTAGTTGTGAGGATCCTAGTTAGATGCGATGTGTGAGGCTAGACCTGTGTAATTGGGGCACGCACAAATACGTAACACATTATTGTTCGAATGTGGTTTCGAAGGCCCCTAGTGGGTAGCTTGGATAAGGTTAACTACACTCGCCAAGAGGGGTCACTGTTCCTCCTCCCTTCAAGGTAAATACAGGAGGTACATTGCGCATTCCGACGCAAGGGTGAGGAATATTTGATTCGGGAGTGTAGAGCTCCAAACAGCCACCTGTGTCACTGTCAAGCAGTCGTACACCACTCCAACTAAACTAGCCTAGCTGCAGATTTACTTTTACATGGGCAAGTGTGCCGGTTAGATTGATTAAATTATGTTGAAAGCATTAGCGTATAGTCTTGGTTAGAGATTTAAGCTTGAGATATGGGGGCCCCTTATTGATATCATAGGATAACAGTAATTAAGCTGTATTAGTATGGTATGCTTGTATTTGTAGATAATAAATAAGTTGTGTGATCATGAATACAGTGATACCAGGTGTTCTTTCTTATTTCGGTTCCAAACCTTAGCTCTCGTTCGCCCCCAAGTGCTGTTTATTGAACATTAGAGTACTTTTGATATTATTGTGGGGGCAAGGGAGGCTACACAATAATTACATCCTACACAGTTAGTCAAATTTGGGCAATAAATTCCCGAATTTGGTAAAAAAATTTACTGCAAACAACCTGGCTTTGTTATATTAAACTAAGTTGATTATAGGCAGTTGCCTCTTCTAGCGAAAGGATCACAAAATTACACTATATCAGTTTTTATCAGATGTGAAACACTGAGCAAGTGAAAAGATAATGGATAAAACAAGGCCTGATTGTGTAGGATGGTGCCACTGATCTCCGGATGCTTGGTCAATTTAGTCTTCATTGACCCTTTCTGCATAATGCTTCTGTAAGTCATCTCGCAAATGGCCATTAAGCCCCTCTGTGTCTTAGCTGGTATTCTTAAAGGTTGCCTCATCTTAAATTTATCTGAATAGCCAGAAGGGAGAGAAAGATGTGAAGACCAAATTATTTTTATTGAGGCCTGTCTGGAAAGTAAGGTTACAAGACCTTTATTGGACAACAAACATTTCAGTGCTTAAGTTGGCTATACTGGCTTTAACTTAAAGGGTTGAAATTGATTTACTTCATTAGTAGCTTAATTATACTGTCGACTTATAAGGGTTGCCCGAATGAAAAGTGGACACAATCTGGATATTTTTATTAAAAGTAATCACCATGTTTGCTGAGGCATCGTTTACACAGCAGGTCAATTTTAGCTTTCATATCTCTCTCGATTGTTCATCATTGCTACATGGAGACTAGTTTGAGTAACACGTGTTTACAATAGCTGTGCCGAGTCAGATGTGAAATGGCCTCCGTCATACCTTTTTTCCCAGGCACAAGGTAAGCGACCACGAGTCAACAACATATTAGAAGTGGTACCGTGAAATCTGGAGGCATGACCGATGTTCATGACACAGGAGTGGTAAGTTCGTCTGTGGTCTCTGATGAACTTCTGCACTTGTTTCTTAACCTGTGAAAAATTTTGCTGGACAACGCTTCCACAACGATGAAGAGATCAAGGACGAGGTTAACACGAAATGTAGTTACAGCATCAAACGCCAAAATATCATGACTGTAGGATACTAGAGCTAATATTTAGACTTAACAATTGTTTTCATGATGGCAGCAATGTTGTCGAAATAAGTTGTAGTGGACATTTTGTCAAATAAATTTTTTTGAAAGAATATTATTCATTGTAACTTTATTTCTGGACACCTTCGTATTTAAAATGGTGTTCTTTCCTAATATGCAAAATCTTCAGACTAAAGCCAAATAAATCAAATCTTGCACCGAAATTAAAAAGCGATATACACAAGCTGCTCACAAAAGGATATTTCAAATATGAAAGCTACATTTACCAAACTACACAACCAATAGATTTAATCATGCATCTTTAAGAAGGATATAACCTTTGGTTTATTTTGGTTATCCACATGGTCTCAAATATTCAATGTGATACCACGAAAATCTCGAACGATTTACAATACAGAGCATCCACTAGCTGCAATCTGTGAGGTTTCATAACCACCTGCTCTCTGAAGACTTTCAACACTTTCCCAGCTGGTTCGGCGAGTCGATATCCTCGGACTGCGAGTGGACGTTTCATGAATGTGTTGGACATTCTTTTCCGACACTCGTGCCTTCCAGGATTTTTGCCTTTGCAATGGCACACTTTCTCAATGAACTGACGAAACCAAAGTTCCATCTTTTAGGAGGATTGGTTCTATTATGTCACCGAATTAATTTTATCGAGTTCAAGTATTTAGGTTCATCTCTTGGCATTGGAACAAAACTTCAGAATGTTCCCTTCACGATGATCAGTAGAGTGGCAATATAAGTTGTTTCGTTACAGAGATATAGGTTTAAAAATTTGATGTATTCATTTGTGAAACTCCTATACTGTTCCACTATGATACTTAAAAACAGCAGCATCTTTTTTCTCCTTGCATATTGCTTCATGTTGTGATTTAGCTTGGACGGCAGCATGATAAAGTCCAAATATATGAAGCATCTTTCTGTTATGTGGCCTTTAATGTTGGGACAACATAAATCTCAGAGGGCTTTCTTAAAGGAATAAACTTCTTTGTGGATAACAATAATTATCTTTCCAATGATAGTTTCACAATAGGATAGTAAAGTCATCTCATTTTCCAATTGAAAAGAAAAAAAAATAAAATAATGTCAAATAATAAAAAAAATATGAAAAAACTGAATTTAAGAAGGTGTATGCTATGATGCCACACATACGTAACGTCCCCTCTACTCCCTTGTTATGCTGTGTCACACATTTCATATGCCCTTCCCCAACTAAGAGAGTGACCTATTTCTTGAACGTCCCCAAACATGAACAGCTGAATATGGCATATGATAAAACCCACACATAACATTTATGAATTATTCATAAATGAATATTACGCCTTAAGAAAGGTAGTCCCAGCCTGAAGACCAGGTAACTGCTCTAACCAAGCCCTAAAGTCATGAAAATAGCGCTTAGCTTTCATATCCGCAGTGGCGCAATTGGTTCGCGCATTGGCGGTCTTAGCCAAAGGTTCCTTGTTCAAATCCAGGCTCTGGAATTTTCTAAACTATTTTTCATATTTAATATGAACAGCTGAGGTAAGGCGTACAAGAAAGCCATCACTGAACATTCATGAATTATTATTATTGAATATTCAGCATTATGAATGATAGTCTCAGCCTGCAGACAAGAAAAACCCCTTTTTGGGGTAGGGGGTGAGGTCTGAATGGTCTAATTAGAATTTAGAATTTTGAATGAAAGCCGAATTAATAATTATTCGAATGAAATATAATTTAGTGTAAATAATGTGAACTTCCTTACGTAAATAATTCGTCACACACAGGGAAGGCCAATGGAAACAAGCAGGTGACACCAGATAATCCACAAACATTTAACAATAACAATATGATATATTAAAGATAATTAATAATGAAAAAATACAAATGACATGAAATGAAAATTCAATAAGGTGCACTTTAATATTTAAATGACTGTAAAGTCAAATGGAATAAGAGTTTGGTAATGTGGAATGTAAATTTTAATTCTTAATTATAATTTAGATTCTAACATTCAAATTGATTCAATTGGCTTAAACAGTTGCCAAAATGTATTGTAGTTTCCAATAATAATTTAAAGAACAAATATAATTTTTGTTAGTTATGTTTCTAGATCTTCAACATAAATAATAAACAGTTAATAATTTCTAATTCATAACAATAATCAGTACTTCAGTAATCATCTGTGAACATGCCTAACTAAGTATATTAAATCTTAAGTGCATTTACTGATCCTAATTCAACTTATGTTTCCAAATTTATACGTTAGAGTACAGAAATATAATAATCAAAGAAAATTGTTTCATTTGGCTATTACGTATGAGTAAGGTGTGTGAATGTGTGTGTGTGAAACTAGGCCATAAGACATGGAATCAGTTCTTATCTGAATTGTTGTTTGATTAAGGTGTCCTCGGCTGGCCGTTTTGATGAGGTGGTCCACGGGTTGCGGCAATTCTTCCTTCTTAATCCGGCAGTCATCTGGTCCTTCTCTGTCGTCGTGGATCTTGCTTCTTAGGCCTATCTCTCTTGGTGGGGATGATACGGTGGTCGGGTGATGAGATGTTCCTTCTCCAGGTGGAATATTTGTGGTCCTTGGGTCTCATTCCGTGGAATAACAATAACATTTTTGAATTTCTGGTCGAATCAAACTAAATTATCCAATGTGGTTCTCTGAGCAGTGCGTTCCCCATTTTTCCATGTCAGGTGATAACCACTAATCTGTAACTTCTGCTTTCACCCTGGTGTCTCTACAGAAATTTTTTAATCTTTAACAAGCATGATCTTATTTTCTGGTCATCTGACATTCATCTTTTTTATTTCTTCCTTGTAAATCACTGAGGTTGACACCTTCAGAATTATTTACGTCGCCCGTCGTTGTCCTTCAAACATGTCCAACGTTCAACTCATCGTTCTTAACGGATGTGAAATTATAAACCTTTTTGCAAACACGTTCTGAATTCCAATTCCAGTTTTTCTTCTTGTCATAACTTTTGACTTCATCCATAGCCATATAAATATTTCTGTTTTAATTAAGGCTCTGCTGACGATCCAATTTCCAAATTTAAATTTTATAAAATAATATTCCATAAATTCCGGACTCTTACATCTCTCCCCATTCTAAAACATGACTTCCTCCTGGAAGTCGACTAGTATCTAAAGTTGATTGAAGCTTGTGTCTGTGTTGATGGACGAACTTGATCAAACAACCAAATTGATAATTGCATCAGATTCCTGTCTGCCTAAAATTAATGACTACAATAATTATGATGTAATAATCTGTTCTTACTGTATCTTAGATCTACACAAATCTATATATAAAAATTATAGATCTACACAAAAATTGTAATTGTGGGATAACTTAATATTAAATTTAAAGAGAAATCTTAATTCCAACTACATTAAACCAATAAGCATTATCTTCAATAAAATATCTTTTTAATAAAAAAAATTTACAAGAGTTGCTATCGGTCCATTCAAAACAACATCTTAGTTCATGTAACTCATGAAATTGTTCATTGTCTTTAAACTTTATAATAGACATATTGTTCCCTATTTTCCTACTGTCACCTTTAATCACTCTAAATAGTTCGTCTGGTCACTGTTCATTTAGCTAATATGTAGAGTCTTACATCGCTCTTACTTCCGCGTTTTTTCATGGTCAGATGTCCTCTCCAAGGTCACTGGATTCAGATGTATGTCAGGTAGTGATGTCATCTGTTGACTTATCAAGTTACTCAGCTGATCGGATCAAAATTTCCTTCATAGGCGGTTTCTCCCATTGGAAATGACATCTGTAATGAACTAATTAATTTCCAGTATTGGCCAGTTTCAATAAGTGAATGTAACAATTTGTGTAATAATCCATATCAAATTCTTATCAATATTTATGTTGAAATTTCTAAATGTGGATAACGTTTGGTTTTTTCCTAAATTCAGATTGTTTGGTTTGAATTTAGTAATGTTATATCATGGTCACAACCAATTAAATATTCTCAGTTAAAATATGAATTTCACTGTGTTTGCTTAGGTTAATGATAATAATATTGAAAAATTAGAATACTATGAGAAATGTTCCAGTGTAATACTAGAGCTTTGTCTTTGAGTCATCTGTTGTTCTTGATGAGTCATCAGTATGAGGGAAACTTACCTAATTTGCCAGTTTTTTTGAAAAAATATGAGAATCCATTTGGTCCAAAATATAGATTATGTGGTTTAGTTAAACTTAATTTAGATTTGGAAATGATTTAGCCTACAGCATCTGTCACATTAAAATTTATACCTTGAGTTGCTATGCAAGAGAATTCTCTATTCGTAGAGTTGAAAGAAATGACAAAATTATCAAGCCAGCGCATATACAACAATTGCTCTAAGTAGCAAGAGAATATCACTTAGTTAATTTAAGTCATTTAACATGCTAATCTCACCAAGACCTTTAAAAAGTCTGATACAGTGTCATTGTTTCCAGGTTTGGGTGTTCCTACAAGTTGAGGTGCTTCTGTTGTCTTCTCCACTATGGTGATTTCCAGAGATTGCTCTGGCTCTAGCACTGGCTGTTCTTCAACTCGTTCCACGTGTACGGGAACCTCGGGAACATTTGGCCGGTTCAATTTTTGCACTGTCCTATGGTCTTGAGTCGATGGAAGTGTGCAGGGAATGTCTCCTATGTTTCCACGACTTCCTAATGCGTATCCATGTCGCGGTTCATTCACTTCTCTTCTGTCTTCACGTGCACCAGCGACTTGAGGCTGTGGTATTTCCTCTTATCTCTGTATCACAGCTGGCGGCATAAATATCTCTTTATCTGGATACATTATCGGGACAGGTGTTTCCAGTCTGTCCGCGGGTGGATTTCGAACATGTCTAACTCTTCTAGTCCTTTCTGGGGGTGTGTCTCCAATTCTAGGCTTTAGACATTTGGCGTGCACCAACTTCTTTTTCTCTCTTTGCATATATTTAATAACAAAATTCACTGGAGAATACTGGTCTAAAATTTCATATGGACCTTCATAAGTCGGATGAGGCTTCTTTATGAGCTGCTTTTTAATCTGAGGTATAGTCAACTACACCAGATCTTTAACCTTAAATGTGTAAGGCTTATGTCTCTTATCATGGTATTCCCTTCTTTTTACTTCCTGTTCTTCCCGAACTTTTTCGACCATTCTGAATGCATCTTTGATTCTGGCTTCCATTTCCTGTTGTCAAGCCCATAGTCTGGTTTACGAGATGCTGTTATCACATGAAATGGCTATGTCGGCTCTAGTCCATAAACGAGTAAAAATGGACTCTCTCCTAATGCTGAGTTGCGGGTCGAGTGGTATGCGAAGATGATGAAACTTAGCCATTCTGGCCAATTACGTTGGTCTTTGCTTACGTAATGTCTTATCATTTCAATAATGCTCTTGTTTATTCTTTTGGAAATTCCGTTTCCGGCTGGATTGTATGCTGTTGTGAACAATCTTTTAACACCTAGCGTCTGACACATTCTTTCATCAACTCGGAAGTGTACTTTGATCCTCTATCAGTTAGAAGTTGAATGGGGATGCCGTACTTATTAAAAGTGCATGTAACAAGTACCTTTGCAAGAGTAGAGGCGGTCTGGTCTCTGAGAGGAACGGAATCTAAGAATCTGGTATGGTGGTCTGTTACTACAAGTATATATTTGTAACCTTCATCCGATTTAGTCAAAGGTCCGATGATATCCGAAGCTAATCGAAAAAATGGATGTTTTGTCGGGGGGAAGCTTTGAAGCGGTTGTTCCTTTCTCTTAGGACGCTGTGTTTGGAGCTGACAGCTCTCACATTCGGCGCAATATTTAGAAATATCGGCTCTCATCTTGGGCCAATAATACTTAGGTTTAAGTTTTCTCTACATACGTTTTGATTTTAGGTATCCAGATGTCGGAAGGTCATGTTGGAGAAATAGGAATTGACTTCTCAGACTCCTAGGCAGCATTAATTGATCCCAAGTTTCTTTTCGATCTTGTGAATGCTTTACATGGTACTACACTCCATCTTCATCGAGAAAAAAGTTCTCTATCTTGTCTTGCCAGTCTCATGAGGATGTTTTCCCTTCCGGATAATTTCAGGTAATCCATCATCTCATTCCAGGGAGTTTGAAGACTTTGCTCACAAGCATTCTCTTCCTTACAAACTATCGGCTCATATTCAGCCACAACTGAAATCGGTACTCGGGATAGGCCATCTGCCTTAGTATTCACTGTCCCAGATTTAAATTCAATGGTGAAGCGAAATTCAGCTAGTGATAATGCCCACATCGCCAATTTCGACGAGGGATCTCTCAAATTAAAAATTCACTTCAATGGCTTATGAACGGTTTGCAGAACGAATCTTTTTCATGTACAAATAAACTCTCAATTGCTTCAATGCATATACTACTCCCAAACAATCTCGTTCTATGACTGAATAATTCTGCTCACTCGTTTTCAATAATCTGCTGGCGTACACTAGTGGATTTTCTTTTCCGTTGAATTTCTGAGAGAGTACTGCACCTAGGGCATATGAGCTGGCGTCTGTGGCTACTATGAATGGTTGTGAAAAATCCGGACTCTTCCATATGGGTGCTGAAATTAGATTCTGTTTCAATGTTTGGAAATCGTTCTCTACCTCTGGGATCCATTCAAATTTGACATCTTTCCCGGTAAGGTTGCTTAGGGGTCTGGCAATAGAGCTAAAAGGTTTCACGTGGCGTCTGCAGTAGTTTGCTAGTCCTAGGAATGACTGCACATCGTTAACTGTTTTTGGACGAGGAAACTCCTTTACTGCTGTGATCATTATAGCCCAATTCAATAATTTTATCCAATAGATCCTCTCCCAAAATATTTACTTTAGCACCATTATCAACTAAAAATTCAACATTCACTTTCCCCAGTTTTCCTATAACCAAAAGTTCGTTTGTTTCTGATGAAACATTAGCAAACACTCTTGCTTTTATTTCTATACCTTGCACTTGCTCTCGCTTTCCGTTGTCTGAAGTAGGAGCCTGCTGCATGATTATTGTTTGTGTGCTTTTCTAGTGCTTTGCTAATTAATGCCTTTTTCGTTTGTTGCTCCCATTCAACGACTATGCTGTACCTGTTTTTTGATCTTTTATAACAATGGTACTGAGTGTGCCCATACATCTTATAGAACCAACATTTACGTTTCCGTTTCCTAAGTTTACAAAAAATCACCACATGTCCAAACCGTTTAAAAAGTTTCTTATTTGAATCCACGCTGTGAAATTTTCTTTTCCTATTTTTCATCATTAATTTGAACAAGTGAGGTATGGTGTATGACATAACCCTCACACTAAATTAATGAATTATTCTTAAATCATTATTACCTCTTAGGAAAGTCTCAGCCTGCAGACTAGGTAACCACTCTAACAAAGATCTAAGGTCATGTAAATCGCGTTTAGGTTTCATGTCCCCAGTGGCGCAATTGGTTAGCGCATTGGTGGTCTGAGCCAAACGTTTCTTGTTCGAATCCACGCTGTGGAATTATTATTTTTATCTTTAATTTGAATAGCTGATATATGGCGTATGAGAAAATCCTCATTCAACATTTACGAATTATTCCTAAATCAATATTACCCGTTATGGAAAATAGTCCTAGCTTGCAAACTAATTAACTGTTCTAAACATGCCCTAATGTGAGAATAATAGCTTTTAGTTTATATGTCTGCAGTGACGCAATCAATTGGCGAATTGCAGAACTATGCCAAAGGTCCCTTGTTCGAACCTAGGCTGTGGAATTTTATTTCCTATTTTTCACCATTAATATGAACAGCGGTCGTATGGCATATGACAAAACCGTCACTGACAATTTTGACTTATTCTTTATTGAATATGTTGCGAGTCCGGGCAAATTAAGAAGAAACGCGTATGGAAAAGAAACGTATTTATTAGACGTTGTACCTTATAAATACATACACATTAAGAGCATAAAGTTTAATGTAAATGTAAATGTTTAACAGAACAGTCAATATATCTTAGCTTGCCATTCTTCACCATAGCAACTCTATAGAGCCATTGTGTCAAGCTATCGTGAGCACGTGCCACATCCCAATTGTTGATATAAACCTCAGATATGGGAAACTCATTGTTGCTGAGGTGAATTCCTATAGAATTTTATGCAGTAGGAAAGATAATCCTTGCCTGCGGATTAGGTAAGTGCTCTAACCAAGCACTAAGGTCAGGTAAACAGCGTATAGCTAACATGTCCGCTGTTGCACAATTGGTTGGCGCGTTTATAGTCTGAGGCAAATATTCTTAGTTGTGAAAGATGCAAAGAGAAACGTTGGACGACTTCCTGTAATGTTAAACTGCAGCCCAGAGGTGATCAAAACTGCCCAAACTTGTTTAAATACAAATTAATAACCCTACCATTTTAAATATAATTAAATTATAAGTATTCGCAAAATTATTTTTCGCTCAAATTGTTTATTTTCTCAAAAAAGACAATCATTTTTGAACATAAATTTTGATCAAAACGGACAATCATTTCTGAACGGAGGTAGTATTACGCAGTAGGAAAAATAATTCTTGTGCGCGGGTTAGGTAACTGCTCTAACCAAGCACTAAGGTCAGGTAAACAGCGTTTAGCTAACATGTCCGCTTCTGCACAATTGGTTGGCGCGTTAGCAATCTGAGCCAAAGGTTCCTTGTTTGAATATAGGCTGTGGAATCTTCTTTACTATTGATCATCATTAATTTGAACAGCTAAGGCTTGGCATATGATAAAACCCTCACTGAACATTTATGAATTATTCGTAAATGAATATTGTGCCTTAGAAAAGTTATTCCCAGCCTGTTGACAACAAAACTCTTTTTACAAAGCCTGAAGGTCATGTACATAGCGTTCAGCTTTCATGTCCACAGTGGTGCAATTGGTTGGTGTGTAGGTGGTCTGAGCCAATGGTTCCTTTTTCGAACCCAGGCTGTGGAGTTTTCGTTAATATTTTTCATCTTTAATTTGAACAGCTGAGGTACGGCATATGAGAAAGCCATCTGTTAACATACATAAATTTTTTTAATGAATATTACGGCTTAGGAAAGGTAGTCCCAGTAAGTAGACTAGGTAACCGCTCTAACCAAGATCTAAGGTCATATAAATCGCGTTTATCTTTCATGTCCATGGTGGCGCGGTTGGTTCACGTGTTGACAGTTTGAGCCAAAAGTTCCTTGTTAGAATCCACGCTGTGGAATTTTCTTTTCCTATTTTTCTTCATTAATTTGAACAAGTGAGGTATGGCGTATGACAAAACCCTCACTTTAAATTGATGAATTATTCTTAAATAAATATTACGCCTTATGAAAGATAGTCCCAGCCTGCAGACTAGGTAGCAGTTCTAACCAGGCCCTAAGGTCAAGTAAATAGCGATTACCTTTCATGCCCACAGTGGCGCAATTGGTTGGTGCGTCAACTGTGTGAGCCAAAGGTTCCTTGTTCGAATCCAGGCTGTGGAATTTTCATTATTATATTTATCTTTAATTTGAACAGCTGATATATGGCGTATGAGAAAACCCTCACTGAACATTTACGAATTATTCCTAAATGAATACTATGAAAAATAGTCATAGCTTGCAAACTAATTAACTGTTCTAAACAAGCCCTAAGATGAGAATAATCGCGTTCAGCTTATAGTCTGCAGTGACGCAATTAGTTGGTAAATTGGAGAACTGAGCCAAAGGTCCCTTGTTCAAACCTAGTCTGTGGAATTTTATTACCTATTTTTCATCATTAATTTGAATGGTTTGCGTATGGCGTATAACAAAACCGTCACTGAATATTTTGACTTATTCTTAATTGAATATGTTGCGAGTCCGGGCAAAATAAGAAGAAACGTGCATGGAAAAGATACGTATTTATTAAAAGTCGTATAATTAGAGCGAAGCGTTAGCGAAGCTCTGTTATCAGGCGAAAATCAAAATTCTTTGTGCGCATAAAACTTTTGAACCAGAGAACATAGACAAATGAAATTTTGCACACAGCTGGACATGACCATCCTGATGGTCACTAAATAAAAATTTTAAAAATCGGTTCAGCCATCGAGGAATAATCACCATTTAGCTGTTCCCATTGAAATGCATTGAAAAAAATGTAAACAAACAATTGCACGCGCTAATAGATTTTTCAACATAGAAAATATGGCGAAGCCCTTCGCACAACGAGGAAAGTTACTGTTCAAACAGTTCAACAATATTTTGAACTTACACAAATTATGAGACAAAGTGGGCCCGAACAAGAGCAGTTCCGCACAGTTCTTTGTAACATTGGAAACGGATCAATTAGTGACAGCGATTATCAAGTTCTTTCAACACGGTTCTCACTTAATATTGCCAACCGTTCAGACTTCAATTCCAGCATCCGAATTAAATCTAAGAAAGAAAGCGTTGACCAACATAACGACCACATGCTTCGTACACTTGGTGAACCAGTTACGAGGATTAAAGCTCTACACAACAACTTGACGGCAGAAAATGCAAGTTCTGATGAAGCACAAGGGTTGGCTGCAATTATTTGCTTGTCTAAAAACACACGCATTATGCTGACGAGAAATATTTGGACAAGCAGAGGTTTGTGTAATGGAGCTGTTGGTACGGTCAAAGAAATTTTGTATGAGAAAACAGAGTCTAGAAACCATCTTAGTGAGTTACCATTATGTATACTGGTTGAGTTCGACAACTACACTGGTCCGTGTCTGTATGACAGTGTCGTTCCGATTACACCTGTCTCTGTTGGATTCAAGAAAAATGGCGTGAGTTGTTCACGTAAACAGTTTCCGTTGAAAGTGGCGTACGCAATTACTGTGCATAAAGATCAAGGAATCACTGTCGACAAAGCAGTGATTGATATTGGTGACACTGAATTTGGGCTTGGTTTAACGTATGTTGCGCTTTCAAGAGTGAAAACAATTGATGGTCTTCTAATTGACCCAGCTTTTCCGATTTCGCGACTGTTGGCAATCAATAAGCATTCTTCGTGGATCGTTCGGCGCGATGAAATTCAAAAATTAAAGTCATTACTCTGATCAAACCATAAATAAACGTTGAAATTTGACAATAAAAGCTTCGCTCTTTTATTGGATAAGATTATCGCGCTCCGCGAGTCGCAGTCCGCCCTAGTAAAAATACATACACATTATATTAGAAGAGCATAAAGTATAATGTAAACGTAAATGTTTAACAGAACAGTCATTATATCTTTGCTTGCTATTCTTCACCATAGCAACTCTGTAGAGCCATGGTGTGAAGCTATCGTGTGCACGTGCCACATCCCCATTGTTGACATACTCCTCAGTTATGGGAAACTCATTGTTACCGAGGTGAAGTCCGACATGGCCCCTCCTCTAATGGAAACGATGATTTTTCCTACAAAATAGATAAAGATATAAAAATTAGTGACTATCTGAAACCAATTTTATTATAGATAATAGTTTCTTCAGCTAGTTTCCAGAAATGTTCTTCTTTAAAAAATCTGCAACCATTTCATCGGTTGGTGTATAACTGATTTGAATAGGTTTAACTTCTATTAATTCCCATCGTTCTGATTCGCGGCAGTTTAATGCCTCATCCACAGTTATTTGACTAACAGAATTGCCTAGCAGTAGCAGTAATTGGTCATCATCGGAATCATCTTCAAGGAAACAGTAGGTTTTGTTCTTCAATCTCTCAGACCATCTGAGACAAGTGCTAGATGCTGCTGGATTTTGTGTATTAGGTGCAAGCTCCGGTTCTAAAGATGGCACATGTGATGACTCTTCATGTTCTTCGCTGATTCCATTTTGTGCATCTTTTTGCACATGCATGTCACCAGTGCATTCTTCTTCATGTTGAGGCTGATCATGATCGTCATCATAGCTTTCCTCATAACTTGGCAGAATCACTTCATTATCCTCCTTTTCCATCTCTGGAGACACTCGCTTGAAGGTGAACACAGCTTCATCAAATCTGACATCTCTTGAAAATAACAAGGTTTTATCGGCTAAGTTCATTAATTTATAAGATTTTCTTTCATTGCAATACCCTAGTAGTAAACTACCACGGATCTGTCTGCCCAATACTTTGCAGCCAACGACGCGAACATGTTGGAGACTATACTTTCTACCAGTCCGAACTTGTTCAGGTGTCTTTCCATTTAGAGTTCTACTTGGACAGTGATTTCTTATATATTTGGCTGTATATGCCATTTCAGCCCAAAAAGAGTTATCTAATCCTGATTACTTCAGAAGAACTCGGACGGCATCTTTAATGGTTCTATTTGCATTGTCAACCACACCATTCTGCTGAGGTGTGTAGACGCATGTCTTCTCATGCTTGATTCCTAACTTCAATAAGGTACTTGTCATTGCAGAGTTGACAAACTCCTTTCCATTGTCAGTTCTTATTCTTTTAATCTTCTTTCCGCTCCTCCTTTCTTCTTCTGTAAAAAAACTGTTGTAGATTCAGCGGCACGTCAGCCGTTCTCTCTAGCTGATAAATAAATATTTTCCGACTATAGTCATCGACAATGTTCAGCAACCACCTGTTTCCTCCAGCAGATAAATTAAAGGCACCCATCACATCTATGTGAAGCAGCTCCAGTATCTGATTAGTGTGATTGTCATTTAACTTTCCAAATAGAACGGCCGCGAACTTCCTGGATAAACAAATGTGACATTTTTCTACTGGCTTGAGTGACCCCTCGATCCCCACATTTATTTTCTTTAGAGTCTCAATATCTCCTTGATTAAGATGTGCAAGGCATTGATGCCACAGGTCATAATTACACGCACTTGATAGAGTGTTAAACACTACATTTTCTTCATGAGCAACATATAAACCACCATCGTATTTCATTTTGAAACAAAACTTGCCTGAGACGTCCCATAATTTTGCAACATTGCCAGCAAATTCTATACGACATCCATTATTGACCAATTTACACACTGACAAAATGTTCGCCTTAAGGCTGGGTACAACATACACTTCCTTCAGATGAATCACGTTGTTGCATAGCTTAAATGTATATTCACCCTTCTGTGACAGGTTCAGTTCATGACTAGAACCAGTTTTCACAGTAGCTTGGAATGAAATGGAGTTAATCAAAAGTGACTCTTTGTTTATGAAGTGGTGTGTGGCACCGGAATCCTGTATCCAAGTCCTGTACTGAACTCCTCCATCCTTTGTTACTAGCACTGAAGATCCAAGTACTGATGTGTTTGCTTCAGGTAAAGTAGAATTTTTCTTGATATTGGCTAGATGTTTACGACAATCCTTTTTTCTTGCAGTAATTGCATATAGGAACGTATTATTTTTTTTCTTTTAGTGGTAACACCTGTTCTCTACTTGCATTATCTTCTGCAATCGCAAGTAGACTGTCCGTATTTTTACTTGGTAAAAGATGCTCATAATTCTTCTGTCTTGCTTCTTCATGGAGCAAAAATGAAGTCATGCGCTCGCAACTTGTATCATCATTTGCTTCTATTGATGCATACAGGCATTCTTAACTTTTAGGTGAATGTGCTAGTAACAGAACGCTGAATTCCTTATCTTGTATTGGGTGACCAATGAGTTCTAGTTTACCGGCTATTGTTTTCACTTCATTGATGTAAGACCTCATGCCTTTGCTTTCATCATACTTCATTTGAAATAGTTGACGTTTCAGAGAAACAATTTCTGGTAATCCTACCTTATTGTAGGTGTCTTCTAGTTTCTTCCAAGCCACGTGAGCTGATTCACTACTTCTAATTTTTTGGAAGTTTTGTTCATCCACAGAATTCATGAGTATCTATAGAGCTCTCAAATCCTTCTTCTTTATGTTTTCTTGAACTGGCACTTGAGGGTGTCCTTCAACACTAGCCACAGCCTGTAAACCAGCAAGACCATGTTGAACTAAGTCCCACAACTCTTGTAGCTTTAGATGAAAGCGAATTTTCTCTGCCCAAATTAAATAATTGTCGCTGGTTAACCTATCTATTCTTCGCAACTCTTTATTTTCTCTATATGCCATGATACAATTTCTTCAGCTCTTTAAATGCAAGGGAGGAAGTAAGAAACATGCAATACATGCAAAATCGAATGCTTAGTACGAGTAATGTCCTTACTGCTTGGAGAGTTGAGTGTCATAATTCATGTTGTGATTCAAGGCGAATTAGGAAGAAATACTTATGGAAAAGTAACGTATTTATTAGACGTTGTATAATATAAATACATACACATTATATTAGAAGAGCATAATGTATAATATAAACGTAAATGTTTAACAGAACAGTCATTATATCTTGCCATTCATCACCACCGCAACTCTATAGAGCCATTGGGTTAAGCTATCGTGAGCACGTGCCACATCCCCATTGCTGACATAATCCTCAGTTATGGGAAAATCATTGTTGCCGAGGTGAAGTCCCACAGAATATTACGTAGTAGAAAAGATAATCCTTGCGTGCGGATTAGGTAAGTGCTCTAGCTAAGCAGGTTAGGTAAACAGCGTTTAGCTAACATTTCCACTCTTGCACAATAGGTTGGCGCGTTGACAGTATGAGGCAAAGATTCTTAGTTCGAATCCACGCTGTGGAATTTCCTTTTCCTATTTTTCATCATTAATTTGAACAAGGCAGGTATGGCATATGACAAAACCCTCACTTTACATTGTTGAATTATTCTTAAAACAATATTGTGATAATTATTTATAAACGTAGGAGTTGAGATAAAATATATATTAATTAAGATAAATAAAACTTCTTTAATTAAAGAAAACAAATAAATTAAAATAAATAATAGAAAACAATGAAAAAGTCACCTAATTGATAAAATTTATATAGAAGCATTCACCAACACAACAAAAAATAACACAGCTCAATCCGAACAATACAGAAGATATTCAATACAATACAATAATAAAACCTTTCACAAACAGAAAAAAATACTAGAACAGATACCAAACATTAAAATCATACCAAAAATAACAAATAACATAACCAAAACATTAATAACAACCACGAATATAAAAACAACAAAAAATCAAAACAATAACACAATTTATAATTTCAAAGACATTTGCCAAAATAATAAAAAAAATGGAACATAACTAACATAATATATCAAATTCCATGCGCCAATTGTCAACGCATTTACACAGGTCAAACAAAAAGACAATTAATAACACGAATAAAAGAACATGAAAGAGCACTTAGAAACAAAGATAAAAACAATCATTTAGTGAACCAAAAGGCATGAACCAAAAGGCATTAACCAAAATCATAATCCGGATTAGAACAAAGTCAAAATCATTATTAGTAAAGAAATAAATTATAAAAAAAGACTAATAAAAGTAATCATCAACATTATTTCGAATGAAAAAAATTTAGCCAAACCATCTATAGAAATTAATAATAAATGGAAATTACTACTAAAAATATAATATCACTTCCCTTGCACTCAACAATCCTGATCACAACAATCAAACTAATCATAATATCTTACATTGTATTAGATTACATTGTTTTGTTTTTTATTATTCTATCTTCCATTCATTCAAAAAACCTTATTACTGAAGATAGGAAAAAATCCCGAAAACGTTATTATATATTTCAAGTTAGTCATCCAAGTGTTAGGAATCATCGATCTTTCATCATAGACCTTCTTCATCTGTAATTGAGTGCCTCCCTGTGTTCGTGTAACATTTCTTCACTAGATCTTCGTTTCTTCTGTGTTACTTCTGTATTTCATTTGTGTTTTGTCCTTCAACATTTACTTTATCAATTGGGTGACTTTTTTCATTGTTTCTATTATTTATTTTATTTATTTGTTTTCTGTAATTAAAGGAGTTTTATTTATCTTAATTAACAATATTATGCCTTAGAAAAGCTATTCCCAGCCTGCAGACAAGGTAGCAGTTCTAATCTGGCCGTAAGGTCATGTGAATAGTGTATACATTTCATGTCCACAGTGGCGCAATTGGTTGGGGTGTCAGCGGTCTGAGCCAAAGGTTCCTTTTTCGAACCCAGGGTGTGATATTTGCATTATTATTTTTATCTTTAATTTGAGCAGCTGATATACGACGTATCAGAAAACCCTCACTGAACATTAACGAATTATTCATAAATGAATATTACCAGTTATGAAAAATAGTCCTAGTTTGCAAATTTATTAACTGTTCTAAATAAGCCCTAAGGTGAGAATAACAGTGTTAGTAAAGACGTCTGCAGTGACGCAGTTAGTTGGCGCATTGGGGAGCTGAGCCATAGGTTTCTTGTCGAACATAGGCAGTGGAATTATATTTCCTATTTTTCATCAGTACTATCAACAGCTGACGTATGGCGTATCACAAAACCGTCACTGAATATTTAAGACATATTTTAAAATGAATATTACACAGCAGGGAAGATAATCCTTGCGTGCGGTCTAGGTAACTGTTCTAACCAAGCACTAAGGTCAGGTAAACTGTGTTTAGCTAAGATGTCCGCTGTTGCATGATTGGTTGGCGCGTCAGCCATCTGAGCCAAAGGTTCCTTGTTCGATCCATGGCTGTGAAATTTTCGTTACTATTTTTCATCATTAATTTGAACAGCTAAGGTTTGGCATATAATGAAACCCTCACTGAACATTTTTGAACTATTCTTAAATAAATATTGTGCCTTAGTAAAGATACCCCCAGCCTACAGAAAAGATAACTGCTCTTACCAAGCCTTAAGGCCATGTACATAGCGTTTAGCTTTCATGTCCACAGTGTCGTAATTGCTTGGTGCATAGGCGGTCTGAGCCAAAGGTTCCTTTTTCGAACCCAGGCTGTGGAATTTTCGTAAATATTTTTCATCTTTAATTTGAACAGCTGAGAAAGCCATATGTGAACATACATTAATTTTTGGCGTATGAGAAAGCCATATGTGAACATGCATAAATTTTTTTAATGAATATTACTCCTTAGGAAAGGTATTCCCAGCCTGCAGACTAGGTAACCTCTCTAACAAAGATCTAAGGTCATGTAGAACGCGTTTCATGTCCCCAGTGGCGCAATTGGTTAGCGCGTGCGTGGTCTGAGCCAAACGATTCTTGTACGAATCAACGCTGTGGAATATTCTTTTCCTATTTTTCATCATTAATTTGAACAAGTGAGGTATGTTGTATGACAAAACCTTCACTTTAAATTGATGAATTATTCTTAAATCAATATTACGCCTTAGGAAAGATAGTCCCAGCCTGCAGACTAGGTAGCAGTTTTAACCAGGCACTAAGGTCATGTAAATAGCGTTATGTTTCATGCGCAATTGCTTGATGCATCAGCGGTCTCAGCCAAAAGTTCCTTGTTAGAATCCAGGCTGTGGAATTTTCATTATTATATTTATCTTTAATTTGAACAGCTGATATATGGCATATGAGAAAACCCTCACTGAACATTTACGAATTATTCCTAAATGAATATTATCCGTTATGAAAAATAGTCCTAGCTTGGAAATCAATTAACTGTTCTAAACAAGCCCTAAGGTGAGAATAATAGCATTTAGTTTATATGTCTGCACTGATGCAATCAGTTGGCGAATTCGGGAACTGTGCTAAAGGTCCCTTGTTCGAACCTAGGCTGTGGAATTTTATTTCCTATCATTTGTAGCTTTAGATAAACGCGAATTTTCTCTGCCCAAATTAAATAATTGTTGCCGGTTAACCTATCTTTTCTTCGCAACTCTTTATCTTCTCTAAATGCCATGATACAATTTCTTCAGCTCTTTAAACATAAGGGAAGAAGTAAGGAACATGCAATACATGCAAAATCGAACGCTTAGTACGAGTAGTGTCCTTACTGGTCGGAGAGTTGAGTCTCATAATCCATGTTGTGAGTCCGGGCAAATTAAGAAGAAACGCGTATGGAAAAGAAACGTATATATTAGACGTTGTATAATATAAATACATACATATTATATTAGAAGAGCATAATGTATAATGTAAACGTCAACATATCTTAGCTTGCCATTCTTCATCATAGCAACTCTATAGAGCCATTGTGTCAAGCTATCGTGAGCACGTGCCACATCCCCATCGTTGACATAATCCTCAGTTACGGGGAACTCATTGTTGCCGAGGTGAAGTTCCACAGAATATAACGCAGTAGAAAAGATAATCCTTGAGTGCAGATTAGGTAAGTGCTCTAACGAAGCACTAAGGTCAGGTAAACATGTCCGCTGTTGCACAATTGGTCGGCGCGTTTACAGTCTGAGGCAAAGTTTCTTAGTTCGAATCCAGGCTGTGGAATTTTCTTTTCCATTTTTTATATGAATTTTAACATGTGAAATATGGTGTACGAAAACACCATCATTGAACATTTAAGAATTATTCTTATATATATATATATTAAGCCTTAGGAAATATAGACCCAGCATACAGTTAAAGTAGCAGCTCTAACCAAGCCATCAGGTCATGTAAATAGCGTTTAACTTTCATGTCTGCAGTGGCACAATTGGTTGGGACGTCATCTGTCTGAGCCAATAGTTCTTTGTTCGTATCCAGCCTCTGGAATTTTCGTTACTATCTTTAAACTTTAATTTCATCAGCTAATGCATGAGAAAGCCCTCACTGAACATTTATGATTTATTCTTAAATTAATATCGTTCCTTAGAAAATATGGTCCTTGACAGAAGCCAAGGTAACTCCTCTAACGAAACCCTAAGGTCATGTAAATAGCACTTAGTTTTCATGTCTCCAGTGGCAAAATTAGTTAGCGCGTTGGTGGTTTGAGCCAAACGTTTCTTGTTCGAATCCGCTGTGGAATTTTCTTTCCTATTTTTCATTATTAATTTGAAGTTTAACTGATGAAAAAAACGTTACTGAACATTTATGAAATATTCTTGAATGAATTTTACCCTTTATGAAAGGTAGTCCCAGCCTGCCCACAAGGTAACTGTTCTAACCAAACGCTAGGATCAGGTTAGTAGCATTAAGGTTTCATGTCTGCGTTGGCGCAATTTGTTTGCGTATTGGCAGACTGAGTCAGAGATCCCTCATTCAAATCCACGTTGTGGAATTTTCTTTCCTATTTTTCATAATTAATTGTAATAGCTGATTATATCCTATGACAAAACTGTCACTGAACTTTTATGAATTCTTCTTAAATGAATATTACGCAGTAGGAAAGATAGTCCTTGCCTGCAGACTAGGTAACTGGTCTAACCGAGACGTAAGGTCATGTAAATAACGTTTAGCTTTCATGTCCGTAATGGCTCAATTGATCGGCACGTTGGCCGTCTGAGCCAAAGGTTCCTTGTTCGAATCCACACAGTGGCAACTTCTTTTCCTATTTTTCATCATTGATTTGAACAGCCAAGGTTTGACATATGATTAAACCCTCACTGAACATTTATGAATTTTTCTTAAATGAATATCGTGCCTTAGGAATGATATTCTCAGCCTGCAGACCAGGTAACCGCTCTAACCAAGATCTAAGCTCATGTAAATCGCGTTTAGCTTTCATGTCCACGGTGGCGCAGTTGGTGGGCGTGTTGACAGTCTGAGCAAAAAGTTCCTTGTTAGAATCCAGGCTGTAGAATTTTCATTATTATTTTTATGTTTAATTTGAACAGCTGATATATGGCGTATGAGAAAACCCTCACTGAACATTGACAAATTATTCCTAAAGGAATATTACCCGTTATGAAAAATAGTCCTAGCTTGCAAACTAATTCACTGTTCCAAACAAGCCATAAGGTGAGAATAATAGCGTTTAACTTATAGTCTGCAGTGACGCAATTAGTTGGCGCATAGGGAACTGAGTAAAAGTTCCCTTGTTCGAACCTAGGCTGTGGAATTTTATTACCTATTTTTCATCATTAATATGAACGATTGACGTATGGCGTATGACAAAACCGTCACTGAATATTTTGACTTATTCTTAAATGAACATTATGCAGTGGAAAAGATAATCCTTGCGTGCGGATTAGGTAAGTTCTCTAATCAAGCACTAAGGTCAGGTAAACAGCGTTTAGCTAACATGTCCTCTGTTGCACAATTGGTTGGCGCGTTAGCAATCTGAGCCAAAGGATCCTTTTTCGAATCCAGGCTGTGGAATTCTTCTATACTATTTTTCATCATTAATTTGAACAGCTAAGGCTTGGCATATGATAAAACTCTCACTAAATATTTATGATTTATCCTTAAATGAATATTGTGCCTTAGGAAAGACAATTCCAGACTGCAGACAAGGTAACTGCTCTAAACAAGCTCTAAGGTTATGTAAATAGCGTTTAGCTTTCTTGTCTGAGGTGGCACAATTGATTGGCGCATCGGCAGACTGAGGCGAAGGTTCGTTTTTCGAAACCAGGCTGCGGAATTTTCATTAATATTTTTTATCTTTAAGTTGAACAGCTGAAAGCCATCTCTAAACATTAATAAATTTTTCTTAAATAAATATTACGCCTGAGATAGTCCCGGCCGGCTGACTAGGTAACCGCTCTAACCAAGATCTGAAAGTCATGTAAATCGCGTTTTGCATTCATGTCCCCAGTGGCGCAATTTGTTAGCGCGTTGGTTGTCTGAGCTAAGCGTTTCTTGTTCGAATCCACGCTGTGGAATTTTCTTTTCCTATTTTTCAACATTAATTTGAAGAGGTGAAGTTTGACTTATGAAAAAAACGTAGTTTTTACTCCTTATGAAAGGCAGCCCCAGCCTGCACACGAGGTAATTGTTCTAACCAAACTCTAGGGTCAGGTTAGTAGCATTAATGTTTCACGTCTGCGGTGGCGCAATTTGTTTGCGTGTTGGCAGAGTGAGCCAAAGATCCCTCGTTGAAATCCAGATTGTGGAATTTTCTTTCCTATTTTTCATAATTAATTTTAACAGCTGATTTATATCCTATGACAAAACTGTCACTGAACTTTTATGAATTATTCTTAAATGAATATTACGCAGTAGGAAAGATAGTCCTTGCCTGCAGACTTAAGGTCATGTAAATCGCGTTTAGCTTTCATGTCTGCAGTGGCGCAATTGGTTGGCGTGTTGTTTGGACTGAGCCAAATGTCTCTTCTTTGAATCCAGGCTGTGGATTTTTCTCCCTATTCTTCATCAGTAATTTGAAAAGGTGAGTTAAGGCATACTGCAGTACCATCACTGATAATTTATGAATTATTCATAAATGAATATTACATAATAGGAAAGATAATCCCAGCCTGCAGACTCATTAACTGCTCCAATCAAGCCCTAAAGTCATGTAAATAGCGTTTAGCTTTCATCTCCGCAGTGATGCAATTGGTTGGTGCATTGATGGATGAAAGATACTTTGTTCCCTTCCAGGCTATGGTATTTTCTTTGCAATTTCTCATAATTAATTTGAACAGCTCATGTATGGGGTATGACAAAACTACACAGAATATTTATGACTTATTCTTAAATGAATATTAATCTTAGATAGTTCAGCCTGCAAACTAAGTAACTGTTCTAACCAAGACCTAAGGTCAGGTGAATAGCATTTAGCTTTCCTGTCTGCAGTGTCGCAGTTTGCTGGCTCATTGGTGGTCTGATTTAAAAGTTCCTAGTTCGAATCCAGGCTGTGGATTTTCCTTTCTTATTTTTTACCATTAATTTGAACAAGTGAAGAATGGTGTATGACAAAACAATCACTGAAAATTTATGAATTATCCTCAAACAAATATTATGCTTTAAGAAACATAGTTCCATCGTGCAGACAAGGTTTCTGCTCTAACCAGGTGCTAAGGTCATGTAAATAGCGTTTAGCTTTCATGTCCACAGTTGTGCAATGGGTTGGCACGTTGACAGTCTGAGGCAAAGATTCTTAGTTCGAATCCAGGCTGTGGAATTTTATCTTTCATCATGAATTTGAACATGTAAAATATGGTGTACGAAAAAACCATCACTGAACATTTGAGAATTATTCTTATATAAATATTAAGCCTTAGGAAATACAGTTCCAGTTTACAGTCAACATAGCAGCTGTCGTCCCAATCAACCGTCAGGTCATTTAACTAGCGTTTAACTTTCATGCCTGCAGTGGCGCAATTGGTTGGGGCGTCGGCTGTCTGAGCCAATAGTTCTTTTTTCGTATCCAGCCTGTGGAATTTTAATCTTTAATTTCATCAGCTAAGCTATGAGAAAGCCCTCACTGAACATTTATGAATTAGAGGAAAAAGCAAACACCTTATTTTCTGTGGATAATTACTTAAGGTACTTACGAGAGAGAGATATACACACACTTTCCACATTTGGATGCACATTTCGATCGCCAAGCAATCTTCTTCAGCATGCGCGTATACAACTGTAACAAATGAAAAAATTTATGATGAAAAAGAGGAAAGAAAATTCCTTGAGCCTGGATTCGAAGAACAGACCTTTGGCACAGACCAATGAGCCAACCAATGAGCCAACCAACTGCGCAACTGCGCAACTAAATACTATTTACATGACCTTAGGGTTTCGTTAGAGGAGTTACCTTGTTTTCTGGCTGGAACCATATTTTCTAAGGCACGATAGTAATTTAAGAATAATTCATAAATAAGGTACTTACGAGAGAGAGATACACGAATACTTTCCACATTTGATCTTTTATTGATCATGGATGCGCATTTCGACTGCCATGCGATCTTCTTCAGCATGTATGTATACAAATGCAACAATATTCCCACTACATAGCAGTTGTGAACTATGGGGGAAGAAGAAGGAGGGGGCTACAAAGCAAGGGAACTAATAGGAGTTAAAAACAACACTACCTCAACCAAGAAGAAGTTACAATCAAATCATTTGCTATAAGATCATGGCTATAACAGGTTGAACGAAAACAATAAATAAACAATAATAAAATTAAAATAACATTTTAACTTGTTAAAAAATGTTATACAGTGAGTTACAAATGTGGCACTCTCACATAGTCCATAGCCCAAAATTTTTTTAGAAACACAGGGATGGGGGTGGGGGAGGAAAGAGGTTTGCCATATGTGGCAAAGAGAAGGGTAGGGAAGGGGGGATGTAAACAGAGTGAGGGTGCCAGGAGAGCATGAGAGGGACAAGGATTCCTGAAGGAAGATGGAAGGGGAAGGAGTAAATCCAAAAACCACAATGATAGGATTCAAAAATCAAAACAAAATGAATACACAAAACGGAAAAAATATGAAGATTAAATAAATAAATAAATTAATAAATAAATAAATAAATAAATAAATAAATAAATAAATAAAAATCTAAAATACATAAGTAAATAAAAAAATAAATGAAAGCTTAAAAGCTAAAACTAATATGAAAAGGGAGATCACAGAAATTGCAACAACTATCGAGGCATCTCTTTGCTCAGCATTCCTGGAAAAGTGTACGCTAAGTGTCTGGAGAAGAGAAGTCGGGAAATAGTCCAAACTGTCGGGGGAGAAGTGTGGTTTCCGACCTGGCCAAAGCACAACGGATCACATCTTTGCTCTCAGGCAAATCGTTGAGAAATCTCGGGAGTATGCAAAAGAGGTCTACGCTTGCTTTGTAGACCTCGAAAAAGCATATGACAGAGTTCCTCGGGAGAAGCTCTGGCAAGTGATGCAAGAGTATGGAGTGGATGGTCAAGTACTGGTTGCTATCATGTTTCTGTATGAAAGCTCTGAGATGTGTGTCTGGATAAATGGCATTAAGTCAAGACCGTTCACCGTGGGTGTTGGACTCTGTCAAGGGTGCATACTGTCGCCCCTCTTGTTCATTATATTTATGGACTGGATAGACAGGGGCAGCCAAGGGGATGAACGTGTTTGTGTGGGTGACTGCCTGGCGGAGAGGTTGCTCTTTGCTGACGACCTTGTTCTCCTTGGGTCTTCTCGCACGAAACTTCTGCATGCACTAGACCGGTTTGCAGCCAAATGTAAAGAAGCTGGGATGAAGATCAGTGTGGCTAAAATTGAGGCTCTGGTCCTTTCAAGACAGCCTGCTCTGTGCGCTCTCCATTAGGGAAGCCTCATTGAGACAGGGGGAGAAATTCAAGTATCTTAGGAGTGCATTCACGTGTGATGGACGGCAGGAGAAAGAATTGGATGCTCGGATCGGTGCAGCAAGCTGTGTCAGACGCGAACTGTGGTGATCCGTGGTAACGAAAGGCGAGCTGGGTAAGAAAACCAAGCTCTCCGTCTTCAAATCTATCTTGTCCCCATTCTCATCTATGGTCATGAGGCTTGGGTAATGACCGAAAGAGTGCGATCGCGGGTACAAGTGGCCGAAATGAGATTTCTGAGAGGTGTGGTAGGTGTTACCCTACTATATAGAGTGCACAGCAGCACAATAAGGGAGTCCTTAGGTGTTGAGCCGCTATTTCTCCGCATTGAGAGATCTCAGTTGCGCTGGTATAGCCACGTGATACGGATGCTGCAAACTGGTCTTCCTAGGCAGTTGTTATTTTCCAAGCCAGTGGGTAAGAGACCAAGGGGTCGGCCTAGAACCAGGTGGCTAGCCTACATGGAGTATCTGGGTTCGAGTCGCTTCGGTATTACCAAGGAGGACATGCACCTGATGGCAGAAGATCGCGATCGCTGGAGATCCTCCATAGGGCTGCTGCCCCCGCGACCCTAACGGATAAGCGAGTTTGAAAAGTAAATAAGTAAGCGGGTTATGTCTCAATCTTGGGTGGGACTCTGTGTGTCTCCTTTTGAGCTGGATCCCAGCCTATTGTTTTGTCACTCACATGGCTGACGCCATCTTGTTGTTGAATCACGTGATTGTTGCCATGTACAGGTGTCCAGAGGCTGAAAATTAATTAACTAAATTGTGGTTTAGAGCAGTGTGGTTTCCGACCTGGCCGAAGCACGACGGATCACATCTTTGCTCTAAGGCAAATCTTTGAGAAATCCTGGGAGTATGCAAAAGAGGTCTACGCTTGCTTTGTGGACCTCGAAAAAGCATATGACAGAGTTCCTCGGGAGAAGCTCTGGCAAGTGTTGCAAGAGTATGGAGTGGATGGGCAATTACTGGTTGCTATCATGTCTCTGTACGAAAGCTCTGAGATGTGTGTCCGGATAAATGGCATTAAGTCAAGACCGTTCACCGTGGGTGTTGGACTCCGCCAAGGGTGTGTACTGTCGCCCATCTTGTTCATTATCTTTATGGACTGGATAGACAGGGGCAGCCGAGGCGATGAGCGTGTTTGTGTGGGCAACTGCCTGGTGGAGAGGTTGCTCTTTGCTGACGACCTTGTCCTCCTTGGGTCTTCTCACACGAACCTTCAGCATGCACTAGACCGGCTTGCAGCCAAATGTGAAGAAGCTGGGATGAAGATCAGTGTGGCTAAAACCGAGGTTCTGGTCCTTTCAAGACAGCCTGCTCAGTGCGCTCTCCATGTTAGTGGAGCCTCATTGAGACAGGTGGAGAAATTCAAGTATCTCGGGATTGCATTCACGAGTGATGGACGGCAGGAGAAAGAATTGGATGCTCGGATCGGTGCAGCAAGCTGTGTCAGACGTGAACTGTGGCGATCCGTGGTAACGAAACGCGAGCTGAGTAACAAAGCTAAGCTCTCCGTCTTCAAATCCATCTTTGTCCCCATTCTCACCTATGGTCATGAGGCTTGGGTAATGACCGAAAGAGTGCGATCGCGGGTACAAGCGGCCGAAATGAGATTTCTGAGAGGTGTTGCAGGTGTTACCCTACTAGATAGAGTGTACAGCAATACAATAAGGGAATCTTTAGGTGTTGAGCCGCTACTTCTCCGCATTGAGAGGTCTCAGTTGCGCTGGTATGGCCACGTGATTCGGATGCCGCAAACTAGTCTTCCTAGGCAGTTGTTATTTTCCAAGCCGGTGGGTAAGAGACCAAGGGGTCGGCCTAGAACAATTGTGGTTTAGAAAAGGATAAGCGGGTTTGAAAAGTAAGTAAGTAAGTGGTTTAGATGGGGCTTGGGCCCAGGATGTTGGTACCAGGTAAGGGTGCTTTTTCTCCGAGCAAAAGGGGTTATAAGTGAATTTTCTTTGAGTTTTCCTTAAATAGTCTCTTTCACAGGACATTGTAACCATAATGGAGTCTCAAGTTGTTTGCCCAATTACTAATTATCTTTTATTTCTGGAGCAACCAAGCTTTTTCCCAAACCTCTTTACCCTCTCATCTAAATAACTAATTCTGTTTCAAGGTATATTGTTTGATTTTTTATTATCAGATAGTCGGTACATTGTTTCAATTGACAGCTGACAATTCTGATCTAGCGAATTAAATGGTTGATAACCGACCTCACAACTTTCTAAATAGGGGTTCTCGCAACGCTTGGTTTAATTTTCTTCTGTTCTCTGTGAGTTTTGTGTTCTGTTTGTTCAGATGATTGTTTAGTTTGAAAATAATTTGTCTCTCTCAATGTTAAGCCTTTTTTTTTAAGGGTAAGCATGGTTTGTACAACACAGGCAATATTCTATACGAGATTTAAGTTAAATTCAGTTATTTTAAAATACGAATTTTTACTGTCTCAATGTTGGTGGAGGCTTACAAAGGATTTCTTAACTGATTTAGGGTTGTTTATGTATGGTTTTAACATTCTCTTCAGGTACCAGTTGCTTAATTTAATCTTGTCTTTTAAAAGGTATTTATCTAGAATCTTTACATATTTCTCTGAGTTTCTAGAATCTTTACATATTTGAATGTTAATATTTTCTCTCTTATGCTATACATTTTTACTGAGCAACACAGTTAGTACAAAGAAGGTCTGAATAATTCAACATGAGATTTAAGTTAAAATAGCTGTTTTTAAATTCTGAATATATCTTCTCCATGTCAGTGAAAACATTCAAGGTGTACATAACTAGGTAGGATAAGTGCTCACTATAGACAATGTTCAAGGGGCCGGTTGATTGATGGGTATTTTTTCAATCATAACTGGTTGTATCAGACTGACTGTGGTCGAGCAGAGTACATTGACCCATTAAACATAATTGAAAGTGTTTCAGTGATGTTAACATACACATGATGACATTTTCATTGAATTAGTTTACAGACTAAAAGTTTCATACTTAAAGTCCTTTTCATTCATTCATTTAGAATAATAATAATAATAATAATAATAATAATAATAATTATAATAATAATAATAATAATAATAACCCTCGTGTGGTCAATAATAATAATAACCGTCGTGCGAGGGGGGCAACATCTTAGAGAGATGGCCCTGGTTAACAGGTCTGATCTGCTCTACCCTTAGATTAATCTAGAGGATCCAGATAACCCAGTAGGGCTAAAGAGCTTATTACATCAACCAAGGGCCTGCTGATGATGGAGATGGCTAATAGGACCACCCATTTATTGGTGATCACTATGATTAGTGCTAGTGCGTTATCTGATACCGGCTCGGACGTCACCCGGGTTACGAAGATCCGCGCTCGTGGGTTAGGCAGAGGCTCACGTTCGAAAATTATGCCACAATCTCCCAGGGCCACTGGTGGCGAAAGCAGCACCAACCCCTGTTCGGCTACTGCAATGTCACAACCTGTCCCTAGTGTTTCAAGCCACGCCAACGCATGAAATGGACCAATGACATAAACTGTTTTATCATGCGAGCCTACTACGCAGTCACTAAATTGGAAACTGACACTACAGCGTACAGACAGCGCTTATATTACACTTTCAAAGAGACATATCCTCACATCACAGTCACTGAACAACGCATTGCAGATCAGCGTCGCACAATTGTTATGAAAAATTTAATACCCTTCCCCACGCTACAGAAAATAAAGCAAGAAGTTGCACAGCAGCTACAAGAACACGAGACATCTACACAAACCGACACTCAACACACAGAATCAAACACTAACATTGACATCACTAATGAACTTGTAGAACACACACTCAATAATGAACTTCACCATGATATTCATCCACAACACAACATGAATACCAAACTTATTGAAACATTAAATGACACCCTACAAAGATACCTTACAGTTTACACGGGAACAGATCCCACACAAAGACCAGGTATACCTAAAAATAAACATAAACAGCAAAACAGGGGAAATTTTATCTTACATGAACACATATATCTTACCACAATACATTGAAGAAAATCTATCTTTAGAATACATACACCTACCTATTTACGCTGGGGCTCTTACAGTTATATCCACACTAGGTAGGAAACCAATCCATAAGAACACACAAAAATTATACACCAACAGAAACCTAAATGGCAAAAGCGGATTGAGTCTGAGATTGATGAAATCCGCAAGCAGTTAGGTAGACTTACACAGTACACTAAAAACAACACTTAATCAAAGCAGAACAAACGCCTCTGACAATTATTTAAGAAGATTAAAACACACACCAGACATGATCAACACATTACGGAATATATGGACACATTAAAACAAAAGTTAGCTGCAAAAACACAACGCCTGAAGAGATACAAAACATGCACTCAGCGCAAACATCAGAACAAGTTATTCGCAAACAATGAGAAGACATTCTATAAGCAGTTAAACAAAGATTATACACAGACACAAAACACTGGTCTGCCAACACAAACAGCACTCCAACGTTATTGGTCGTCTCTTTGGTCTGTCTCAGTTGAACATAATAGGGAAGCTAGCTGGATCAAAGAAGAGGAGCAATTAGCATCCACACTATCAAACATGCCTTATACTGACATAACAGCAGATGAACTTTCACAAGTCATTAAACGTACTCACAATTGGAAGGCTCCAGGTGTAGATAGGATTCAGAACTTCTGGTATAAGCGCTTAACCTGTTTGCATCTGGCCCTTGCAAAACAGATCTCCAACACTTTGCAAACACCACAGACATTGCCACATTTCCTCACACAAGGAATAACATACATTTTACCAAAGTCACATAACACTACAGATCCCACACAATATAGACCTATCACATGCCTGCCTACACTTTACAAAATAATAACTGCCTATATCGCAAACAAAATTTATACACACGTAGATACAAACAACATTCTCACTGAGCAACAAAAGGGATACCGTAGAAATCACATGGGTTGTAAGAAGCAACTCCTGATAGACAGTGTGGCCTACGGCAAACTCACAATAAACATCGACACCTCCATGCGGCCTACATTGATTACAAAAAGGCCTTTGATAGTGTCCCACACTCATGGCTTTTATATACACTACGATTATATAAAATAAACCCTACACTTATCACATTTTTAGAAAGTACAATGCTGCATTGGAGAGCTACACTACACCTCACACTCAACAGTGAAACCATCACGACTGACAAAATACAGATAAACCGGGGCATCTTCCAAGGTGAGCCCACTCTGGTTTTGTCTTTCACTAAATGCACTTTCCAACAGACTGAATAGCACAACTTTCGGCTACACAATTAAACATAATAAAAGCTGTCACTACACGCTTTCACACTTACTCTACATGGACGACATGAAAATCTACGCCTCCAGACAAACACAACTGCACCAATTACTTGACATTACACAAACCTTTTCAAAAGATATACAAATGCAATTTGGGTTGGACAAATGCAAAACCATTCACATTGAAAATGGAGTACTCAGGGAAGGGGGCTTCACATTAGATGAACCAGATCACATTGCTGCTATGGAAAATGACGAATTTTACAAATATCTAGGATTTAAGCAAGCCAAGATTCTGGAGCACAAACACATAAAGAATACACTCACTAAACAATATCTTCATAGGCTAGAGACAATACTTAAAACGCATTTAAATTCCAGAAATTTAATCAAGGCCATCAATACTTATGCAACGCCAATATTCTCCTACTCATTTGGAGTCATACAGTGGACACACACAGATCTTGAGGGACTTGAATGGAAACAACGTAAACTGCTTACAAAGCACAGAAAGCACCATCCACACACAGTATTGAAAGACTCACCCTGCCTCGTTCAGAGGGAGGCAGAGGTCTTATTGACATAACAGATCTACACCAGAAACAGACTCAGTCACTCAGAGAATTCTTTTACTCTAAACAACACACATCACCATTACACAAAGCAGTCTGCATGGCTGATACAAATTACACACCTCTGAATCTGAACAGCATGCAGAACACCCATAACATTCTTACAACATGCACTAAACTTCAATCATGGCTCGGAAAGCAACTCCACGGTAGACATCCTTCTGACCTCAACCAGCCACACGTCGACAAAAAAGCGTCGAACTTTTGGTTGAGTGAAGGGAGTCTCTTTGGGGAAACTGAAGGAACCATGATTGCCATACAAGACCAGGTTATTAACACTAAAAGCTACAGAAAACATATTATCAAAGATTCGACTGACGGGTCTTGCAGGAAAAGCTATATCGCAGAGGAAACCATCCGACACGTCATATCCAGTTGCAAAATACTGTGGCAGACAGATTATTTACACAGACATAACCAGGTAGCCGACATCATACATCAACATCTAGCTAAGATACACAAGCTAAGGGACATTCACACTCCTTACTATAAATATATCCCCGACACTGTCTTAGAGAACACCACACATAAACTATATTTTGACAGAGCTATAATCACTGACAAAACTATCCCTCATAACAGACCAGACATTACACTAGTAGATAAGCAAAACAAAGTGACTTACATAATTGATATCTCCATCCCCAACAAACACAATTTACAAAAGACATACACTGACAAAATCACTAAATATACGGATCTTGCACATGAAATAAAACGCCTTTGGGGAATAACAGAGTAGACATTGTTCCTATCGTTCTTTCTGCCACTGGGGTTATTCCACACTCGCTACACAAAAGCCTGTCAACACTAAATTTAAACCCACACTTATACAAAACCTTACAGAAAGCCACAATTCTAAACACCTGTCACATAGTAAGGAAATTCCTACACCCAAACATCAATACTCCCACGAGTGCATAACTTTCCCTCCCTCGCATTTGAGTCCCTTGGGCTTTGGCCCTCTTTTGGGTCCGCCTCTGGGATTGGCTTCCGGACTTGATCCGAGTTTGGCTTCCCCAAACAATGATGTAATAATAATAATAATAAATTTACTTTGCAGACAAATGACTGAACTTTCTTCAAATACATTAACAATGAATGAGGTATATTCATTGAACACTCTGTTTACTTAGATAGTATTTAAACTAAATGAACCTAAACTGCCGATTTTTTTCTCTAACGCTAGCAATAGTGTACACAAGGTAATGTTTCTTTCTCGGACAGACTGATATTTTTAGTTTCCGTTTTCGTCACATAAAAACTATCTACCTTTATGCCTTTAACTTTGTCATTGCAGAATATGAGTTGATTGTGGGGAGTTAATATTTGGTTTTCTAAAGGGCTCTTTCAACATAAATTCAGTATTTGGCAAGAATTTTCTTTGTAATTGTTTTGGCTATGCAGGTTCTAATTTACAACTTTTCTTCATGTGCAACTTTTTAAACTGAAATATTATTCTTCTAAGGAAATTCACAGCTATTATCAGCAAAGATAAAGGAATTGTATGTTGATCAAAATTCATTCACTTTTTTCATACTAAAATTTTTTCCAACTACCTGGATCGTCTCTTTTTTCTTAATTCATTATAAGTTTCTTCGAGCCACTTATTTCGTAATTTTTACACATAAGACGAGTGTAATATTTTTACAAGCTGTAATTAAGATGATGTTGGATATTTTCCTGATATTTTTTGGCAGTGCTAGATTTTTTCCTGAGAAGGAGACTCCATCATACTCTGACTCACTGACTTTGATAAACAATATTCTGCGACTAGCTTTCACCAAATTAAAGACCCGCGCAAAGCCACTCGACGCACTTCTCAATATTTTCCGAGAACAAATTCGTAAAGTGTGTTATATTTGCCTACACGTTTTAAATATTCGAATTATAGCTTAGATTTTCATCGTGTTCAGGTGGACTAGTAGTAAAACGCTTGAGTTCTATTTTGTAGATGCGGTTTCAAATTCCATCTTCAATATTTTATTTTCTCTTTTTTTAACATGTAAGGGAATGTGTATTTCATTTACTAAATATATTTCCGGTTTTCTAATTTGCTACCATCATTTTTTCTAATAAAATGCATATGCTAATTCTTATAATTAATGATCCGCAGTTATAAATAGAAGAAAAAGTTTATTTATGCAGATTTAATTATTTTTATAAATTTTACAACTTTTGAGATGACATTTAACTCACACAAAGATTAAGTAATTATTGCACAATGTACGTATTAAATATAATACATCATTTTGGTATCTATAGTTTAATAATCACCCGTCATTAACTTTTTTAAATAGCATATTAGCCACCAAATTACAATTTCTTACTTCTAGGAGCAGAAGCTAAGTATTTAACCTTTCTGTCTTTACCTACACGTGAATTGTAGCTTCTTTTGTGGTTTTTTTTTTAAAAAAAAGGTAATAAATATAACTTGTAACAATCTTTCAATTAATGCAAAAATGACCTTAGCAAATAGAAAATATTAGATTATGTTTAATTATAATAATTCTTATATGCAAATCTATGATAAAATCTATACTAAAAATCTAATGGTATAATTCGAGCATTTATAAAGTGTAGGTAATTATTACAAACTTTATAATTTTTTTCTCAGAAAATTTTAAGAAGCGCGTCGAATGGCTTTGCATGGGTCTTTAATTTGGTGAAAGCTACTCGTAGAATATTTTTTATCAAATTGGTGAGTCAGAGTACGTGAAGTCTCTATGTGAGATTTTTTGATAATGCAAGATTTATTTCTTCAGATATTTTTTAACAATGCAATTTCTGATTCACAATTTTTTCTTCATGTGCGACTGTTAAGCTGTTACTTACTTACTTTTCAAACCTGCTTATCCATTAGGGTCGCGGGCGCAGCAGCCCTATGGAGGATCTCCAGCGATCGCGATCTTCTGCCATCAGGTGCATGTCCTCACTGGTAATACCGAAGCGACTCGAACCCAGATACTCCATGTAGTCTAGCCACCTGGTTCTAGGCCGACCCCTTGGTCTCTTATCCACCGACTTGGAAAATAACAACTGCCTAGGAAGGCCAGTTTGCAGCATCCGTATCACGTGGCCATACCAGCGCAACTGATATCTCTTAATATGGAGAAGTAGCGGCTCAATACCTAATGACTCCCTTATTGTGCTGATGTGCACTCTATCTAGTAGGGTAACACCTGCCACACCTCTCAGAAATCTCAATTCAGCCGCTTGTACCCGCGATCGCGCTCTTTCGTTCATTACCCAAGCCTCATGATCATAGGTGAGAATGGGGACAAAAATAGATTTGAAGACGGAGACCTTGGCTTTTTTACCCAGCTCGCGTTTCGTTACTATGGATCGCCACAGTTCACGTCTGACACAGCTTGCTGCACCGATCCGAGCATCCAATTCTTTCTCCTGCCGTCCATCACTCGTAATGCAATCCCAAGATACTTGAATTTCTCCACCTGTCTCAATGAAGCTTCCCTAACATGGAGAGCGCACTGAGCAGGCTGTCTTGAAAGGACCAGAGCCTCAGTTTTAGCCACACTGATCTTCATCCCAGCTTCTTCACATTTGGCTGCAAACCGGTCTAGTGCACGCTGAAGGATCAAGCGAGAAGACCCAAGGAGGACAAGGTCGTCAGCAAAGAGCAACCTCTCCACCAGGCAGTCGCCCACACAAACACACTCATAGCCTCGGCTGCCCCTGTCTATCCAGTCCATAAAGATAATGAACAAGAGAAGCAACAGTACGCACCCTTCGCGGAGTCCAACACCCACGGTGAATGGTTTGACTTATAGAGAGAGAGACCGTTTCCCTATCTGAAGCCTCAGGAGACACAGTCTTCCACCTAAGGGGGTCAAATCTGCAACATAATCTGCCAGCCGGGAATATGTGAGTATCCCCACTCCCGTCTGGGCAATCATGTTAGGGTCGACATCAGAGTAGAAAAGCTTCCACCCTCCTTCTAAGTCCACAGTTCCAGATCTCGGACGTTTTGTAGAGGTAATACCTATGATATCCAGTCGATGCCGTTTGGCTTCCTCCACTAACTCTGATTCCTTTCCTGTCATGAAGAATACGTTCCGAGTGCTGATTGACAGCACCTGATCCCGTTGTTGCTTTCCCCGTTTCTCCTCCTGGGTAAAGGCATGTGCTGCCCCCGACCGTATCCCCAAGCAGATAACATGTGCACTGGTGGGACTTCTCAGAGGCACTGCTCCGAGATAAAAGCCGGGAGACTGTCGACTATTTTTCGAATGAGAGCCTCTGCCTAATTCCCGAACGTGGGTGACTTTAACCTGCGCCACACTCGATGCAGTATGATTTCTCTCATTCGTCGACATGAGATATATGTTTGTTTGGATTCTCTTCGTTTCACTTCTCAACCATGACTTTTCTGGTACTCGGAGCTCTTGAGAACCAGGGGGCTGTGAGTTCTTTAGTGATAGGATGACTACTTAGCCAGGAGTGCAGCAAACATTGACTAATAATCTGCAAGCAGAAATCGCAGTTTGCATTGGAAACAAGGGTTGGTGTTGGAAATAAAGCTTGGTTCACAGTCTAATCTCATATCATTTTGGAGCTATGACCGTACATTTCAAAACGCCATTGATGTTTATATGATTTCGAGTTTTTCTACAATTTTATTCATTTGAAAACCAAAATTGCATTGCAGTCCATTTGTTCTAATTCTTACATGAAAGTTGATTTCATTCAGGATAAAATAGATCTTATCTCCATAAGATTTCTTTTCGAAGGGCTAGTTCAACTTTTCACATCTCTGAGGTGGTTCATTTATGAATATTGTTACACATTGTTATTTTTTAAAAACCCTCCAACAACACGTCGGCCTATGACCAGTGTAAAATCTTCGACACGCCGAATATCCCAAGATCTCTAGAGCCAATTATACAGTCACTAGAGATGACACACCCCTAAACCTTGACCAATGGACGATCTGAGTTGACCACCAGGTCGGATCGCTGACTATAGGATTTTCATTCATCAAATGTTGGTAACATGGAAGCCAGTGAGGGGTTTTTCCAAAGTCCCCTCACTGAAAGCCGCCATGGTGTTACCATTCATAATTGAACCACCTCAGAGATGTGAAAAGTTGAACAAGTGCTCGAAAAGAGCACTGGTGGAGAAAAAGGCCTTTATGCATAGATCCATTTTATCCTAAGTGAAATCCACTTTCATGTGTGAATTAGAGCAAATGCACTGCAATGCAATTTTTGTTATAAAATGAGTAAAATTTTAGAAACCTCCTGGCTAAGAAGTCATCCCATCACTAAAGGACTCACAGCCCTCTGGTTCTCATGAGTTCCAAGGTGCTATAAGCCCTAAGGCCATACGTATTGGATTGAGCTAACCAAAAACAGTCAATTTAAGAAATCTCTCTTCAGTAATGCCTTCAGTTATTTTCACACCTTATTATTTTTGCTTGTAGAGTATAAGAATGACCAAATCGTCTTTTGTAATCTTTAATCTTTAATTTTATACCCACCTATCTTCTATCACCATTTTTGAAAATCGCAAATGCTAATGGTATCCTATACAATAAATAACATTTGATTTCGTTCGTGAAATATTTGCGTGACCTCCGTCTTGCAATCATAGTACGACTTCTGAGCTACTAGGCAATAGTCCCACAGCTTCAAAGGCAGGGAACACAATTTGCATGCTATCATCAATTATCTATAGACAGAAATGTCTGGACAGGTATGTGTGTGTGTGTGTGTGTGTGTGTGCCCTATGTTGAGAGGAACTGCATTGCTTTACACACCAACATTAAGAGGACCTGGTTGCAATGGTTCCAACTGGTCGCGTCCTCGCATTGCTTAACTTTAAATTTCCTGAAAAAGCGGTGTCCTGATGCATAAAATGAACTTTTTTCAAGTTCCTTGTATGTACGCTAAATTTCCTATCTGCATACACACCCTATACACAACTTGTGTGAAGCTGAAGTCAAAAGCCAAGCAAAAGCGCTCTCTGCAAATGTGTAAAGTTCCTGGAAACACTAAGAAAAAAGAGAACCTGTACTCTCGTTGTCAGATGCCAGTTCCTCAACTCTGCTTTAATTTTAACGGGTGTGTTTATTCTTACACCTTGGCTTATAGTCAAAACAAAGATGGTGGCTTCCATTGGAGGAATCGTTTAGATTTATACCAGAAACGCGTGTTATAAGCTTATATTTGTGGAATTATATTTTCATGAAATCATAATGTTTTACATTAATGCAATCTTATTTCTTATATTATTTCTGTACATCATAAGGATTATGCGATCTCGAGCAAGAAATCAATTCAGAATAATTACTTTACACAAAGTGAGGTTTCTAGTATTCAATAACTTGTTAAGAAAAATAAAGATAATTTTTATTTAAAAAAACTTCAGACAAATGTTCAGATGAGAAATTTGTAACCTTCCCATTGCCTCTTTTTATCCGTTGATGCTTTGTTTGAAAGAATATATATCCAAATATTTGTTAAAATAAGTGAGAAAGCAAATTTTGTAAACTGGAGGAATAGTTTTTTCAATTTGAATATTCCAGTTTTAAGTTAATTTCATTTTAAAAAGTGTTTTCATTTAACTCATTGAATTTCTCTAGTTCTCTTCATTAGAAGACTTTATTTCTTTTAATACCTTCATCTGTGTGATCCGTTTAACATGTCTCATCATTGAACCGGGGCTTTCGTTGTTTATTCTGCAGTCTTGCTCATTTGGGCTGACGTGTTTTAGTTTTTGCTTCATGTCTTTTGTTTCATGGTTTTTGTTTTTTCTTGTTGCTAATAGCCTTAATTGTGAGGCACCATTCAAAAACAAAATTTTCTCATCATTCATCATTCATTAATTTTCTCATCATAAATCAGTATGTAGTCACTAATACAAATTGAGAAAAAGAAACTTTTCTCTATAACACAATATGTAGTAAAATATAGAATGTATATATTAGTTTCATTTAGTAAAGGATATTAATAGTAAGTGAAAAATTGTATATTCTATTTTCTCTCAAAACGTTTTAAACTTAAGAAGTATGCAAGATTTAAAAACAAATGGAAATTTTTCTAAAGTTGTACCAAAAAATATGATTTCATTTTCATTTGCAGAAACTAAAATTGTCTGAGAAAAAAATACTTGGAAGGAGTTGCTTTATTTTATGCATAAAAAGAGAATATGACATTTTATTGCAATTATTGAAACTGTGTAGAAAAGAATTTCGTAAAACTGAAGTGTAAATTGACACTTCTTTTTATTGATAGCAAAGGAATAGGCTGTTATTGCTTTTAAAAATATAATGAACGGATATATATATTTAGAGAAGGACGAGACACAAGAACCCTGGAATACAATAAATAATAGTTATTTATTAAAAATACAAAATGAATAAAAAATAAGATATAATAAACAAAAATAATTAATGAAAATCAATTAATTTTGATTTTGATTAATTATTTTTGTTTATTATATCTTACTTTTTATTCATTTTGTATTTTTTTAAATATAGTTATTCTATTTGAAGGCAATTTTCCTTCCTAATAATATTAAGAACTGATGAATTCTCTTTAAAATTTCAGTTAAAGTTTACTACATAGTGTGTTTTATTTTGTTTCATTCATTATATTAATTTATTATTAAACAAAATCCTTTTCACCATTTTTTGTTTAATAATACTGGTTTTAATGATGCTATAAAGTGTTTAATCGTTATATGATATTATATAATATAGATTTTTTAAACAGTTATTGTAAAATTAAGCACAATGATAAATATTCCATTTTAAACCTAAAAATTTTATAAACAACTTTTAGGTTAAGTTCATGTTATCTATATATAGTATTTTTTATATAAGTATTATAGTAGAATAATTTTGTAGTACTGCCACGAAAGTAAAATGTAAGTAATTGGTTTTGTTAAAGCAATATGTTGTGAAAAATCCTTTATTCAATTATAAGTTTCGGCTAGATAGCCATGGACAGGGTGTTAAATCAGAAATGAGGCACAGTTTGTGGTGCACAATTGGAAAGAGGATGGGATATATGAGAAATCCGAGGCTAACGAGAAAGACTTCAAAGTGAGAAATCCATGGATGTATAGAAATAATGCATGTAATATTCTATATATCCATGGAAGAATCAAAAAGACTTCAAATTGGAAAGAACCAAACACATATGGTGCAATAAACGAGATAAGGGTAGGGTAATAAACCACTTTGTTGTGCTCAGAGGAAGGACGAAGGGGGGGAGAAGAGGTGGACAGAGAGAGGGAAGGAGGCTTGGAGCGTAAAAATAGAAGGAAGACGGATAGTAAACGAGTGAGGAGAGAAAATTAAAGAAGAGTAAGGATTTTTTTGGGAAGTAAAATTAAATCTTGAATTAACATATAAGAAGAAATGTCAGATATATGAAGAGAGTAGAGTATAATTAATAAAAGGCATATAAAGTAGATGGTACGGGGCAAAGAGACAATGTAATGGTTAACCTAAAATTAGCTGGATTATCGTGAGGTATAGGAGAGGAACCTGTCTCCCAACCCATCTGGTTAGCATGGGAGATAAGACCAAAAACTCCCCCATGGAAGAGACTGGCAGCTAGGGGCTGAGAAGATCCATGATGTCAGCCAGTGGCGCATACTGAATGTTGGGAAAACAACAGATAAACCATCAGTGCATCCAGAGCGATCTAAATGCCATGTAGTTTTTTCAACAGTTTTGGCTGTTTATATATTAGTGGAATAATGTTTGAGTCCAAATATTTTGCCAATCAAAATCAGTAATTTAAAAATATTGACATTTTAAAAGAATCACCTTGGTTCCCAACTCTTTTTTTTTTTTGAATCGTGACCTTTTTTTCTAAAAATTAGGTAACTTGCGACTGCCATACACTTGAATAAAAAAAATGGTATTATAACAGGCATTTTTATTACATGGCGGAATAAAAATCTCGAAAATTCTTATAAAAATTATGGTACGCGAAAATTCTTATAAAAATTGTGTCGTTTAAAAAGTTGGGTAGTGAAAAAGATGCACGAGGAAAAAAATTGTTCACGCTTTTTTTGCGAGGACACAGTCTTCTAAATAGTTGCTTGTGATTCACAAAATACAGTTGAATCCTTTTCATTTCAAGATGGATTTCGAACAAAATTTTAATGACAAAATGAGATAACTAAATCAAGTAAAATAAATACACAAGTTAATTCTGTAAAAACAATAATATAAAAAAATTGAAGTATAATAAATAAAATAAATCAAAATAAAGTAAAATTAAAAAAAAAATTGGTTATAAAAACATAAAATAAAAATAATCAATTGTTTCAATCAGTTATTTCAATCCTGAACAAATTGTTCGCTTATTTCTGTCCATAATTTTTCTTTGAGATGTTTATCTGAATATATATTTAACCTATAAATATTTCACTAATAAATAGCTCTATATCCATTGACATTTTTATGAAAGATTTTAAAAAAAAGATGTTTACAGCAAAATCAGTCTGAATAAAATATTCCCAGAATTAAATAACACCACAATATATAAAAGCAAAAGACAAAAATCCTGGAATACACTAAAGAAGAAGAAGAGCGAAATTCAAAAATCCTGGAATACACTAAATAATAAGTAAAAAATAAATAAATTATTTATTCAATTATCTATCTATTTATCTATCTTCTTGTTTGCAGCATTTATAGGATGTTTTAACAGATGGGGGTGATAATTTTTTAACTCAGGGCAACGAAATCGTCAACGAAATCTATGCTCAGTCTATATCATATTGATTCTATACGGAGTTGCTTTGAAAACGGGTCTGGTTGCATCTTTTTAATTGCTGCAATCTTTTAGTTGACAACGTACGTGCTCCTACAGAATTCTATGTAATCCATTTTGGGCAACTGTTTTGTTGACACGAAAAGTTGCCAGTGTGCGCTGACCCTAAATGAAAATATAAATATGCTTGGCGACCCCCCCTCCGCAGAAAATGTTTTGTCACTGCACCAGTTATTTAACTGCATCATTTATTGTATATTTTAATATAATATTTTTTGAGGAAGTCCTAGGATTTCTCAGGTCTGCTAGTGCAGTAAGAAATAAAGGAGCCAATTCGTTCAAACATGTTAAAACATACAAGTGCTATTAAGAATTTACTGAAAGTTGTGAAACAGTGGGCGAAAAATATTTCAATATAACCAATCCCGTTAAAGAGCCTTCAAATAAAAATATAACTAAACAAAAAGGGATTTTTTTCAGTAAGCAGTAAAGAAAAAAAAACAAGCCTGCAAAAGCCTACAACGTCTCAGGCGAATAATTTTTATAAGATTCGACTTATAATGCTTAGGAGTTTTAGCAAAAAGCTACTTATAAGAATGCACGCTTGTCTGTACGTTTATCCAGCCGTCAGCCATTTGCACAATAACTTGAAAATGTATTAACTTCAAATTCAGTTTTCAGAAATATAACCATCAAAGTCTTAGCTCGGTCGCATCAACTTTCAGGATTTTTCGTGGATCCCTTCAACGTGTTGAAACAGTGATGCTAAAGAATACCAAGATTATGGCATGACATATAACAATCGATATGTCAAAAATGAGTATATTGTTACTTTCTGTTCATCTTTTAAGCATTATTGACATCGGCACACACACTTGAAATCGCTATGTCGACGCACGATTGCTCATCTGCTCATACATTATATCATTAAGTAGCAGAAGAATGGAGCTATACTCTGTCCAATGAAAGATGGAGTGGGCGTGTTCAGTTAAACGTTCTATTTCAATTGTTAGACATTGTTGAATCTACTTTGGCAACAATGTCTAACAATTGAAATAGGAAGTTTAACTGAACACACCCACTCCAACTTTTGTTGGATAGATTATAGTTATTGGTTTTATATAATTTCTGTCTGTCCCCTTCATAATTTCTACATTTTTTTGAGGTAGAAGGTTGAAATTCGGAATATGGTTGTATATGCCCATATAGCATACTATGGGCATGCCCACCTTCACTATTTAGTTGGTTTTGGTTGGTGCACTGGGGTCGGAATTACGAGGGTGGGATTCAGAGAGGACAAAAGATCTATGTGCTATTTAGGTACGGAAAGGAGTGAAATTCAGTATCCAAATTCCTCTAGGCAAGATCTACATTACTATGAAGTTCAGGCCCAGTGGGGTCGGAGTTGCGGAGGTGGAAGTCACTGGGTCTTTAGAACTGTGTCAACATATGGCATGTGATATGTCATTCCAATAAAGCACATAATATAATAAAGCTTATTGACATGCAGTTTTCAAATTATTCAATTTTTTATCTTTTATTCAGTATACACAGTATATTATACAATACTCATTTCCAAAAAAGTTGGGACAGTGCAACTTATAAGAAGAACTCCAACACATTTGTTTGGATTATTGTATTGCCGTTTATTTCAACGCATTACAATACATAAACGATAAATTAGGCATAGGATCACATATCTTATATGCTTAAAGAAAGATACAGGTGGTTTTCCTGTTTGGCACGTGCAACACACTCCCAAAAAAGTTGGGACAGCACGGCGTTTACCACGGTGTGGCGTCACCTCTCCTCTTGATGACACACTGTAATCTTTTGGGCATCGATGACACCAATCTTTCTAACACCGTAACCGGAATTCTGTCCCATTCCTGTTGGATATAGGTTTTCAGCTGTTCAACTGTCCGGGGTCGTCGCTGTCGTAGTTTTCGTTTAATAATACGCCAAACGTTTTCTATAGGCGACAGATCCGGGCTGCAAGGGGGCCAATCCAACATACGAATGCGCTGCCGACGTAGCCATGCAGAAATTATGCGCGCTGCATGCGGTCTGGCGTTGTCTTGTTGATATATACACTGACGTCGTCCAAACAGGCGCCTCTTAGATGGCACCATAGCTTGTTCCAGGATCTGTATATACGCTTCAGCATTGACGGTGCCATTGCAGATGTGCAAGTCTCCCATTCCATGGTCACTAATACAGCCCCAGACCATGACAGACGGTGGTTTCTGTACCGAACGCCTGTAGCACGCGGGAATATCCTTTTCGTCTTTGGTCCGGAGTGTACGGCGTCCATTATTTCCGTAAACAATCGTAAAGGTTGATTCATCGGACCACAATATGTTCTTCCAGCGTGCTTGGGACCAATTGCGATGGGCTCGAGCCCATATCAGACGGCGACGTTGCTGTCGTTTGTTGATGTATGGCTTCCGTTGTGCACAGTATAACTTAAGTTTGCATTTGTGGATGCACCGGCGTACAGTATTCAACGATAATGGCTTCCCGAAGAAATCGCGGGCCCACGTGGCTATGTCCGTAATCGCAGCATTCCTATGCGTGACGCAATGACGTCGGAGGATCCGAAGAGCTCGAGCATTCAGAATAGGTTTTCTACCTTGGCCTTTCCGAACTGTGATCTCACCACTATCTCGGTAGCGCTTGATAATATTATGTACTGTAGATGATGACAGGTTAAATCTTCTGGCTATTGCACGCTGAGAAACGTTGTTTGTGAATTCTTGAATTATTCGAACACGAAGATCTTCGCTAACTGGCTTGCCTCGACCCATCGTTCCGAATAAGTTTCCTGAACGACGGATGGCAACTGTTATTTATACGGAATGTAGTACGACGTCATCATTCTAGATTATTCCCGAACAATTCGGAAGGTTCCACTACTAACGGCGCTTTCTACAACGTATGTCCCTACTATTTTGGAACGTGTTGCAACACCCCCATTCAAAATGAACGTCCCGGCCACGATACAAAATGTTTTGGTGCACACAGTATATTTATGTCATTTCATAAACGTATCTGCTATTTTGTATTCGCGAGAAAGTTTTGTTACATCATCCCTTTTTGTTTTTTCTATATATTTTGCACTGTCCCAACTTTTTTGGAAATCAGTATTGTAATTAAAAATCATGTTTATAAAAAAGTTTTTTAAATTACTCATATTAATCTGATTAGAACTTAAAATACTTATAAATGGATATTTGTGAGCAGTATTTTTTATTCAACTAAGTTCTTAATATATAATGTTTATTATCAACTAAATTCTTTGAAGAAATCTCGTTTTTTTTTAATTTTTCATTTCAAACTCCTAAATATATACCTAAAGAAACAGGCACTGAGTCTGTATTCCTTAGGTTTCAGTAAAAGTCATTATATGACTAAATCCCAAATCAGAGAAAAATAAAATTTTTCGGTAATTATTACAAAAAAGAAGAATCCTGTTTACGATCTACACTTTGATGATATATTATGTGGGCGATATTATAATGTGAATGTGTGAATATATATCATGTATTAAAAGTTCCGTGTATACCTTAAAAATATAAATTGAAATTTTAAAATCACGAAAACGAATATAGAGTGTGAAACGAAAAGAGTATAGACTGAAACTATCCACGGCACCAATGAAATTCGCGGCAAACGACGTCTAATTTCTATCAAAAATTAAAATCTCTCAAATATTATTGTTTTATACAGAGATGGAAACGGAATTTCATGTAGATTTAGAAAATATAAAAATCTCTCGTTAAAAGTTAAGACCATAAACTAAATTTTTTCCTTAAAAAAATTTGAGTGACCTTGCAATATTAATACCCAAAATCAACATGCTTTTGAAAACACAAAATAAAATTTTCCTGTATGTACAAATCGCGATCATATACTTTAATGTTTAACCATTATTCGTGCAATTTTTACGTACATTATGTATGTATAGAATGCTCTCGGTATAAATTCCTACAAATTTTCTAAATTTTCCACTATACAAATTTTTCTGATGCATTTTGCTTTATTGCTTCTATTTGAGAAAACGGTTCCATTTAAATTCACTGTCTGGTTTTCATAGATTTTTTTTTCATCAACCAATCCTCCTCGATCTCCAATACCCTGTTTTGAATCATTTGTGAACTAAGTAATAACTAAAGTTATACAACTGATACCCAAAAAGTTTATAACTTAAAAATGAATTATATTTTCCATAGAAATTTGTTTAATTCGAAAAGTTATTCGAAAACATGTAATTAAAGTAACTGTTTGATTTTTCAAGTGTATACAACTGTAGTAATTGTTTGAAAAAATGCCTTATATGCATAAATAAAAGAGAATTAATGTGCTGAAAATGAGGGGGAAAATAGAATGTATATTTTTTCCCTATAAACTAATATAATAATATTTTTATTTTATAATAATAGTTTTTATTCTTTAATTGAGTTCTGAGAAAATTTTTGGCATTTTAATTATCTTCTAAAATTACCAAAATTAACAAGTCCTGGTCTCTTTGAAAATAAAGTTTTGTTTTCCCTCTAAATAAAGGACACCTCTATTTAGTGTACAAAATTCATGGTACCATTGGTGTCCGCTATTTGGAGGTTTCACTGTATTAAACTGAGAAAAGTTTTAGGATTTTAATTTTCTTTCAAAAGTAGCAATCATACCTAACACTTCCTGTTAAATCACAGATGAAACAAAAATAATTGTTCGTGTGTAAGTCCGCTTAATGATTTATAAGAATATAGTTCAAAGAGTCCATTTTACACAGGTTCCTCGTTGTGTTGCTAACAATCTCAAAGGTGTGGCCAAAGGTCCTCGTATGCACTTTAAAATTTCCATCAGTTCCTCATAACGTTAAAATGCTATTTTTAGAAAATATGCATCTGGATGTTGAAAAAATGCCTTATATGCATAAATAAAAGAGGGGGGAAATGAGGGGGAAAAGGGAATGTATAATTTTTCTTTTTAAATTAATCTAATAAATTTTTATTTTATAATAATACTTTTTTATCCTTTTGCTTGCAAATAATAATTTGTTCAGAATGCCTTATATGCATAAATAAAAGAGAATTAATGTGCTGAAAATGACGGGGAAAGGGGAATGTATATTTTTTCCCTACAAGTTAATATAATAATATTTTTATTTTATAATGATAGTTTTTATTTTTTAATTGAATTCTGAGAAAATGTTTGGCATCTTAATTTACTTCCAAAATTAGCAGTGATACTTATAGCGGACATCTCCAAATAGAGAACACCTCTAATTAAGGGATAGTTTAACAAGTCCCGGTCCCTTTGATATGAACTCTCGTTTTCCCTCTAAATAAAGGACATCTGTATTTAGCGGACAAACATCATGGTACCATTGGTGTCTGCTATTTGGAGGTTTCACTGTGTTATATTTTTGACCTCTGAGAAAATTTTTAGGATTTTAATTTTCTTTCAAAATTAGCAATGATACTTAACAGTTCCTCTTATCACAGAAAAAACATAAATAATCGTTTGTGTGTAAGCCCTCTTAATCATTTTTAAGAATATGGTTCACGAGTACATTTTACATATGTTCCTCACATTCCCAGCCCTCGTAATGTTGCTAATTATCTCAAACAGGGATGTGACCAAGGGTCCTCGCATGCACTTTAGAATTTCCATCAGTTCCTCGTATTGAGAAAATGCTATTTCTAGAGATTATGCATCAGGTTTGTTGGAAAAAGGTCTTCTATACTTTAAAAATGGTTATTAGTACACTATTGGTTAACTTTAAATAAAATAAAAATGGTTCCTCGTAACAAGGTCTATAGCGCACTTCCTCACATTGGAGGGTATACGGGTATGTGTGCGTATGGTATGTGTGCATAGGGTGTGTGTGTGTGTGTGTGTGTGTGTGTGTGTGTGTGTGTGTGTGTGTCTTGTACCTTAGACCAAATTCTCTGTTTTGCACGACTTAATTGTAGCCTAAAACTCAAAATAAAAACACTTGTAGGAAAAAAGATCGTTTATTAGTATTTTTTAAATGTATAGGGTGAATTTAATCAGAGGGGGGATCAAACCTTAGATATCGTAGTAGTAAGGGTACTAGGGTAAGTGCATATTAATGAGATGGGTGCGGGCCAAAAGCAGCCAATCAGCATGCAGTATTCGTGTCACGTGACCGCACACCCCCTCCACAACCATGCTGGCGTCACAAGCGGCCATTTTCGGGTCACGTGATGGGTTTTTCCCATGATGTCACTGCATTATGATTATTTTTAAATTTTATTTTTTAATCTTAATTTTTACCTGCCATTTTCTGATTTTCGATTGTTGTCATTTCAGGTGTGGTCTTTATTTTTGGTGGTGGTGGTGGTCCATGTTTTGGGTGGTGGGCCTT
>JAHWFO010004194.1:293993-310052 GCA_023313115.1 Rhysida immarginata
GGTGTTGGCTCTTCTTTTGGGAGTTGGTCCTGGTTTTGGGTGTTGGCCCTCTGTTTTGGGTGTTGGCTCTTGTTTGGGCGTTGGTCCTTGTTTTGGGTGTTGGCCCTCTGATTTGGGTGCTGGCTCTTGTTTTGGGTGTTGGTCCTTAAATTTTAGGTGGTGGTCCTTGTTTTGGGTGTGTTCACTCATCTGACTGCTGCCATCTTCTTGTTTAATCACCTGATTGCGGCCATGTTCTGATTCCTTGAGGCTGATGATAATAAAATTAATTTCATATTCTTAGTTATGCACTGGTGTTGGGGCTTCACTGCAAAAGGGGCTTTTGTGATTTTATCTCACAATATAAGTTACTCAGGTCGTGCTAAATATACACCCACTAACTCAGGGTGAATTAAACAAGCTGGCATCCCAAGTTGTTTTACCTAATTACTAATTATCTTTTTGTTTCTCTCACATGCGAATTTTTTCCCGTTTTTGCTTCAATCTCTCTTCTCTACTTCTGTTTCAAGGTGCTCAGTTTGCTTTTTAATTTTCAATTATTTTTTAAAAATGGCATTGCATTGTCTCGTTTGAGTGGGTGACTGTCTGTCCCCACAACGTGATGAAGTGTTTAACAGATGACCGAATTCACATATACATGCTTATAAATATATCTAGCTCACACCACCTGATGAAATGTTCATATTCACTGACATTTTAGCTTATTTTAAAAGTAGTTTGTTTGAAATTTGTTTTATTTTCATTTTTGCCTCTCTCACTGATTGCCTTTGTTCAAATGAATGGTTGTTTTTTTCTCGGAGTTGTACTCGGTTGAAATGCTGAAATAAAGATACAAATTTCACATTTCTTGGCTCTCTTGCCACACAGAAGTTGATAAACGCGTTGTTTGATTCCCCAACCTCGCGATATTCAGTTGCCCACCCCCTCTCTTTCTCTTTCTCCCTCCTCCTACATAACCAATACAAGCTTGCAAAATGTTGCTTAAAATTGTATTCTAAAATTGTTTTTGCTCTCTCTTTCTCTCTCTCTCTCTCATACAGTATACAACTTTTTCTGTTCACTAATGGTATTAGGATACGAGAGTGTTATGCTTTGTACGCATCGTACTCTTTATAGTGCAAAAGCCTCTATTCAAGCAAGCGTTTTCTTGCTTTGGGTATTTGATATACGTTTGTTTGTGATGCATTAGTGTTCCCCCATTCGATTCATGCTTTTTCCATAAATTAAAGCTTTCCTATTTACAAAAATGTACGTAATTCTTATCACACTGGCCATACGAAGCCTAGCGTATCCATGACGTGAACAGCCACGACAGACACTGTGTTCGATGTTCACACTAATCTAAGCTAAAAACCTGCATCTCTTCCATAGAGTTGCTGCATTTTGCTAATGTAAAATGCAGTGTTTCAATTTTAATACAATAGCATCACATATGCGGTAGGACTTGTTCATTTCTTAGTTCTTGCAGGCAATTGTAACCTTGGAAAATTTATCTCCACACTTCCATATCTCTGTTTGTCTGCTTTTGCATTGATTTCTTATAAAAATAATTACAAATAATAAATGATGATGATGATGAAAAGTTACAGGATTTTCAGTTTTTAGTGACTATTTTACTGATTGCTTTTTATTCCCTAAAATTTTAACTGCCGCTCTAAAAAAAAAAAAATAAAAAAAAAAACAATTCCAACTTTACTCTTAATGTATTTAGGCTCGCACAAATGCTAAATTATCTAAGTTATCCTACATTGCATAAGAAATGTTTAAGTGCAAATTTCACTTTTAAGGTATTACTAAGTTCACATTTTGAGGGGCATTGGTCAATATTTTTACTTAGTAAAGCATGTGTCATTACTCATTTTCAATTTTGGGTTTTTAGGCGGTTTTGTTAGTAAAGTAGGCAGGTCAACGAAACTGCAAGTTAGATGGGTTTGAAGCCCTCTCTATTGTCGTTTGGTTTTTAGTTGATTGTAAGCTGATTGTATATAAGGGACACTCAGTCAGTTACACATTCTTCCTAATTTCATCCCTCACCAGATGCGGCAAGCGAATAGTGAACCATCTCAAACAATGCCACCGTCCGGCTGTGAACAGAGAAAGTTGCTTTAGCAACCACTGCTCTGTTGGCTAAGAGGTGCCAATGTAATAATAGGTTCACTGTTATCTGACTATTGCTGCTATCTGTCCATCGGTGACCTTATCTCACTGTGGAGTTGCATTCGTTTTGGGTTTTGTTACTCTTTCAACTGAAATTTTGTTTAATCAAATTTTTCGTTATATTTAACATCAATTTACTGCTTCTTATTATTTCGTTTACACATGCGTAAGTCTGTTTGAAAAAAAATTGTCTTTAAACGTGTCACTTGTTAGCAAACATGCATTAACTCTTACAGCATTGTTGGTTTTCTGAGAATTTAAACTAAAATTGTGTGTTTAAAATAATAAATTTTCTTGTTGAGTTTATACGTGCTTCTCATTACTAATGTATGCCTGAAATGATTTGCTGTGATCGTTAAAATTGCTGCAATTCTCGCAACTTCAATTCGATACGGTTAACCAAATCATCAGCTCTCGCTCTCTCTCTCTCTCTTTCTGTCAAGACTTCTTGTGCCTTAATCTTTTATAAATACAAATGCTACATGACATCTTTTCCTAGGGTATTTGTCAACAAATACAATTATACAATGTTTATGTTACAATTCCGTTTCTTTTTTGACACAAGTAACACGTATTTTTTCTGCTGATTTATTACCAACAACAAGGCACAGTAAGGGTGACGTAAGCAGAGTTGACATTCAAATACACGTTTTTGAATTAATATTAGTGTTTGCACCAGTTAAGGCAACCAGACTCAGATTAAACCTGCGAATTCAATTTTCCTCCTGCAAGTTGTTAAATTTGTATCGTGTCGGGATAAATCAAAGTGATTTAAAAGTAAAATCTTATGTGTTGTAAAAAAAAGTACATAAAACACAACGAGGCAGTCAGTCACACATTGACTCGATGCATTACAGCTTCGGAACACTTAACAATAACATCATCTGACAATAACAACTTACCGTAAAAGGGTGAACAAGTACCACCCACCAAATAAGCAACATCTCCTGTTTACCAACCCACCAGGTCTGCACAGAAAGTAATAAATGCCGCACTCAGTTAATCACTGGAGTAATTATCAAAATTACCTATAGTGCTACCGAGTCAGGTTTGAGATGGTTTCATTGCATAAACTAATGTGGGCAATGCGCTGTTTCGAGGTTGACCTGTCCAAATGAGCGTTGACCTCTGCTATCCCTGCAAGCAAGTCGACTGTCCGGGGTCGAGCCACAGGCTAGACCTACGGAACAGGTTTCCCTCGAATGATGGAAACATGGCGGACAGTTAACAGGCTTTGAAAAAGCCCGTTAACTGAAGTCCACCTTAGTGTTTCCAAACATTCGAGGTCGAAACAGCGCATTGCCCACCTTATTTTATGCAATGAAACCATCTGAAACTTGACTTGGCAGCACCATCGGTAATTTTGATAATTACGCCAGTGCTTTATTGAGTGCGGCGTTTATTACCTGCTGTGTAGAATTGGTGTGGTGGTAAACAGGAGGTGTCGCTTATTTGGTGGATGGTCCTTGTTCACCCTTTTGCAGTAAGTTGTTATTGTCAGATGGTGTTATTTTTAGTGTTCCGAAACTGTATTGCATCGAGTCAATGTGTGACTGACTGCCTCGTTGTGTTTTATGTAGTTTTTTTTACAACACATAAGATTTTACTTTTAAATCACTTCGATATGTCCTGACATGAGACAAATTTAACAACTTGAAATTACGTCGAGGAGGAAAATTGAATTCGCCGGTTTAATCCGAGTCTGGAAATTGTATTCATAGATCTGTATGTTGGCAAGAATTTGCGTTCATGAAATTACATCTTCACCATTTTTTTGCAAACGTAAAAATACACCAGGACAAGAAATTGCTATTGCTGATTTACATGTCAGCACGAATTTGACGAAATTACATCTCCGACCTTTTTTGCGTTCATGAAATTAGGTGCTGCCTAGTAATTGTATACGCAGTTTTACATGTTAGCAAGAATTTACTTTCACGCACGCATTTTCCCTATAAGGCAACACTTTAATGAGGTGAGACTACCAGTGCATCTTGTGTGAACCTCAAACAAACAAATGTATTTCACGTACCCAGTTTGAAAGAGGCTGAGACTTTTTAGTGCGAGCATATATCGTATCAGAAGCCAGCTTAGATGACATTCAACACAGCCAATGTAATATCTGTTCAACGTGGTAACCATTGCATACTCATTTCTCGAAATGAAACATTTTAACGAGGTGAAAAGTCAGTGAAACTAAAGATAGGGGCAACACGTATGAACCATAAGCAAGTATATATCATGCCTGTCAATCGTAGCTCACTCTGGAAACAAAAGTCGTAAACAACCTTTTAATGACATCAAAAATATTAAAAACCTCAGGTAAAAAGAAAAAGAAAACGAGTTTTGACCTTAACACTATGTGTATAACAAGTTAAAAACGTGGACTGACCGAAAAAATGTGGGCCATAGAATCACAGAGAATCGACCTCAGACCATCACTCAACCAGTGAATGATAACCTGATGTTCTACCCACTAGACTGTTTAGGGCACACAATCAAGTAAAGATAAAAAGTCAGAGTAATATTTTAACCTAAATTTATCTTAAAGCACATAGAATGATACCTATATTACACTATCCCTGCACGCCCTTAAAAGAGTAAACATTAAGCGAACAAAATAAAATTATTTAAAATGCAAACAACGAACCAACAATTAGAGCACAGAAATCATAGAGAGTAGAAGAAAATAAATATACGTAGTGAGAAACTGTGTTTATAAAGTTTGCGATGCCACCCATGTAATTCAATGGCTCAGGGTTATTAGTACTCAACTAAAACAATGTACTAACACAGTTACCAAGAGGCAGAGTTTTATTAGCCGAATAACCCATGAAACATACCCTAACTGGAAGACACAACTATTTTTTAGCTTGAATCTGCATCTCTGATCATGCCAAACACTGTACACAGCGCCCAAGAAGCTGATAACACGTTAGGTAAAAATTTGTTAATAGGAACCCACTGCTTACACCTTTACGTAAACTGTTAAAATAACAACAACATAGAAGATAAAATATTTTAAGTTTCTTACCAAAAGTAAAAATAATAGTTGAATTGAAGAAATAACTACTGTGTTCAATTAATTTCAGGAAAGCAACCTTTAACAATGTCAGTTAATCTGTTGCTGTCGAAATGTATAGACTGTGTTAGTACAAATGCACTCGCAATCATCGGGAAACAGTAAGGGTCATCAGCATATTTGGAGACTAAATGAAAGCATAAAAAAAGACACTGGAGAAACTTAAAAGAAGAGGTGTGGGTCGTTGCCTTAACCGGTGCAAACCCTGAACGTCAACTCTGCCTATGTCACCCTTACTGAGAAATCAGCACAGAAAAATACGTGTTAAGTGTGTCAAAATAGAAACGGAATTGTAGCATAAACATTGTACACTGATTGGAAGAAAGTAATCGGACACTTTGATTTTAGACGTATTTTCGAATATCTAGAAAAATACTTGACAAATTATCCTGAAATTTCAGGGGTGTGAAAAGGATGTTATACCTCGTATATTTCAGCAAAGGTTTTCTCCCAAAGGCAAATAGGGGAGCAGCAAAGAACTGAACCAAAAAAATAATGTTTGGAATCACCCTGTAAAAAATAATGCTTGAAATGCATTGTAGCTGTAGCATATGCTTAAGAGGCTTGTTTTACTTTTCTGTGTTGATTTGTATGAGAATAGCACATATATTCATGGAGATATAAAGGTTTCTTTAAAAAGGTTGAAATATTTTCGTAAGTTTTTTGTTTATATCAAGCAGGATTTTCAACCCAAAGCAATGTCATTTTCAAGAAGCTTGACAAACTACAGTGCAGACAATACCTTGCAATCAGAATAAAAAAATATTAAAAACTTGATGAAATATGAGCATTCTTACTAAATAATGTTTAACTGTGCATGCGTTACCAAATTGTCTTTTGCATAATTTATTAGCCAAATGTATAGAGCTACTCTTATAAAAAGCCCAAGCAAATATCAAGAAAATTGAGAAAGATATCGCCAATAGAATGAGTTGAATTTCAGTTGCTCTCAAAAATAAACAAAACGATAAGGGGCTTTCTCCAAACTTTTATTTTAGGATCAGACACCAGTATCAACTTCTTTTTACACTGATAAGCAGTTAATATGAAGTCAATATTTTTTCATGTCAGCGTAAGGAGAAGAAGTTGATACTGGTCTCCGATCCAAAAATAAAAAATTTGGAGAAAGCCCCTTAATGAAAACATTTCGACCTTTTTAAAGAAACCTTTATATCTCCATGAATATACGTGTATTCTCATACAAATAAACACAGAAAAGTAAAACAAGCGTCTTAAGCATATGCTACAGCTACAAAGCATTTCAAGCATTATTTTTTACAGGGTGAATCCAAACATTATTTTTTTGGTTCACCTTTTTGCTGGTCCCCTATTTACCTTCGGGAGAAAACCTTTGCTGAAATATATGAGGTATAACATCCTTTTTACACCCCTGAAATTTCAGGATAATTCATCAAGTATTTTTCTAGATATTCGACAAAACGTTTCAAACCGAAAGTGTCCGATTACTTTCTTCCAATCAGTGTATAATTGTATTCGTTGGCAAATCCCCTAGGAAAACAAGTCATTTAGCATTTGTATTTACAAAAGATTAAACAGCCAGAAACCTTGAAAGAAAGAAAGAAAGAGAGAGAGAGAGAGAGAGAGAGAGCGAGCGAGAGCTGAAGATTTGGTTAACTGTGTTGAATTGAAGTAGCGAGAAATGCAGCAATTTTAACGATCACAGCAAATCACTTCAGGCATATATTAGTAACAAGAAGCACGTGTAAACCTCAACAGTGTTGAAAAAGGAAAATTTGTAATTTTAAACACACAATTTTAGCTTAAATTCACATAAAACCAAGCATGCTGTAAGAGCTAATGCATGTTTGCTAACAAGTGACATGTTTAAAGACAATTTTTTTTCAAACAGACTCATGCATCTGTAAACAATAGAATAACAAACAGAAAATTGATGTTAAAGACAATGAAAAATTTGATTAAACAAAATTTCAGTCGAAAGAGTAACAAGACCCTAAAACAAATGCAACTACACATAGTCAGATAGGGTCACCGATGGACAGATACCAGCAGTAGTCGGATAATAGTGATCCTATCATTACATTGGCACCTCTTAAACAACAGAGCAGTGATTGCTAAAGCTGGATGTCGGCATTGTTTGAGATGGTTCACTATAAGCTTGCCACACCTGGTGGGAGATAGAAATTAGGAAGAATGTGTAACTGACTGCGCGCCCCTTTTATACAATCGGCTTATGATCAACTAAAAACCAAAGGACAATAGAGAAGGCTTCAAACCCATCTAACTTGCAATTTCGTTGGCCTACCTACTTTACTAACAAAACGGCCTAAAAACCCAAAATAGAAAAAGAGTAATGAAGCATGCTTTACTAAGTAACAATATTGACCAATGCCCCTCCAAATTGATCTTAAAAGTGAAATTTGCACTTAAACATTTATTATGCAATGCAGGATAACTTAGTAAATTTAACATTTGTGCGAACTTAAATACAGTAAAAATACAGTTTGAATTTTTGTTTTCTTTTATTTTATTTTATTTTTTAGAGCAGAAGTTAAAATTATAGGGAATAAAAAGCAATCAGTAAAATACTAATTACAAACTGAAAATCCTGTAAACTTTTCATCATCATCATCATTTATTATTTGTAATTTTTTTTATAAGAAATCAATGCAAAAGCAGAAAAACAGAGATATGGAAATGTGGAGATAAATTTTCCAAGGTTACGATTGCCTGCAAGAACTAAATAATGAACAAATCCTACCGCACATGTGATGCTACTGTATTAAAATGGAAACACTGCATTTTACATTGGAAGAGACGCGGGTTTTTAGTTTAGATTATCCAGAACAATGAACACAGTGTCTGTTGCGGCTGTTCACGTCATGGATATGCTATGCTTCGTACGGCCAGTGTGATAAGAATTACGTACACCTTTGTAAATAGGAAAGTCTTTAATTTAGGGAAAAAGCATGAAACGAATGGGGAAACACTAATGCATCACAAACAAACGTATATCAAATACCCAAAGCCAGAAAACGCTTGCTTGAATAGAGGCTTTTGCACTATAAAGAGTACGATGTATACAAAGCACATCACTCTCGTATCCTAATACCATTAGTGAACAGAAAAAGTTGTATACTGTATGAGAGAGAGAGAGCAAAAACAATTTTAGAATACAATTTTAAGCAACATTTTGCAAGCTTGTATTGGTTATGTAGGAGGAGGGAGAAAGAGAGAGAGGGGGGTGGGCAACTGATTATCGCAAGGTTGGGGAATCAAACAACGCATTTATCAACCTCGGTGTGGCAAGGCTGTGCAAATTGGTAAAGAGAGAGAGGCAAGTATGCCTCACAAGCATTGAGAAATGTGAAATTTGTATTTTCATTTCAGCATGTTAACCAAGTACAACTCCGAGAAAAAAACAACCATCCATGCGAGCAAAGGCAATCAGTGAGAGAGGCAAAACTGAAAATAGAACAAATTTCAAACAAACTACCTTTAAATTAAGCTAAAATTTTGTGAATATGAACATTTCATAAGGTTGTGTAAGCTAGATGTATTTATAAGCATATATATGTGAACTCAGTCACCTGTCAAACACTTCATCAGGTTGTGGGGGCAAACAATCACCCACTCAAACGAGACAATGCAATGCCATTTTTAAAAATTATTTAAAAATTAAAAAACAAACTGAGCACCTTGAAACAGAAGTAGTTAATTAGAAGAGAGTGTAATGCAAAACAGAAAAAATTCGCCTGTGGTAGAATCAAAAAGATAATTAGTAATTAGGTAAAAACAACTAGGGATGCCAGCTTGTTTAGTTCACCCTGAGTTAGTGTGTTTATATAGCATGACCCGAGTAACTTATATTGTGAGATAAAATCACAAAAGCCCTATTTGCAGTGAAGCCCCAACACCAGTGCTTAACTAAAAATATGAAATTAATTTTATTATCATCAGCCTCAAGGAATCAGAACATGGCTGCAATCAGGTGATTAAAGAAGAAGATGGCAGCAGTCAGATGAGTGAACACACTCAAACAAGGACCACCACCAAAAAATTAAGGACCAACACCCAAAACAGAGGACCAACACCCAAAACAAAAGCCAACACCCAAAACAGAGGGCCAACACCCAAAACAAGGACCAACAACCAAAACAGAGGGCCAACACCCAAAACAAGAGCCAACACCCAAACCAGAAGGCCAACACCCAAAACAATGACCAACACCCAAAACAGAGGGCCAACACCCAAAATATGGACCGCCACCTAAAACGAAGACCACCACCACCTCTAAAAATAAAGATCACACCTGAAATGGCAACACCCGAAAATTAGAAAATGGCAGGTAAAAATTAAGATTAAAAATTAAAATGAAAAATAAAATTTAAAAATAATCATAACAGCAGTGACATCATGGGAAAAATCCATCACGTGACCTGAAAATGGCCGCTCATTATGTCAGCATGGTTGTGGAGGGGGTGTGCGGTCACGTGACACAAATACTGCACGCTGATTGGCCAATTTTGGGCCACGCCCACCTCATTAATATGCACCTACCCTAGTACCCTTACTACTCATCATGTACTCTTCAGGGGTTTGAGTTGTCACTTTGTGTGTAGAGAGATCTATTTGTGTTACTTTGCCTGTTCATAACAGAGACCCAAACAAATCAGACATTTCAACTTTGTTGAAATTTTCTAGGCCTCTATTAAGAGACTGAGATTCTGGCAGCACTAGTCATCTGTCTGAAGAATCAGTCGAAAGGCAATTTTAATGATTCTCCAAACATCAAATTGATTAAAAATTCGGCTAGACACTATACAGCTAGGTGGACACTTTTGACAACATAAAATACAAAGTGATGATTTAGAGGTTGAAAAATATTATCGATGAATAGAAAGAAATTCTCTAACAGAAAACATATGGAGAACCTCATCAAAAATGTAAAAAAAATGGACCTTTTAGTGTGAACTAGAAACTAAAACTGTTGATTTAATAAGCCTCTCTTTGGTAAGCACGTTTGCACAAAATAAATTAGGTGTGTATAAAAATTAAACAAAGATTATGAAACTAGGTTAAAAAATCGCAAAATATTTTTAGAATTTTTTCAGAAACATAAAGAATTAAAACAAAAATAAGCATGATGAGTAACAGTAGTTTTACAGAACAAAAAAGTAGGAACAAAAAGAAAAATATTAAAAATTAATACAAAATCTGAGTGAAGCAATAGACTATGACATCATCTCTGAGTGGAATTTCTTTGGAGCAAGTCGTGGAAAATTACCTTGTGATGAAATTTTAGGAATCTCTGAAAAGTTAACCAGTACATGTAAGTTTACCTGTCTTAGATAACCAAAATATTAACACCTCATAATCAACACATATTTAGTAATGACAATGTTAAAAGGTATGCAATTTTATATGTGACGAAGTAAGATGTTCAAATATCTGACTGATCATAAAAGAAGAATTACCATAGATACATAATTGCTAGCACTAGAGACAATATTCCATTCTAATAATTTGTATTTTTTCAAAATGCCATTGTGTTAAGAGGACCTATGTTTAGAGAATAAAAAGCTACATTGTAATTACAACAATAACTGATTTGAGGTGTGCATTTCCAGAGAAAATTTAATAATAACTGGCTAAAATGCACAGAGGAAAACACAGCTTTCACTTTAATCAACTTAAAGTTGCAGAGATGGACTGAAAAAGCAAAATTCGTTGTTTGAATTTCCGTAAAAGAATAATATATCAGCTTAAAATTCGCACGTGCAAATAAAATAGTGAATCAGAACTTGCCTTATCAAAAAATGTCAGGGAAAAAATCTTGCATTGCAAAAAACTCAGGCAAAAATCTTCCACTATCTTAATCACAAGGCGGAAAAGTCTTTTATCTCTCCTTTGTCTTTTGCCCTCATTTTCTATACAAATTTAATATTTCAGTAGAAAAAATTACACATGAGGAAAAAATTATACATCAGAACTTGCGTTGCCAAAAAATTTCAAGTAAAATTTCAACATCATATTAATAATAAAAATGTTACATCTGTCTGTTTGTATTTAGCTATAAATTTTCCTAGAAGAATAATATTTCAGTTTAAAAAGTCGCTCTTGAAGAAAATTTGTAAATCAGAACTGCCATAGCCAAAGAAATTGCAAAGAAAATTCTTGCCAATCACTGAATTGGCATAGGTATTTCTATAGACCCGAATAAAAGCACATGTAAGTTTACAGAGCCCTTTAGAAAGCCAAATAAAAACTCCCCACCATCAACTCATATTCTGCAATGACAATGTTAAAGATATAAAACTAGAAAGTTTTTATATGACGAAAGAAGAGAATTGTAAAATATATCAGTTGGTCAGAGAAAGAACAATTAACCTGGATACACTATTGCTAGAGTTAAAGAAAAAATCGGCAGTGTAAGTTCATTATCTTAAACACTATCTAAGTAAACAGAGTGTTCAATGAATATACATCATTCATTGTTAATGTATTTGAAAATATTGAAAAAAGTTCAGTCATTTGTCTGCAAAGTATATTTATTATTGTTATTATTCTAAATGAATTCTTGAAAAGAACGATGAAACTTTTAGTCTGTAAAGCAAAACAATGAAAATGTCATCATGTGTACATTAATATCACTGAAGCACTTTAAGTTATGTTTAAAGGATGAATATACTCTGCTCGATCACAGTCAGTCCAATACAACTACTAATGATTGAAAAATACCCATTTATCAACTCTGCCAGTATGGAATGCATTAGGAATTGGCCCTTTAATAAGTGTTGGTAGTGAGCACTTATCCTACCTAGTTAAGGACCTTGAAAGTTTTCACCAACATTGAGAAGACAAATTCAGAATTTAAAAACAGCTATTTTAACTTAAATCTCATGTTGAATTAATTAGACCTTCGTTGTAAATAATGTGTTGATCAGTAAAAAGGTATAACATCTAGAGAGAAAATATTAAAATTTGAAGTAACAACCATTGACACAATAGGTGTCCAGTAACAAAAACATGTAAAGAGTAGATACATACTTTTTAGAAGACAAAATTAAACTAAGTTGCTGATATCTGAAGAGAACCTTAAAACCATACATAAACCTAAATCACTTAAGAAAACCCTTGTAAGTCTTCACCAACATTGAGACAATAAAATTTCGTAATTTCAAATAACCGAATTTAACTAAAATCTCGTATAGAATGTTGCCTGTGTTGTACTAACCATGCTTACCCTTATAAAAGGGATGCCATTGAGAGAGACAAAATTATTTTAAAACCAAACAAGCATCTGAGCCAATAGAACACAATTATCACATAGAAAACAGAAAAAATTAAACCAAGCATTGTGAGAAACTGTATTTAGAAAGTTTGTGAGGTCGGATGTGAAAAATCTAATTCGCTTGATCGGCATTGTCAGCTGTCAATTGAAACAATGCATCAATTATCTGAAAATTAAAAAGCAAACAATACACTTTGAAACAGGAATAGTTAATTAGAAGAGAGTGTAAAGAGCTTTGAAAAAAAATTTTGGTTGCTCTAGAAACAAAAGAAAATTAGTAATTAGGCAAACTTCAGGCCCAGTATGATTCTATTCCCTGTAAAGGGTACTATTTAAGGAAAATTCAAAGGTAGAGGTCTTAGTGAAGAAATTTCACTTAAAACCCCCTTTTTCGGAGAACCCGGATTCCCTTGCCGGACACACAGGTGCAGCACCAGCATCCTGGTCATAAGCCCTACCCGAATCAAAATTGAATTAATTAATTTTCCTCCTCTGGACACCAGTACCAACATCTCTAGAAAGAAAGCCTGTGCAGGGAAACGTCATACATTGTTATATCATTATAAAAGGGCTTTGTTAATCGTATTTCTACCAACAATAAGCTCTAAATTACTTCTTATAAGTAGGTAAAAATGTATGAATCTCCTGTGCACAGGCCATTTTTCTAGGAGGTGTTGTCTGTACACGGCAGCAATCACATGTTTCAACAACAAGATGGCGTCAGCCTGATGAGTGACCACACCCCTAGTAATAGAAGGGAAAGTACACCATCTCCCGAGTTACACTGTCCACTTCTATGAGGGCGGTTCAATTGGAATAGATCATAAATCAGGTTGAATTTCAATTATATTGCTTGGTTTTTGGCTATTTCAGAGGATAAATTTGCTAAAGATATGAAAAAAATTCATTAAAATTTTTTATCCAAGCCCATTTGAAATTTGTATGCCTATTATTGTGAAAGTGGTGTTATAAACCTTTCAAGGAAGGAAGAATCATCTACTATGTACTAATAAGTTAAAAAACTTTTTGGAGTACATTTAATCTTAATCTATAATGCTTTTAAAAAAAATTTATAATTTATATTAACATCATCTGTACCTATCTTCATCTGTTCTTGATATTACATTATTCAATTTTAACATAAATTTAATATATATCTTTAAAGTTAGACATCAAAAAATCAAACATTTATTGTTCTTCAAACATCATTGCCAATGCCTGAACTTAATTTTAAATTCGTTATGTTCTCATATATTTCATTACTAACTTCAATTAAGGGATCATCCGGAAATATGTTCAGAGGAGGGTGAGAATTTTGAAACTGTGACGAAATGAACGGTTTAATGGGCAGGGGTATCAAAGAATGAGGTTTCGCCTAAATATTTTCAAAAATTCGCCTCGGACTATGCAAAAGTGTTCGTGGCTCCTTTTTATGTGAAAAGGTTTCCTCTTTTAAGGGGCTCTTCTAATATATTATGTACAAAACAAACTTTTTCCGGGAATTGGCACAATATTAAAACAGAGTGAAATAAAGGCAAATTACCAGAAAAAATAATAAAGGGAAAAATGTGGATTACAATATTAGGAATAAAGAAATAAAAACACTCTTTGACCACAACAGAAATAAATTTGGAAAAATACGACCTGTTGAAGCGCTTTTCGAGGGCGAAGCTCTCATCATTCAGCAGATTCAGGGAGTAAAATGAGAAAATCCGATGATACTGATTGAAGTAAAGGGGGGGACGAGTATTTATGGCAAAAACAAGCCAATCATAGAAAAAAGTCAAACAGAGCAAGAGAAAATCAATGATTGGTTAAGCTGACCCACCATTGAATTAATTGGGAGTCACTGATTGGGCCCCCATCAGAATTAAGTAAAAAATTGCTGTCGGTTGATTGAATGGCCATACTCTCGAAAGCGTCCAGCAGTCTTTTTTTGTTTATTGATTTTACAAGCTTCAAATTGTTTATGGAGACTTCGTGTCCTGTGTTTAGGGAATGTTTGGCGACGGCGGAGAGGTTGCTTCTACCATATTTTGTGTGGCGCAGATGATCCTTGAAACGGGTTAAAATGCTGCGAGAAGTTTGGCCTTTGTAAATCTTCGGACATTGGGGGCATTGTCCAATGTCGTATTTTTCCAAATTTATTTCCGTTGTGGTCAAAGAGTGTTTTTATTTCTTTATTCCTAATATTATGTACGTTCATTTAGGGGAGGGGTTTTTCTTAATATATCAAAGTTACAAAGGGGAAGGGAGTTAAAATTTTGTCATTTTAGAGAACATATTTTGTGAACGATCCCTAAGTTGTTATTCCTTGTATTCCTATTATTTTTTCGAAATAGACTCTGGTAAAATACATGTATCAAGGAAAGCTTGACGAGAAAGCTACTGTAATTTTTATATATATATACAGTAAAATAAGCTTCCGATGGCACAGAATCAGGAAATAATAAATAATTCCAAGCATTTCTTGCAAGTTATAAATTTTTCAGACTTATTTAGAATATAACCACACATGTAATAAATAATATTTCTATTGATGAAATCAGTGTGAAAACAACAAGGCGTTTTATTTTATAAAAACAATTTTGTTGGGGGAAAATTGGACAATGTTGACAACTTTAGATTGAAGACATCTGACGTCGTTTTCGGAGTCAGGCCAATTTAGTATGAATTATTAAATTGTGCGTTTTCAGCATTAGCGATTATCAGTGAAAGCTTTCGCATAAGTGACTTCAATCGCAGCACTGCAGCTTCAGCAAAAATCCGCCTGTAAACATAGGCTGCACTTAACCGAGCTCAGGTATTACTTTAGAGTGGGGGCTATTACTTCTCAAAAAAGTTTCTAATTCCTAAACTGAAAGCATAGTTACGTTGCCTGATCCTTCTATAATAGAATTGGCATAGTTTTATTAAATAATAACCACTAACTGTGACCAAAATCAATGAAATGCGCGACCATGCTGAAACAAAGGGGGTGTAGCTGGCTCGGGAGATGTTTTACTTTCTCTTCTATTACTATGCCACACCAAAGGCTGGAATTCCGATCAAAAGGAGACACACAGAGCCCCACCCAAGATGGAGACATAAAGCTCAAGGTAATTAATAAATTAATTAATTACATGTACACCACGTTGATTTATGTTAATTAAAACATTAACAACCCTGTTGTTCTAAGCCATCAGCAGTCACGTGAGAAGTTCATGTGAGTTCAGTGCAAATGGAATGTGGAGGAAGGAGACCCAGCGCGAGTGGAATGTCTAAGGCGGTGCCTTTGATATTTTGGTAACACACCCCCTCCACATTCCAATCTGCTAGAATCAGGTGAATCCTCTGCTAGCCTCCTCAAAACTATTACCTCCAATATCATCACTGGCTGAAGAAATTTCTTGAGATCGGTCCTCCCTCCCCCCTGGACAAGTCAATTTCACTAACATATAGGTTGCCAACAAACGAGGATAATAACACGCCCTCGGGCCAAATAGAGGATTCAAACAGTAGAACAAAATCTTGCTTACTCAGAAAGGAAATAAATGATGTTATAATA
>JAHWFO010004194.1:310152-410200 GCA_023313115.1 Rhysida immarginata
AATAACAACAACAACAACAACAACAACAACAATAATAATAATAATAATAATAATAATAATAATAATAATAATTAAATAATAATAGTTATTAAAAGTTAGGTTATTTTTCAATACATTATAAATTATTACATCAAAAAAATTTATGGCCAATGTCACCACCAATTAATAATTCGATAAATTAATATTAGAATAAAAATTTTAAAAAATCTTTTCTCTGAATAAGGAGAAAAAGCTTCAGTAGATTTAGATTAAAAAATTATAATTATAATTAGATAAAAATGATGTACAAATTTTAAAAAATTCATGAAATTTAAGGCTTCATTGTGGGTTATAATTTCTTTTGTGCTTTTACTCTGGGATTTTGTAACTAGCGTCTTGGCTGAATCCCTATTAAAAGTGCACACTATTAATACGTTGATATTCAGCAAATTATCAGATTCCCTTTTTTATATCCTGGATTGGTCAAGGTAATTTTTCTGTTAAGTAAAATAAAAGTTTAACAAATGGGAATTGACAATATGAAATGTTAATCCGAATCCATCTGATTCTCAAATGGAGAAAAACCAATCATAAGTCGTTTTCAAATAGATCACGGACTTTCGTTTTTAAAATCAAATTTATCAAATATTTGACAGTTAGTAGCGTTTTGACACGTTTTTCATGTTTAGCATGTCAAAAACTACAAACAACTATTTTAACTTTAAAGTGAATCCTTGCATAATCCCTATTGTTGGGGGCATTTGTCCTAGGTGGCAATTATCCTAGGAGAAAATTGTCCTAGGTGGCAATTATCCTAGGTGGCAGTTTTCTGGGTGGCAGTTGTCCAGGTGGCAATTGTGAATGAACCGTGCACTGAACATCATAATACGTGCTGGTTACTACTCGCAAAGTAGTTGTTGGAATTCGATCAAAATTGAAAGGTAAACACAATTTTATGTACCCTATTATTCCCCCAAATTTCATCATCCTAGATATTATATAACCTGAGTTATTAACATGTTGATCTTGGTGGCTGCATTTTTATTTCTGTTCTTATCTTAGCATTCATATTCGTGGAATGTTCATATGAACTTTTTTTACTTAGACTCACCCATATTATCTCACCTAAAGGTCTGTAAAAGTATTTTTGAAACATCCTGCTTAGTTTTATTTAAAATGTTTTAAAAGCCAGATTAGTTCTAGTTATTTGAGATGGAAGTATGGATGCTGTAACACAAAAATTTGCTCCTTTTATCTGCCATGGCGGTAAAATCATTCTTGTTTATTTATATTAAGAAAAATTTCTTCTGACTCAGGATGTGTATTCTGTTGGACTTTTTTTTATATTTCCTGGGACATGTGTTATCCGTTCTATGTGATCAAATTATTGTTTGAAATAATAATTCTGCAGTAAAATAATATATCAAATATATCTCTAATATCTACAGGAACAAAAAAAATTATATCATGATTTATCAATAACAATCTATGAGAGTTGGTGTGAAAGTAAGTATCATCATTTTCTTATCACACAGAAACTTTATTGCCAAAAAATACAGTATGGCATCAGGAACTATTTACCTTGCACTATTTTTCAACATAGCGTGCATTTTTTTTTCGACATTTGAGATATTACTGTAGCGTGCAATCAGTATGAAGAAAGAGCAGCAGCAGGCAGGTGTTCCCAAGGCTATTCTAGTACAAATAACGATAGCAGACAAATGTGTACTGACAACGTGGTCGCACCCAGTTCACCAGTGAGTAAAAAATTCAAACTTTCACCCTCCGCAGGAAAGATTATGGCAACAAGTGTGCTTCTCATTGATTTCCTCCATCAGGGGACCATCAATGCAGCACGCTACTGCGGCACCCTCACCAAACTCAGGTCCGCCATTCGACGAAAGAGACCTCCCCTTTCCCTGATTGAAGGTGTTGTGCTCTTGGAAGACAGCGCAAAACCAAATGCAGCAAGGCTCACACAAGGTCAGATAGTCTCAGGCATACCTGTCTACTGCTACTCTTTCTTCAAACTGATTGCATGTTTAGACAAGTGTCTCAAAATCGGTGGCGACGATGTCAAAAATATTGCAAGGTGTTTTTTTGGCAATAAAATTTCTGTGTGAAAAAATGACGAAAATTACTTTTTGGAACAACCCTTATTAATTAAATTTTAATTATTTTTTTAAATATTGAAATATTGCAAAATAATTATGTAATATCTGTAATAACCATTTAATTGTTTATTATTAACCAATTTAGAAATAGGTTTTAAACATTAGACGGCAATCATAGACATTAATTGTCTTGATACTGTAGTTGCATTGTGGATTAATATAGAGGTGATGCTAATTTACTGTACAATTTTATTAGCGTGAGCAAAATGCAGTGGAACTCCCAATAGAAGGTTCACGGAAAGCTTTGGTAACTCAAGATGTTTTACAAACCCAGCAAGCACCCATACAGTTAGGGTAGGTGAAAATTAAATTTCAAATTTCATACAGCATAGATTTAATGGAAAAATCTGATTAAATAGTGTCTTTTATTATTATTATTATATTTATTATTATTATTATTATTATTATTATTATTATTATTATTAATCAATTGAACTATAAGTGATTTTTTTTTATTTGGACAAGAAATCCTGGAAGTTTCCCACAAAGGGAAGAAAATTCTATTTACATAATCTTTTCTACCATCTAACTTAGGATGTTACCATAAAGTCAGCCCAGTTGCAACCATTCAAGAGCGGGTGCAAAAATCCTATCTAAAGATGACAACTGATTCGCTAATTGCGTGGCTTTCCCATTGGATTTAGCACCCTTTGCAGCAGTAGAAACCTTATAGATGGTCTCTGGTCTTCTGCAGCATTTTAGTAATAATATCTGCCGTTTTTACTAAAATATCAGAGCAAAGGTGCACTGCAAAGTTTTGTGCGCAACTGATGAGGAATGAAGAATGTGATGATCATTCGTAACAGTATTTTAAAAGGATCCCAGAATTTATATCTATGAATCATTAGATTGTAGTTAACTCAAATTGCTTTTATTCCATAATGAATAATGTTTCATGATGAAGCAATGAATGCCTTGTTTTTTGCATGTCTGCTTTTTTTTTAAAAATTTTTACTACGTGTTAACTTGTTTTTTAATGCTTTATTATTAATAATAATAATGTGACAACAACAGGGGAGGGGAAACCACCAGATAAACCGGAAGTCCAAACCTGATGTGTCCCCCAACAGCCGAAAAGCCCAAAACGGTGTTACTGATTGTACATTTAAAATGATGCAAAAAACGAACCTCTTGTCCATAAACGTTTTAATGGGCGTTTGTGGACAAGAGGTTCGTCTTTTGCATCATGTCTTTATCCACAGTATATTCCCACTTCTCATACATTTAAAAGGAAAAAAAATAAATGCAAATAAAATAATAAAATTAATAAAATTATTAATATAATAAAACAGTAGCAATACAATAGCAATAATAATAAAATTAATTATGAAAATATGATAAATTAGTAAAATAATAATACTAACTAAAAATTAGAAAGCAGAAAGGATAACTTCCTTTTGTCCAGAAGAGAATTCGTCGAATTTAACTTCTAATTTGTAAAACGGATCAATATTCGATAAATTAGTTCTCCATTTTCTCAAAGATAACAGCGCCTTACTTTGCCTCTTGGACCTAGACAGGCGAACGACAAGATTGAAATGTAAGTCAGGCACACAAAAGCTGCCTGAAATAATTCGGGAGAAGGTTTTGTACATAAAAATATGATAATTAACAGATAAGTCGAAAATGGAGGAATTATTATCCAACAATTTATTATGTGGAAATTTGAATTTTAAAAACTTATAAAAATTGTTTACTTTTTTTTTGCAACAAGATAAAATTTTGCGTATTGCCTGAATACCAGATCCACATGCCATACATAATTTTTGATAAAATCAAAAATTTAAAAAGGGTTAAAAAGGTTTTTAAAGAAATTCGACAACCTCTTACAGATACCAATTATTTTGCACACTTCTTTAGTCAAAGATTTTATATGGGTGGCAAAAGAAAGAGAGGTTTGGAAAAGAATACCTAAATCTTTGACTAGAATACTAGAAGACAGAGGGGCAGAGTCAAGATGATAGTTAAAAACGAAGTTAACTGTTTTGCGTGAAAAAGTCATTATAGACGATTTTTTGGCGTTAAGAGTGAGACCATTATTACAGGCCCAGCCGCTAACGTTATTAATTACATCTTGAAGCTCTTGACAGTCGGACCAGTTTTTTATACATTTGAATAATTTTAAATCGTCGGCGTACATAAGAAAATTGACAGACCTGGTATTAACATAATAGGCAATATCCGCCACGAAAACATTAAAAAGAACGGGTCCTAGAGGAGATCCCTGAGGGACACCACTCTTAATAAGACCTTTCCTAATGAAAAGATCTTTTCCAATAGAAAAAGACCTCCCGATTAATAGAGAATGGAACCAATTTAATAACGAGGAGGTACATCCAATTATTTTAAGTTTTTCCAATAACAATTTAATATTAACGTTATCGATTGCTTTGGAAAAGTCCAGATATATTACATCGACCTGGACTCTTGCATCCATATTCTTAGCAACAAATGACGTGAAATCTACGAGATTAGAAACTGTAGACCTATTCTTCCTAAAGCCGTGCTGTTCTGGTGGAAGAAATCGAAAACAGACAAAGACTTGGCAACAATAGTTTCTAGTAATTTCGCCGGGAACGATAACACAGTTATTGGCCGAAAATCAGAGGCTAAGATCGGAGATGTAGTCTTAGGAATAAGATGGAAATTAACACTCTTCCAAGCAGCTGGGTAAATATGTGAACTTAACGAAAGATTAAACAATTTTACAAAAAGGACTAGAAAGGGCATCAATGCACCCATTGTAAATATAATCAGGAATACCATTAGAATCTAGCTGCCTGGAAGCTTTAGTTTTATTAGCTGCTGCGATTATAGTTAATTCCGTAATTGACATTAACGAAAAAGGCATATCAATTTTTTTCCTAAATTCAGACAGACCTTCATAATCAGCCTTTAATATAGAGTCTTGACTAAAATTTCGTTCAAGTCCCTCTAATAATTTAATGCAATCCAAACTTTCAAGTTTATCAGCGTACATTGTCTTGCTACCCAAGAGCTTCTTTGTTAACGACCAAAAGTTTTTCGAGTCATGAATAAGATCAGTCTCCATCTTATGAAAATAATTATTGTAATCCATTTTTCTAAATAATTTTAATTGCTTTCTTGCTGATTTGAAGCTATCTAACACTTTACAACATCCAGACTTCTTATATAATTTATGCACTTTATTTTTACGATTACATAATTTTATAGATTCACTCGAAAACCAAACAGGATAAGTACGCATTTTGTCCAAAGGTGGCAAAGTCAATTTAGGAAAACAAAGTTCGAAGGCAGTTTTAATAGTATTCACAATAATGTCCCAAATCTGATCTACATCATTAAACTCATCAATTAATTGCCAATTGAGTGATTTAAGATGATTATACAACATTTCAAAGTTTCCAGCACGAAAATTATACAAATGAGGAGAATAAATTAAGCTCTTTTTAGGATTCATTTGAAATTGTATCTTAAGCGCAGGATGGAACTTATCTTCAGGAACAATTAATAAAGTACTACGTATAATTTTGACTGGAAAATTTGAGAATACTTTATCTAATGTGTCATTACGATGATTACAGATCTTATTCTTATCTGAAATATTAAGTTCATTAGCCCACAATTCAGTACATTCTGATCGGGTTCTGCAGTAATAATTGCTATTATCAGAAGGGAAATATGTTCCAAAGTTAAAATCTCCCAAAATCAAAAGATTACCATTAAAACACTCAAAGTTGTTCAGTAATTCGTCCAAACATTTTTCAAAATTCTCCTTTGTAGTGGTCGGGGGAACATAAAGAACAACAATATTCAAGAGTTTGGAATCCCTTAATCTGATAGTTACCCCAATTATATCAATAGACGTGACTGAATAATTAAAAAGATGTTGTGTGACTTCCATGGCAGTTGGAACAGCAATTAAAACTCCTCCACCTCTCATATCACCCTTACGATCTGCCCTAAAGACTCTAAAATTCTCATCAAAAAGCATAAAGTTCGTGAAAGAGTCATCTAGCCACGTTTCAGTGAAGCAAAAAATAAAATCGTTATGACACGCCGTGGTGCTATTCACTTCCAATAATTTAGTTCTTAGGCCACGGACATTTTGATAATTAATTTTAATTGACATTGGCAACAGATGGAAGGGTTTCCCCCAAACCCGTCATAATCTGATTATCATGTAACTTTCCGTAAAATTCAGATACTAAAACACCCTCAGGCCAATTAGAGGGCAAGAATAACTTATCAACAGAACTTGCAGCGACAGAAACATAAAACGAAGAATAGGAATTAAATTTAGTTTTTAATCTATGACAGATTAAAACTTCTTCTGGTTTTAAAATTTGATGCAGAAATATTAATAGATCATTTCTATTCAAATCCGGTGCCAGCCTGGAAATAAAGATATTAACCGATTTGACTTTTAATGAATTTTTGGCTGCCTTAAATTTAGAGCCAGAATCCGCCACATTCCCAAATATCATTCTTTTATATGATTTATCTGATTTTCTGGCAATATTTTTTCCATCAGTTATTTTCCTATCATCCAAATTCATATCCATGTTAAGATATTTCAAAGTTTGCATAAGTTTAACGGCTGGAATCATACATTTTGAGACAGGGGGAACAGATTTCACATTACAAGCAGAGGTAGAATTTAAAGTAATAATATCAAGAAGCTTATCAACCTTATTATGTAATGATCTATTCTCCTCCTGAATCTTAGATGCTAGTAATATAAATTCTTTAACAGAAACCATTAAATCATTTACCGTTTTTAGCAAAATAGACATTGAAGTTGTGGAATCAACAGCACTAACTGCACTGACTCCAGTACTACCTGAGTCGTGATCATCTTCTAGATTCAGTTCACTGTTGCTTTGATACACTCTAGGCCAATCAACTGTGCTAACCTCACGACATATTTCACAGAGCCATGTCGATCCAATCCTCTTCAATGTATTCTTGTTCACTCCCACGCACTTCGCATGAAATTTTCTCTTACAGATTATGTACGCCTGTTTACCATGAATGCTGTTCCCACAGGGCTCACATATGCCAATCTTGCCTTAATTACCTCCTTTTGCCATATATTAAAAAAAAAGAAAGGAAAAACAAACAAAACAGAGAGAGCTGATAAAACAGCGACCGTCCTCTATGCGGCACCTGGTGATAATGTTTGAACTTAATACCAAGTTTTTTGTCAGTGTTTTTTTATATGCACAAGTTTAATTTTTCATTTTGTTGCCTAAACATTTAACAGAAAATAATGCAATGTAAAATAGATTAAAATAAATAAAGGAATAAAAAAAACATCTGTTAAGTAAATAAAATAAAACAAAAGAAAATGAAATAAATAAAACACAACTTTAAAGAAACTCAGATAACAAATTTTATGATTCAGAAGAGCAACAAGTATACTGTATACTGTAATAACCTAAATTATGACTGAACTATATGACGTCATTTATGAGCAGTCCACAGCGTTTCATTGGTTTTATACATATCAAAGTTTGGATGGGAAAAACTGCAAATGTCATGTCTCCTTATTGATGGTCTCTGCAAAAGACGTGTTCAGATAAAAGTGGCGATGTTTCATTGACGGTTCAACGTTTCAAGATCAAAACCCCACCGTGCAGTTTACCATGGAATGCCCACTGCTTGACTACGTGTCAAACAAGTCAGATACACGTTAACGAACTTAACCTTCGTTTCCAATTCTTATTTTCACTTTTATTGAAATCAATATGTCATCACCCACAGTACCATCTGAATAAAACTGAAGCAGGATCTGCGCGTGAAAAATGCGCATTACAAATAAAATGAGCTAATGTCATGTCTCCTTATTGATGGTCTATTGCAGCGACTAGTAGCAAGCTTGGTCGCCATGCTTTCTTTAGTACCAATAATAGCGAATAATCCGCATTTTCCATGGTATACGTTCATTTTCATGCGAAGATACTATATCTTCCCAAAACTTTGTTTCATTGGTGCACAAAAAAGTGATTTTAAACAATATTCATAAGAAATAAAAATTAATGTTCAAGTGCTAAATGACCCTACATTTTGTCAATTTCAATTTAATTTTAAAAATAGCTTTTTTAACTCCAAAACCACTCACCAAACAGTAGATTATGTAATACAAAAAAAACCTTATGAATATACAAACACTAAATTAGGCAATATACTTTTTAAAAGTACAGACTATAGCAACCTTACCAAAATTAACATTATCTGAAGAACACATTTACAACAGTTTTTGAAAATATTTTATTGGAGAAAGCACTCCTCATCAAATTTTATGTAGGAAATACAGGGTGGCCCATAATTCACTATATGGAGTTTGATGTCATATAAAATTTGAGCGGAGCCGAATTTAGTTTAAAATATTTGTGCATTGTGTTGCCAGATAACTTACAGAAACATTTATACAAAGGGCCAGTAACAAGAGAGATCTATCTTTAACTGCTAGATGAAACTGTATATCCGTTACTGGAGGAATGCAAAGACGTCGGTGAATTGTGGTGGCAACAGGACGGTGGCCCACCACATTTTTCAATAGCTGTTCGTGAGTGGTTAAATGAGAAATTCCCAAACTGCTGGACTGGATGACGAGGGTTTGTTGAATGGCCGGCACGCTCTCCTGACTTAACTCCACCAAACTTTTTCTTGTGGGGTTAGTATTACACCTACAAGCTTGTATTGACGTTGATGGAGAAATGGTTGATCACGCTATAGGAAACTGATACTATGAACAGTTTTTGAGGTCCTATGCTGAGAAGTAATCTGTTTCCTAAGTAAAAATTCTGCTCCGTTCAAAGTTTATACGACATTGAAGATCATATAGTGAATTATAGGCCACCCTGTACGCAGGTGAATGTAGAAACACATCTACAGGTGGCTAAAAATGACAGTTCTGTTTCATCACTTCACAGCATGTATCTACTTTTTTCTGAGATAAAATGATAGGTTTACTTTAGTTTCATAAGCATACCAAACACAAAGTTATATCTCCAGCCACCAACATTTGTGTTTTAAATAAAATATTCTGGTCAATTGTTGAGCCCTTGTAACTAGGAGTTATTTAATGTGGTTTTATAATTACTGTAAATATATTTGAAGATAATAAGACTAAAAATGAACTTTTTGAAAGCATTTAGCAGAATCTTACATTTATATTACTACTGAAGAAGGACTGGAATTCTTTGATATTTTTTTTGAAAAACATTTTTCTGAAATATTTGGCTGGGAATATAATTTGGGGCGATTTACAATATGAAAACGACCCATGATTGACCCATATACCGCATGATAACATACAATTCTCAATTCCTTACCTGTGAAAAAATATCCTGCTGTCTTTTATAGTGCTGACGTTGCATCCGTATGCCATGCAATTGTTCGGCATGTTATTCAGTCATTCCACGGTAATTGAAGTAGAAAAAAACCGTTTCCTACCGCATGGATAATATAGAGAATTTGCTGTGGAATTTGCGACCTGAGTCGCACCAGAAGATGGCCGCGTGAGAGCTGCCGATGGCAATGAAGCTGACTAACACAAGCAATGCTGCATGATCACTCTGTTTACATCAAGGTTGTTAAAAAGAAGCTGGCCTCTATCGGCTGATTTCTCTCAAAAGCACTCGCATTGCTTTCTCGGATTGCGACGTCACCTGGAAATTTTCAGCAGGCGGTCCATTCCTTTTAACATAACAAAGCCGAGTTGGCTTATAGTAAAATCACGTTACAACATACTTCAAGGGAACTGGAAATTTATACCTTTTTGCGAGGTGTACGATATTCTGAAACTGGCTGGGGGGCTTGTGAACAATGCATATATACATAGAAAAACATTAGAATACGTGAAGTGTAGCATTTTATTTTATGCAAAACAAATATAGTTTAGCTTATAAGTAGCATTATATTAATTTTAAAAAAATCTGTAATGAATGTCTGCTTTCTTTCCATAACTTGCCTGCCCAAAAAGTCCTCTATATCTGACATTGTAAAGTGAAATGATTCTGGTGCACCAATATACTGTGCAAAATAGTTATGTAAACTTTTTATAGCTTACGTTGCTACCAAAATTGAGACAGGCGTTACCTCTGGTTCTAAATGGACATTTTCATCTTCATCTTCGTCTTCCTGATCGCTTTGAAATTCATTTTGTTTTTGTTCCATGTCAAGAATCTCTGAATCCGTGAACTCAGCAGAGGTGTAAACCCTTTTGTCACATGCTACATAATTTTGAAAGGTTACCTCTGCAGACACATTGAAGACAGAGAGAACCTCTTGCCACAAATCCTCCGGAGTTCGGCTCTCATTTTGTATACCTTGCGTCTGTTCTTCTTCAGTATTGCTTCAATGGAGAATCCGGATTTCCGGGTTTATATATGCTACACTACACTAACCAACCAATGAAATGCGAACTCGGCTTAGTTAGCCCATTGGCCCAGTTACAACTTTCGCATGGGCTGTATTAATCAATCAGAGCAAGACATTCAAACGATGTACGTTGTAAGGAAGTGATAATTTAACCAAGGGAACGTTAATTTTGTCCGTTAATGCGAGGTGTACGTTAAAATGAAGTACGTAACTGTAACTTTTTAGCATTAAAATACCTGCGTCTGGGCCGGGGAGGTTAAATTTGTACGTTATTCTGAAATGTACGTTAATGTGAGGTACGTTGAAACGGGATTTTAATGCAGTTCCATGTGGTTTGCTAATAATAAAGGTAATTATTTATTACAAGCAGGCCCAGCAATGCTTCGCTGTTGTTTTATATGAGCGCCTTTTAAAAATCAAGTAATGAACCACCATCTTTTGACTTTTATCCGAATTGTGCCAAAGCTAAGCATGCTCCAAAAACTTTAAATTAAGATATAGATTTTGATGAAATAAACCCTATATGTTGCCCCAAGCTATGCTCAAGTTACCTGTGAAAACTCCATGAAAATTCGTCAAGTAGTTTTGGAGATGAGCGTGTTCAAACAGACAAAAAGACAGACAAAGTTTTAAAAAATTGTCTTATTGTATTCTATCACACTCCATATATCATCCGCAATCAGCTTTAGGCAAATATTTTCAGGGTACAGACACAATGGTTCTCTACAGTTTTATTATAAAGCAGAGAGCATAAAAGTTGGCAAAAACCAAAACAAACGTTTTAATATAAGGAAATATGACTTCTATACAAGTAAGGTATTGTTATGTACCGGCAGCATTTAACAAATGTTTGCTCAAAATCATTTCTTGATCTTCCGTCCTTCTTTTAGCAAGCACTCCTGCAATCTACCAGGCATGGCATCGAAAAACGACTCCAACTGATAAAACGACATATTGTCCCAGTTATCTTCTACCAGACGTTTCAAGTCATTGAAATCTGTTGGGCCAAGTTTGGCAAGAGCACATTTACTAAATCTCTGGATGGTGAACAGCCAACTGTGCAATATGGCGTCGATCATTAGCCTCTAGTATCTGGGGTCTACCCGAACCAGCCTTGCATTCGATGTCTTCTCCTGAATCCAATTTCTTTATTATTCGGTAACATGTTCTTAAAGGTATACCTGATCTTTCACTAGCCTCCTGTCTATTTCTGATGCCATTTTCCCAAAGAACTCGGAGTGTGTTTCAATTCTCCATTTCTCATATTATCCGTAAATTAACTATGCAATAACCTTGCGTTAGTTATATGGCTTCAATGCGTTTTACCTGCCCTAACTACCTTTATAATGAACCCATTCACCGATTTTGCCTGTTGTAAGATCATTATTTTACATGCACTTTAACATTATGTAAATACTGCAGTTTTGCCAATTTTATGCTCCCTACTTTATGGATAGAAGATAGAATAGAAGAGATAGAAGAAAATAGAAGAAGAAGATTTCCAGTCTAATATTATAATGCAGAGTTGATTTATTAGATTTCTATGCATTTATTCTTTCATGGCAATAGATACAAGCAGAATTTCATTAAATACGCAACCCCCCTCCTTTATATAATAAAAAAGAGCACACTTATAACAAGCAGGAGAATTTCTAATAAGGTGCTCTTAATACGAGTGTTAAAATGCGAAAATCCAACAGACGGCACTACACTCACAGCAATTTCCAGATCGTAGGACTCATTTTATTAGGTTATAGCTCTCTGACTCGATTATAAGAATACAGTACTTCGTAGATAAGTTGTATGACCCATCTTGAAGTGTTTACGAACACCCGACTCATCTACCAGCGCCAAACACAGCTTAACGTGCCAAGTCATAAGAAATGGGAATCATTTCCGGTAGAGATACGAAATCAAGAGTGAGGTCAAAAACTCTCTGGTGAGAAGAGTGAATGTTTGGTAAGTCAGATATCCTGGTCAGAAAACTGTGACGTCATTTTAACGCAGTCAAAAACGCAAGTTAGTGCTTCTATGCCTAACCGGGTAGTCTAACTGTCCTCACCAAGAAAAAGACAGTTAGCCCAGTGAGAAATTACGTCACCATTCTGTCACCGGTGAGGATTTTTGACCATGGCCCAGTAACGAAAACATGGCGGATAGTGATAGTGAACGATTTCACTGTTCGTGTTTGTAAGAAGATTAATACAAAATTATTGAAACTAATACTACACTTTTATATGACTATCTCTTCAACTCTGCGTGCGGTAACAGTCTCCCTCAAAAATCCACCATTGAAAAGAATTCTCCAACGTTGTTTGTCTTGCTCCTTCAAATTTTACCAGTTCAATAAAAATTGAACGAAAACAGGAATCTAAGTAAGTTGAACTTTTCTCTCATTTTTCTAACGTAAAAAATATAGGGTGGTTATAATTAAAGTGACACCATTTAGACCCTACAAGTGGCCATTCTGCTAATCAGATTTTGACAAAACTTGAGATATATGTGATACACACCATGGGGCAGAGAATTTTGCAAGAAAAAAAAGTTTGTTCACATTTTGACCTCTACATTAAAATATGGCGCATGAATGATAATAAAAACAAGTTAGAAGCAGAGAAATTTATAAAATCAGAGCATTTGTTCAATGTGCATTCCATTTGTGTCAATGACATGTTCAAAGCGCATTATTGTATGTTCCACAGTGGAGCAAAAGGTGGAGGAATCGCAGTGATATGGCGTCTTATGCTTGCTTTCAATTCAGGGACAGTCCGTATTCTTCCTCCATAGACATTTTCTTTCAAATATCCCCACAACCAGAAATCACAACGGTTTAAGTCCGGTGAACGAGGAGGCCATGCATTTGGAAAAGTTTTCGAAATCACCCGACCATCTCCAAAATAAGCATGAAGCAGTTCCTTCACTTGTAGCGCAATGTGGGGTGTTGCACCATCTTGCATAAAGAGAGTAGTGTCTAAACATTGTCTTTCTTGTAAAGCAGGAATGACTTTCTGCTGCAGAAGTTCGCAGTAACGAGCACTAGTGATTCAACATCTTTAGAGTGCCTTGAGGAGTGTTCTCTTCAGAGAAAAAGGGGCCAAGAATGAAATGTGAAGTGAATCCGCACCATACAGTCACATAATCAGAGTGCAAAAGCTTTTCATGCCAAACCACCGGCTTTTCGGTACCCCAGATGCGACAGTTTTGAGCATTCACTGCTCCGTCTAGTGTGAAATGCGCTTCATCTGACCACAAAATGTTCTATATCCTTGCATTATCGATGGCTATTCTAGCCAGAAACTGGCAAGAAAAATCAGTGCGTTTTTCTGGATCTTCGTGAAGCAACTTTTAAACCACCTGGATCTTGTATGGATACCATTTTAAAATGGAACGCAAAACTTTTTGTATCATTGGCCACAGAAAGACAAATCACGTGATACGGCTCAAGCACTTGCTGAAGAATATTGGGATATTGAAGCACTCTCCACTACAGCAGCAGCAACGTCTTCCACAGTCACATTAGCAATTCGTATCCGTCCTCTCCCTGGCAGCACACCCAACACACCATTGTTGTAGGGAGTGTAAATCATTAATCTAAAACTGATCCTGTTTTCTGTATTTTAGATTGCCAAAGATACTAAATGAGTGTTTATCTTGAGCAATACGTGATAGTTTCCATTTAGCCTACCCAAAGAAATGCAAAAGGAATCTTGCAGATTTATGGAATGGTTACAACAACAATATTCCCTTGTTTTTTGTGCAAATCAATTCTGTTAAGTGATGGTGAATTTATTGTATTGTACATTATAAGTTGAACATATTGTTAAATCAAGAAATTACTTTTAAAAAAATTGATGTTTAAAAATTTTAAAAAGATGCTGTTTCTCTTCCTATTTATTTATTTATTTATTTATTTATTTATTTATTTATTTATTTAATTCTTTATTTATTTATTTGGAAAAAAATTACAAAAATTACCTAGCAGGACCCGGTATGGCCATAGGCCGACGATTTAGATCTCCGGAAGGTAAAGTACATTAGTATGCATATTCCAAGACAAGTCAGGGGATAAATGAATACCCAAGTACTTAAAGGAGCTAGTAGGATAGAGAGGCTTAGAATTATAAAAAACAGGCAAGTCAACCGGAACATTACGCTTGTTACGTTGATGAAAGACCATATACTTGGTTTTATTAAGATTTAACAACAAGTGATTAGCGGAATTCCATTTACTTAGATCAGAGAGAGAATGGTTAACAGTATTTTGCAAATTCAAGACAGAAACATCAGCAAAAGAGAGAGTAACATCATCATCATAAAACATCACAAAAGAGGGAGACAGGGCTTAAGATAGATCGTTAATAAAAAGATTGAAAAGGAGCGGAGATAATACGGAACCTTGGGGAACTCCACGATTACGTATAAGAGGCAAAGAAGATTTGTTGAATATAGATAAAGTATAAAGACGATGGGAAAGAAAACCAGTTACCAATTTAACGGGGGACCACGAATGTTGTTGCCTACTATTCAAGAGCTGTCGACTCTAGGAACATGGTGATCATTATTTTAGAATTTAGCAACAGATTTATCATTAAAATCCTTTTTTCTGCTACAAGCTTGAAGTTCTATCTTCTGCTGGCGAATTTTCACTATAAAGATGATAAAAGTCAAAAAAGGTAGATATACAAATATAAATTTGTGCAAATAAGTGTATACACGTGTGTAAATTTGTGTATATAGGTATATACACGTGTGAAAATTTTTGTACATATACACTGTCATATCAAAAAAGTATAGAGCCGGGATGAAAATGCAAATAAACGTAGAAAATCCATGCTGATTTTGTTGGTTTTTAGAGACGTGAATTAGATGATACAAATCGTTGTTTCCAGGAGCATTTAAAACGAATAAGGAATCAAAATGCAAATTAACAGCCATTATGCCAACCAATTCTTCTGCAAGATGGAAAAAAGTTTAGAGTCGTCCACTTTCTTGCATATTTTATTAGTTGAAAGGATTATTTAAGGTGATGAAAGTATACAGCAACGTCATAAGAGAGCATATACCCACTGTTTGTGTAAAATAACACCAATATACACTGTCATATCACTGAATTATGACCATCACCTTAGTAATGGGAGTAGCCACCCTTTGCCGCTATAACTACTGCTAGGCATCGTGGCATGGACGCAAGAAGTGCGCGACATGTGTCCAATGGTATGGCAGTCCATTCCGCTTAAAGCGCTGTCCACAGAGCTTCAAGAGTCATGGGTGGAGGGTCCAGCTGCCGTATATAGCGATCAAGGTGCTCCCACAGATGTTCGATTGGATTGATGGCTGGCGAATTAGTGGGCCAAAGAAGCACTCGAAAGTCAGCAGAGTGTTCCTCTAACCAATCTAGAAGGAGATGTGCCTTGTGGCAGGGTGCATTGTCATGTTCGAACTCAAGATCACATTGGGGGAACATCGTGGGCATTTCCGGTTTTACCTGGTCTGCTACGATTGACAGATACCCATAGGTATTCAAATTGCCCTTAAGATGAAACAGTGGACCTAACTTCTCCCAACAGAAGATCCCCCACACATGCACACTACCCTTACCAGCCTGTCTCTGGCCCACAATAGCCTCCTGCAGTCTCTATTCATGGCGTTCACGACACACTCAATCTTATGGAGTAAAAACCTTGACTCGTCAGATAAGGCGACCTTAACCCACTCACCTGTGGTCCAATGGCGGTGCTCACGTGCAAAGTCTAGGCATTGTTGATGATGCCCCCTGGTCAACATGGGTGCAGCAACCATGCTTCTACTGTTCAGGCCCATCTGTAGCAAAATGTGTTCATTGGTAATATCAGATGCACATCTGTTGGCACTACTGTTGAATCTGGTGGCAGTTGATGGCCAGTGGCTCTCCTGTCACCTTTTACGAGTCGGCGTAGGTGCCACTCACCCCGTTGATCGATGGCTCGTGACCCTTTACAGTGATGGTGTTGGGACGCGATTTCTGTCCCTGCTGTCCACTCTTTGTACACCTTCAGTACAGCAGACCATGGACAGTTCACAAATCGCGCCATTTCGGAGATTGTGCCAGCCTTGCTACGAAAGCCTATTATCATCCCTTTTTGGATATCCGTTAAATATGGACGTTTTCTCATCTTGAGGCTTGTGCACCTGCCATTTGTTGCACTAGCTTTAAAGCTTTCTCAGCCTGTTAAGCAAATTTTTCAATGTGTAATCGTTATTGGGGCGAACCATGCGTTTGCCTTGAAGGGGTACTGGTCATAATTCATTGTGTATAAATGTGTTAATATGCTGTACTGTGGTGTATATAAGCATAAAGATGTATATCTGTATGTAAACCTGTGTAAATAAGTATATACACGTTTGTAAATTTGTATAAAAATGTGTAAAGTTGTGTAATTACGCTATACAGATGTGTACAAAAGTGTACACGTGTAAATACGTGTACAGACGTGTGTAAACTTTAGTGAATAGGTGTATACCCGTGTGTTTACTTGTATAAATTGTGTACACATTTGTAAATTTGATTTCATATATGTGTAAACTTGTGTAAATAAACTGCACAAATGTGTAAATTGTGTATACATGTGTGTAAATTTGTGTACTTGTTTGTATGTGTGTAAACTTTTGTAAATAAGCTGTATAGATGTGTACATAAGCATAAACACGTGTACATGTGAGTGTAAATAAGTGTATAGACAAGTATAAACTTGTGTGGTTTGTTTATATATTTGTAAACATGTGTAAATTGTGTATACATGTGGGTAAATTTGTGTATATAGTGTGTAAATTGTATAAAAATACTTGTATAATATGTAATCCAAATGGCATAAACATGTGTATATATGTGTAAACTTGAGTAAATATGGCTATACACGTGTGCAAATTTGTGTAAATATGTCTATATAAATGTGCAGGTAGCTGTAAAAATATGTAAATATAGATGTATTAATGTGTAAATATTTAAGCTTGTGCAAATATGTATATACGCGTATAGTAAACATTCCGTTAATGAGTCTTAAGTCTTGTACAATCGAGTCATTTGACCCAAAAATAGCGAATCAAAAATTCTGTTCAAATAACTCTTATTGACATAACTAGTAGGAGAGCCATCAGTTGTGGTGTAATGGAATGTGGAGGGGGTTGGTTGGTTTATTAGAAATTTTGGCATTGACTACTAAGGTCATTTTGCGCCTTTTACACAAGTTATACTGTACACAGCCCGGAACAAACACAAACATCCATGCCTATGGCGGGTTTCGAACCCACAACCAGGCAGCCTCGAGAACTAGAAAGCCTATGCCTTAGCCCTCTCGGCTACTTGGTCAGCGAATTTGGAGGGGTGATTTCTCAAAAGATCAAAGGATTCTGACACTTTTTCTTTTGTTCATGGCCTGCTCTAGAATGTGCTTGGGTCCCCTGGTACCTTTACCCTCGATTTGTATCCCAGGACTATTTGGGCAGGTGTGTCTCTGCTTTTCTTTGGCCTTACCTTTTTTGGTTCTACTCTGGTCTGGGGTGGTTTTTATGGGTGTGGTCCTTGTTTTGTGTGGTGGTCATTGTTTTGGGTGGTGGTCTTTGTTTTGGTTGTTGTATTTTTTTTGGTGTGGTCCTTTTTTTGGATGTGGGTCTTTTTGGGTGTGGTAATTATTGATTGTGGGTCTTTTAGGGGTGGTTTTATTTACCTTTGATTTTTGTGTTGCCTACGGCATGGGGCTCCTGATTGATTACATTATGATCGGGTTTCCAATCTGTCTGATGACATGATGATGGCGGCCTTGTGCAAAAAAAATTAATTGCTTAATTCTTGGTTATACCAGTGTGCTGGTGCTGAGCACCATTGTGACAGGCCAGGGGTCCTATATCTAAGAACAAAACACTCTTATGTGATTTCGTCTCATTGTGGCTCATATATATATATATATAGTGTGAAATAGAGGGGTTGATAAGATGATTGAGCCCTCAAGTTGATTGACTAATTAAGTTTTGTTTCTAGAACAACCAAATTTTTCCGAACCCTTTTACACTTTCTTCTAATCAAAACCACTTCTGTTTCAAGGCGTATTCTTGTTTTTTAATTTTCAGCTACTTGTTGCTACATTGTTTCAATTGATAAGTGTGTACCTGAGTAGTGACTAATAAGGAATAAAAGGGGACTGAAATCGCATATACAGGCTTATAAATACAAGTGTGTTCTATACATAGTTTAATTTAAATTTTGTCATGGATGAAGCATTTTCTAACCCAGCTAATTCAGCAGCATTTGGTGTTGTGAAAAGTTAAGTTAAACAAACAAATCATTCTGAAAAAAGAGACAAGAGAATGGTTAAGGGGCGTGAGAGCCTATACACCGCCTAAATCGGTTTGGCATTATTACCCTAGTAATCGTATGCGCGTATATGCTGCATTCAAACAATTTCAAGTGGACTTGGTTGATCTAACCAGCCTGTAAAAGCAGAACAATGGATAAAAATTTCCACTTACCTGCATCGATGTTTTCTCCTGCTACGCATGGGTCATTCCCCTAAAAAGGAAGTCGGGACTCCAATTTCAGAAAGCCTTTCAAAAAATTTTCACAGTTGGCAACATTACTGTAAAAGTGAATAGCGAAAAAGGGAAGGAGTTTTTAAACAAGCACGTTCAAGACTATTTTAAAGAACTTAACGTCGATTTCTTTGCCACAGAATCAGATTTGAAAACTGATATAATTGAACGATTCAACCATACGTTAAAAACGCGGATATTTTTTACATTTGCCAACAAACACAGGTACATCGACATCTTACCTGATCTCGTGCTAAGCTACAACAACCGCGTCCACAGGGCACTGACTATGGCGCCGGCGGATGTTAACGTGCGAAACGCCCCAACTTTATGGCTGAAACAACAGAGTTATTATAGAGCAGCACCACATCCAAACCCGAGGTTGCAAATTGGAGATTACGTACGTATTTCAAAAGTGAAAAACATATTCGATAAAGGCTATCTTCCAAACTGGACTGAGGAGGTGTTTGAGGTTTCAAAAATCATTTATAGAAAACCTGTTGTGTATAAGATTAAAGATTACGATGGCCGCGAGATCTCAGTATTCTATGATCAAGAGTTACAACAGGTGAAAAACTCAGAAGCTTCTAACATTGAATGGATTATTTGCTGGCGCACGAGGCACGGTGTTCGTGAAGCTTTTGTGAAATGTCTAGGTTACCCAAACAGCAAGAACGGCTGGGTCCGAGAGGTAGATCTTTTAAGCGCTTGACAAGTCCCGTTTGACAGCAGTGGTTTCGTGAACCACCATCATGTATGAAGACACTGATTTTTATGTTATGTTGCTATCAAATTCACCTATGGGGAGCACATTCATTCCAATACAACAGCTCATTTTATTACAGAACTGCCATGGACGCTACATTTCCAAGGGTGATGGAAGGTTGGTTAAACGGAAACACATTTCCCGTCCCTTTTCAAGAACATTACAGCTGTTAAAAACACTTTCGAAATCAGTTTTAAGGATGATCCCAAAGGTGAACAAATCGATTTCAACATTGTTTTTCTGGTAAGCATTCCGACACTCCAGTCTTACATAATCGAAGTTGAATTGGTCTTACAAGCCTATTGGAAAGTTCTCTTTTACCTTAACACTTCTTTAGACCAAACCATCACTATCAGTTTGCCTCTGAATGTAGGGATTTGATAACACGCTTGAATTCTGTAAAGTGTTCAATTTTCACTAAATACATTCTACAAGGAACGTTTCTCTCGAACTCCAGATTACAACTTACCATTTAAGTGGGTGTCTGATTGTTCTGTTCCGTTTAGGTATCCCAATTGGTTCCCTGTATCAAAAGATTGTTGAATTTAAGAGTAACAAATTGCAAAGCTGGGTAGCAGCTATTTATTTTCTAAAATTTCGTTTTAGAGCAGCAGGTATTGAAACAAAGTTGGTTAATAATTTTTTATTGTATACAGGGTTCCCAACACGGTTTATTGATTCCCAGTGACTGTCAACATTGTTTTTATGCCTGACAGGTTTCTGAACAAGAAATTGAAAACGCCTATTACTATGCCCTTAAACAATACAGATGACGGGTTTATCAGTTGTGTTATTTTTGATCCACTCGACACTCCAGAACATCGCATCTTAAAAATTCCTGAAGGGTATTATGACAGCAGTAGTGATGTTGTTGATGCGCTTGTTAAGTTGATTCCACTGAAAGAACCGGCGTTTTACAAAATCAATCTCATGCCTAACAAATGTTTTCATTTCAAATGCACAGAAGGTTGCTATATTTGTTTTAGTGAGGGCCTACGTTAGACATTGGGTTTACAAGCTGAACTTTCTGACTTGGAACTCGTTATTGGTGAGGGTTCAACCCCAATTGATCTTACACGAAGTGTACATGGTTATTATCTATATACAGACACAAAACAACCGTAAGTTGTGGGTAACCCATTCGCACCGCTCCTACAAATTATTCCAGTTTCACATGCCAGGCGAGAAGTGATTTATTAGGCTTTTCATTCACCCGACTACTTTTTCTTAAGTAAAAACGTCGTAGACATGATTAAAGTCGCTGTTCATTCAGACCATGGGGATTTGCTCTCGCTTTTAGCAGACAAAAGAGAATTAGGGCATTACTTCTACTGATGCCAGGAATAAGTAATACCTCGTTTCCAGTCCGTTTCTGATTGTTTGAACGAGTTTTATTCATTTACATATGTGCCAGTTTCCTTTTTCTTTTGTGCCAGGCACTATAGCTGGGTAGAATGAAGAAAACGTGCTTTACAATGCTATAAAATTTTTCACACTCTGAGAAGCTTACAAATAATTAATGATAACTCTTTCTCTAATTCCTTATACTGACATGGTCTTCATCGCCATGTCCCAGCAATAGGGATTTGCTCTCTCTCTAATGACTCCTTTTGTTAATAACACAAACAGAACATAACTTATTATAATATGTCATGAAAAAAAAAAATTAAATCTCTTAGCAAGGCTTGTATTTGATTTTCTGTTTATGAAAATATTTTGTTTCACCACCATCGGTGACTAGATGCAGCTCCATTGCTCTCGATCGCCCATCAGCATCGCAGAGAAATGTGGAGGTACTGTGTCACCATCTAGTGAAGAGATGCTTACACAAAACATCATCGCTTGCAAGCGACAGGCTAAAGCATCGGAAAAAGCAAAGGAGGAATTGGCGCAAGAAGATGCGTGAGATGGGAGGCCTGAGTGGGAAGTTTGGTTTCAAGGAGAGAGGTTTTGTAACGGTATGAGATGGTCGCAGAGAAATTCCTGGAAAGGAAAGAACTATTCGAGTAAAAGCCCGCGACTTGGTGAGGACAGTGCTTGCCCTCGCATTGAGAACCATTCGTCGTCTCAATGAACACAAGCTTCCCTTCACCGCTCGCAGCCGACGCCGTGCCCGCCGTGCCGCCGTGCATTCAGCGATTCCAGTCTAATGTGGCTGAGACTTTTGTAGGATTGATACGTTTCGACTTGACGACGCTATCGCTGTTTGCCACGTCATCCCTTAGGGAGTCTAGGAGCGTTAGCTGCCTGTCTACGGTGGAAGAGGTGTACGAGGCGGTGTCAACGACTGCCTGAACTTGTTTCCAGAGTGTGGACATTCAGCATTGGTGTAAGGAGGACCCGTGGTATTAATCCTGCCCTGGACCTACGAAGGGTAGACAAGAAAAGATTCAGGCAACCTCGTCCCCTATCATAGGTAGGTGCCACTTCATATCTTTTAATCCCCAGTGAAATTTAAAGTTCTCTCTCCCGATGTTGTTCAACATCCCTGCTCCTGCTCAAGTGCCAGAAAATCCAGCTTGCACTTGCTTTAAAGCTTTATTTCCATTCTCTGTGTCAAATAGGCGCTACTAGTGGTGTATTAGGTTTAGCTTTTGTGGCTTCTTAAGATAAGAGAATCTTAGAGCGTAGTCATTGGTTTACGGCCTCCGTTGCTTTTTTTACCTAGTTGCAATGAACTGTCTTTTTCTTGGATATCTGTTACAGATTCCGTTAAGGAGCCATTGCATAAGCGATAAACCTCATTCCCTTAGGACTAATAGAAAGCTCTACTCGACCTCCTCCGGCTGCCTTCAATGGACGTTGAGGGTACTGGATTTACCTATATTGTAAGAGGGCCATCAACAGAGTAGATTTGCCCCAGGATTTTTGTATTTGCTAATATTAAACTTAAATGCTTAACTTATTTTGTAACTGGCTGTAATTTTAGTTACAGACCAGCACCTTGAGTCCTTGCTAGGACCAAGTGGGGGGGGGGGGCAGCTTCTGAGCTGTTCTGTTTCCTATGCTTTGGTAAGATCGTTTGCCCAATGTATTATTTGTTTTATAAGATACAGTTTGTTAAGAATTTTGTATTTGATACAGAATAAATGTTTCTTTCATTACTCCAAAAGTTATGCTCTGTTGTCAGAAGGTTTGTATTCCTGTTCCACTGTGCAAACATGCTCTAGACGTGACATTTTTTGTCACATCCAAGGTTTGAAAATCGTTGCTTTTGTTATGCTATGAAATAATTTCCTAAGAAGGTACCTTAATAAATTTAAAAAATATAAGATCCATGATCTGCCATTGGAGATTGATTTACAAGTATAAAATCGTAAAATTATACAAGAGTACATATAGTCAAAAATGATCATTACATAAAGTTTCAAGCCGTTCCAACTAGGAAGCAATAGAAGCTTACCACAAGTCATTTAAGATGACAAAGTATTTAATAAAGAGATACCCAGCACAAATGCAAACACCTAACTCCCAATAAACGATCTAGAAAATGGTGTCAAATCGCACCAAACTAGAAAATCCTGCCAAGCTGCAAACCCGGTCTCCAAGTTAACCGAGAACTAGTGATGCGCTATAGTCCCTAAAATAGTATTCGATGCTATTATCACCGATTGTTTACATTGAAAATAGTACTATCACTACTATTGGAGTTGACTATCGATAGTATTGCTCTTATTGTTTAATAGAAATAAAAGAGAAAAATGCACAATTAATAAAATAAATAACATTCATTTATTAGATATTACTCCAGTCTTTTTTAAATAAACTGCTCATTATTAAAAATCTTTCCACACGTTTAGGGTTTAATCTGTTTTGTTTATCAGTTATAAGATTACCTGCCTTAGAAAATATCTCCCGGAAGGTACAGAGGAGGCAGGTAATGTTACATATTACATGATGAGTTTTTTATTTCATAGAACGCCAAAATTCTAATGTCCAAGATATTTTAGTCCAGATAGTGCTTCATACACCTGAGTACTCAGCTGGATCCTTCAGCTGATAAGCTGGTACAAGCATGTACGGATAATAATGAGGAATGTAATTCCAAATATCATCCTGATGTAAGGTGAATGGATTAGATATAGATTCAGTGTCTTTCTGTCTACCTCTAATTTTCTACAGTTCATCATTTCCATCAGCAATTTGTGCATGCTGAAGGGCTATTGATATGCAATCTTTTAAATCTGGGGTCTAACAGATAAGCAACTGCTACGAGATGTACTTGCTCCTCTTTCCCAAGATGCTCACTTACAAGCTCCTGCAGATTGCTTTTGTGTTGTCACTGCCTGGGAAACTGACATTGTCAGGCAGTTTATCAATGATATAATCTTACTGCCTGTTAAATGGAGCATAAGGAAGATCTGAGCATAAGGAAGATCTGAGCAACTGAGCAAATAGTGAGCGTATCACAAGAAGAAATGGCTACTGTTAGACCACACAAAGTGATGAATGGCCAAGTTTTTGCTTCATGACATCGAGAGCAGACTGCAACAACAGATTACCAAGTAGTGAATGAGGCCACTCAGATTGTTGGGATTGCAGAGCACACAGATACAATTGATGATGTATATCCACTGCCACCCAAGGAGGGAGTTGTTTCATCGAAGTTATGCACATCAATGTCAGGGAAATATCATTACCATGGAAACCAATGTAGTGATGATGCAACAATATTTTCAAGATGATGCAATAGTACAATGTTCTTTTGCCTTGGCAATAGAACATTTGTTTCCAAGAATTATTAATAATCAGCACGAAATGAGTATAATAGCACAATATAGATAGGGCAGGCTCTCTCAAAGAGGTAAAGCGATACACGTGTCTCCCTTCAGACGACCTGTGTGTTTCGAATCTTTGAACAGTGTAGAGCCTTCTTCTTCCTTTGGATTGGGTATATAAGGTTGCCACTCAGTCTCAGACAACAGTTTATGACTTAACCGATAATAAAACATAGGTCAACTCGATTCTTCAAATCAAAAAGCACATTGTATTATGCTTATTAGTAACCATTCGAAGGGTCCTGGTCGGATGCAAAAAGGTTTAGACTTAAATGAATAGCACATCTCCAGCGTATACCTGCCACCCTATTTTAATTCAGAATAGACAAGTGCAGTCTAATCTGCCTTGCCTCTCAGTAAAAGTACCTGATTTTGCAACCGATCAACATCTGGTAAGCTCAGTTCCTATAGGGAAAACCTTTTTGCACTCGACCGTACATGTTAATTCACATCTATTGAACCGCGCCACCAAAGAAATTAACTCGTATTGGTCAGTTAAGACAAAAATAATCTCGGCATCGTAAACATCTGAACAAAGGGAGCTTCATCCATAGCAGGTAATTGTAGAATTACTGCAAACCAATTTAAGTTATTACTTAACTTCTTAAGGTTGTTCTGTTTATCTATAACTGAAATTATCCCGGCATAGCAGCCTTGAATAACCTCTAGTCAGATTATGCTCGGGTATAGTATGGGCTAGCTTGGAATAATCCCTGGAGTATCGTTGGGCCTAGGATAACTTATACCTCTGGGTATAAAGTGGGCTAGTCTAAACTATAACCCTCTAATTCAAAATATACCCATTCCCTCTTACTTGTAACATTCAAGGAATCTTCATAAACTGCACGGTAAATTATTTTGGGAGGAGGGGGTTCAGGATTCAAGTTCTTGTTGGTCAGGAGTCGCGTCATGCTGTTCCCCACTACCCCGACCCCAGTCTAACATTCCAGAGTATAACCTTGCCCAGAATATACCCAGGGTTATTTTAAGCTAGGCTGTTTTATACCTGAGGAATAAGTTAGGCTAACCAGTTTTTACCCCTGGGTATAAAATGGGCTAGGCTACAATATACCCCCTAGGCCAGAATACACCCTGTCACTTTTCCATGTCAAAATCGTCAGAATAGCATTAAAAAAGAAAGATGCAGAAATATTGGTAGCAGGTCGGTTCGTTATACTTCATTTGGCCATAGTCCATTTTGGTTACATTTAAATAGCCTCATATACTTAGCACAACATAACACCACCAGACAAAAAAAAATCCTAAAAAACCCCTCCCAGAGATTTAGACAAATTCAGATAATTAAAGTTTATTGATAGGAAATAATGTATTGATATTGATTATTATTAACATTAATATTATATTAAAAAGTCAAATACAGATACTCGCAGTAGTCAGTAATTTGTAATTTCACAATAATTAAAAGTACAAAGTAACTTGGTAAAAATAGAATAGAAAAATTAAAACAACTTTATAGAATATTCAGTAGTATGTAGACTTAATACAGGGTGTCCCATAAGTCGTGGTCGTAAATTTAATGTCATGCATATTCAATAGCAAGGAACAAAAAACTCCCTATGAACATAGGTCAAACAATGCACCATTTCCGAGAAAAGACAATGATGATAATACATAAAGAAACTAAACCTCTTCCCCTTGCCATGTAAATGGAAACCCCTGTTCATGTAAATGGAAGGAAGTAGACCTGGCTGATTCGTTGCCTGGACTGCATTTGAGTGAGACTACATGGCTACAGCAGGTTACAGCAATGCTGAGTTGGGGGATATGCATTTCACGTATGGTCAGGCAAATGGGAACGCAGCAGACATGGTTCATCTTTACAGAGACACGTTCACAAACCGACGATACCCTGATCATCACCTGTTCATCCGTTTTCACCAGCATTTACGTGACACTAGTAATTTAACATGACCCCCTGTGAAGGACGTCCACTAACCGTTGGGGCTGCTGCATGGGAACAGGCCATACAGCAGGGTGTGGAAGAGGATCCAACCACCAGTACAAGACGTATCACCATCACAGAGGGTGTAAGTCAGAACACTGCTTGGAGAATTTTGCACAAAATGGTCTCTACCCGTACCATATCCAGAGGGTGCAACGCCTATGTGCAAAAGAATATTGTCCACGATGACGATTCTGCAGGTGTTTACTGCGACAGTGCATTAGGTCTGTTTCTGTTTCTGATGTTCAGTCTGTTCATGGTGCATTTGCTGTGAGTTCAAGGTATACGACACTCTACCAAACTGACAACTTTATGGGTTGTTGCTCCATTTGCCAATAAAATCATTCTTTCTCGGAAACAGTGTGTTATTCGGCATATGTTTATATGGAATTTATGTTCCTTCCTATTGAATATGCTTAACAAAAAATTTACGACCACAACTTATGAGACACCCTGTATACAAAACAGTATTGACAGAAAGTAGAAATGCTAAATTTATAACAAAATGGCTGAGGTGAAATATATCATTAGAACAATTTTGAAAATTAACATATCAACAATGACAGTAATGAAAATTCTAAGAAACTAATGAATCAGTTTCATGAATTTTAGGTAACCATCTGCACAAATTTTAAGGGCACCTTTATTGTTCTTGATAATCTCCATTTGTAATCGATACAAGGGTAAGACTCTACAAATGGAATAATAAGAATTTTTCTTCTTTAATTTGTTTCAAGCACATGCCTTCAGGAAATAGCAAGACTACTGAGGCAGTGAAAGGCAAGAAAGATAAAAGAATTCTTCAATTCTTTTGTATTCCATGAGTCGAAGGGTTGCAGCAGGGACAAGTGAGAAGGAAAACAGTTCGTGGGACGTGTGATTTTGTTTTTGGGGATGCGTCAATTGAGGGTATAAGATAATGGAGAAATTTAAATTGGTACAAAATAAAAAATGTAAGATTTTAAAAGTTGGATTGCATTTCTACTTTAATACTGAAGTGCAAATTGCCCAAAATAACTGTGAAAATTAATCAAAAGTATAAACAACCTTTAAACGAAATAAAATAAAAGAAAATAAATAAGGAGGGAAGATAAAAGAAAAACAACATAAAGCAAAATAGTGGTTTAATGAAAATAGACTATTAAATGTTTATAAAAAGTTAGAATACAAAAAGTTACAGATTTGGTTGAATTTCTGATTATAGAAAACTTTTAAAAGCTTTAATAAATCTTCATCAACATCATCTAAATAAGTTTCATACAAAAAAACAAACGATATAAACTAATGTTAAATCGCATCTAAAATAATTTTTTACAAGTTAAAATACTATTTTTTAACAACTATACAGGGTGTTTCAAAAATATTTTACAACTTTTAAGGCAGGTTCTTAGCAAAAACAGTTCACATGAACATGGGTCCAAATTTGAATGCTAACTGAGATATGAGCAAAAATAAAAATGCAGCCACAAAGATTAACATGTTAATAACTCAGGTCATACAATATCTAGGGTGATAAAATTTGAGGGAATACTAGGGGAAATTTAAAATCATAACACGTGCTAGTTAGTATTCGCATGAGAAAACTGTTACGATTTTGAATGCAGAAACTACTTGTTGGAATACGATCAAATCACATCACAAATCATTAACTAAGACAATAATTAAAATATGTATTTATTAATTTAAAAGTACGGCAAATTTAGTACGCCATATTTCCACTTTGAAAGACATTAAACTTTGAAATTAAACCTATTATTTTGAAAGTATTATTTAATTTTGGGACCGGAATATAAATTGGCTCAAGTATTCTCGGGGCAAAAATACTCCCACGAAGAATCTTTTTATGGCTTTTAACAAAACAGGTGGCGAAAATCCGCGAAAAACTAAAACAATTCTCTAAACTAACTTTAGAGAAACAATTACAATTAAAATTATTTAACAAAAATGTATAAAATATCGAACGGATATATACTAAGAGAAGGACGAGGCACAAGAACCCTGGAATAAAAAAAATAATAGTTATTAATTAAAAATACAAATTAAATAAAAAATAAGGTGTAATAAACAAAAATAATTAATCTAAATCAAAATAAAAAGCTGACGTTTCGGATAGAGACTATCCTTTTTCAAAGCAAAAAAGGATAATACTCTAAAAGCAAATAGAATAATAGTGAATTATCCTGAAGTTATGAAAGTTGTACTAACGGACGGGTTTATATATAGTTTGCATGGGAAATAGTAAGACGGTTATTGGCTGAAAAACAAGAAGGGAACAGATGAGATTAATTAGAAGAACTGTTGGGATAGAACAGGACGGAGGACAAATAGGAAATAATAAGGGGGCGGCGAGAAAAATGCAATAGGATGAAACATATAAAAGTGAAATTATAAAAACGTTAAGGAATGATAGGGTACCTAGCAAAAAGATTTCGTAAAATTCCCTGAATTTTTCTTGATTATTCCTGATTATCAGCAGACAAAAGAGGCTGTCATGAAAGAATATTATTGACATTGTTCAAAATTTTCGATTTTATGACTGTTCTCGGTTAAAAAAAAAAATTCCCTGACAATTCCCGGTCGCTAGTCACCCTGTAAAATAGTCCCACATGTAAGAGCATCAGGTCAAAAATGAAAAATATGAAAGAACATTGTTAAGAAAAAATAAAAGATAAGATAAGGAAAAAAGAAAAAAGAAAAGGGCCCATAGGGCTTGCGACAAATTAAGGAATAGCTGAAGATGGAGAGGGACATGGGAAAGGTAATGAGGGAATGGTGCCTTTGCTAAGGTTAATGCCATTAGAGGTGAGGGAATTGAATTTCCAAATAAGAAAAGACTCGAATTGCTTTCTTTCTTTTTTGTTATGGAAGTTACTACGAAGAATATAAAGGCTGATGGCCTGTAAAGAGTGGCCAGGGGAATTAAAGTGTTTAGCGACAGGGGTGTCAGCATTGCTAAGGATGTCGAATTTATGTCCAGCAAATCTAACACGTATGGTATTGCCTGCCTCACCGAGATACTGTTTCTGGCATACCTTGCAGTGTAACAGGTAAATTAGATTGTGAGAAGTGCAGGTTCTGGTTAATTTTGAAAGTAAAGGAGGAAGCACTGCTGGAAATGGAGGTAGCATGGTTAAGAAAATAGCAAATGCCACAACGCTTTTCATTGCAAGGAGAACATCCCTTAGTGGAAGTGCGTGGTTTAGTAATAGCAGCATGGACCAGAATATCATTAAAATTAGATGTCCGTTTAAAAGAAACTTGAGATGGCTCTGGTAGAATGGAATGGAGAAGAGGAGAGTTGTCAATTATATGTTGATGTTTCCTTAGGATATTTTTAATACTATTGAGGGTTAGATGATAAGGAAGAACTAACGTAGGTGTGGCCATGGCTGGAGAAGGTTTATGATTGTTGTTAGAACTGGAATTGCGATGCTTATAGATAGATGCGCGTATGACAGATTTGGGGTAGCCTCTTGCTTTAAGGGAGTGAGTAAGGGCGTTAGTATGGAAGTCCTTGTCAGACTGACTAGTGCATATTCTATGGATGCGAGTTAACTGACCTAAAGGGATGTTATCCTTGCAATGGCGTGGATGGCAGCTATCATAGTGTAAGTACTGGTGCCTGTCAGTGGGTTTCTTATAGAGATTAGTAGATAATTTCACTAAAGATGAACGTTTTTATAATTTCACTTTCATATGTTTCATCCTATTGCATTTTTCTTATTATTTCCTATTTGTCCTCCGTCCTGTCCTATCCCAACAGTTCTTCTAATTAATCTCATCTGTTCTCTTCTTGTTTTTCAGCCAATATCGTCTTACTATTCCCCATGCAAACTATATATAAACCCGTCCGTTAGTACAACTTTCATAACTTCAGGATAATTCTCTAATATTCTATTTGCTTTTAGAGAATTATCCTTTTTTGCTTTGATAAAGGATAGTCTCTATCCGAAAGGTCAGCTTTTTATTTTGATTTAGATTTATTATTTTTGTTTATTACACCTTATTTTTTATTTAATTTGTATTTTTAATTAATAACTATTATTTATAAAATATCGAGTAATTTTATGCTGTAAAACCAAAACGGTTCTTAAGAACAGCTTTTTATATATATAAAGTGTAAAAAATAGAGGGTGTCTCAAAAAAATGTAGTACCACTTTGAATGACTATAAAATATTATTTATGAACATAGAGACAACTTTAAAGGCTTGAATTACAGAGGACAAATTTAATTAAAGACTCATGTTCGTAGATGTTCAAATTTATGACGGTCATTGTCCAGACACAGCTGATAACGCGCCCCAATGGATTAGCAAATGTCACGAAACAGTTCATTTGGTATATCGCGACATTGTCTTTCAATTTCCAATTTCAATGCATCAATTGTTCTTGGTTTTGTGCAATAAACTCTGTCCTTGAGGTTTCCCCATAAAAAGAAGTTCATTGGCGTGAGGCCTCAGGAACTGTTTCAAATGAACTGTTTCAAGACATTTGCGAATCCAATGGCGCACGTTATCCGCTTTGTCTGGACAATGACGGTCATCAATTTTATTTAATAAAAAGATTTTATAAAAAGATAAAAATTAGAAACAAAGAAATATTTTAATTTAAAGAAATTAAATACTGATTCCTAAAACCCTTTTTTGAGCTATTAAGCATGATGGTGGGTACACAAAAACAAATCATTTTCTTCATAAATTTCTAAAGATCATTTTTTAGAAAAGGAGTATAATTTTATTTTTATTAATTGAAAAGTATAATTGCAAACTGTAAAACTAGTTTTTATCTTTTATTTTATTATTTGATATTTTATATTTTTTATAAATTCCAGTTATATTTTTAATGGTATTGTATATTACTCATTTCTATTGATTGTATGATAATAAAACTATTTATCTTATAAAAAATATTAATAAAATTAAGAGTTAACGTAAAAGACAATAAGAAATATAATAACTATTAATAAAAAGGAAAATAAATGGAAAAAAAGACAGTTTTGGAGCCACCGGTGGTTGGTGACTCGATCGAAATTTTGATTATGTCCAAATTGACGCAGGAATGATGCAGGCACAAGTAGCTGGCTGCTGCTGACCTACGGGCACGTTTTCTCCCGATTTGGACATAGCAGTTAAAAGTGTGCACGAAACTGGAAGTCTATACATTTTGGTGGTTAGCAGTCAAATACAGCAAACTTTTGCAAAAAGTGAAAACGAAACGAGAAAATCCAATTGGATGAAGAGAATAAACAATGCTAAAATTAAATAAATAGAACAAACACTAAATTTAAAAAAACGTCAATTAGTAGTTTAAAACACTAAAACATAACTGGAAATGGTGAAGAAGTGAAGGAGAACAGACGTTTTAAGAAAATTCATAAATTCTTGATAACAGTTTATAGTTTGGTAATTAATATATTTAAATATAGAAATTATAACTTTTTCTAATGAACCATTACAGTCATTACATACAGATACTTTACTTGAGTTTCATGGGAGCATTACTTGAGCTTTACTTACTTTAATGTTAAGAATATACCACAAATTTCATCATCCTAGATGTTATATAACATCAGCTATTAACATGTTGATTTTTGTGGCAGCATTTTTATTTGTGTTCATATCTCAGTCAGCGTTCAAATTAGGACCCATGTTCATATGAACTTTTTTGCTTACAATCACCCATAGTAACTTCCCCTCTCTATGGAGGGTGTTTAAAATTTATTTTAAACACCCTGTCTAGATTGTTATAAATATTATTGTAATTTGGAAAAAATTATTTTTGACATGAGTTAACTTTAATTTGTGTCGTTCGTTTTTTTGTATGAAACTTATTTAGATGATGCTGATGACAAGTCATGTCGTTCGTTTTTTATAATCAGAAATTCAACCAAATCTGTAACTGTTTCATTCCTAATATAAACATTTTATAAACATTTATTAGTCTATTTTTATTAACCCGCTTTTTTTTGCTTCATTCACCCCTCTCATGTTCTTTTTCTTTTATCTTTCCTTTAATCCATATTTATTTTCTGTTATTCTATTTCGTTTTTAGTTTGTTTATTCGTTTGCTTCATTTTCACAGTTACTTTGTTGAATCTGCACTTCAGTTCTAAGGCATAAAACCATCCAATTTTTCAAATAAATTTGTACTTATTTACATTTCTCCATTATCTTATACACTCGATATTGTGCAGTTGAGAGAGTGACATTGGTGTGCATGGTAATCTTTTGTGCGAATGGCAAAATGGTGTTAGCTCTGCTACAGTGCATTTTTATGGCAGATCTCTATGCACAGCATGGGAATAATGTGCAGATGAGTTTAAAATTAAGTTTCAAGTTGGTGCTTTGCCTGCAAAACGTCCTGCTAAGAGTGCAGTGAACTAGACCATTCGTGAGACAGTGATTCTTGAACCTGGTGAGGGTAGTTTACTCCAAGAATTTAGACATTGGTGGAAGTAAGCTGATATGTTGGTCGTTGCGGGAATTACAGGATTTTGCTCCAGCTAGGGAATACTTAACATAATAGACTGTTTCCAAGCAGTCAGGAAGTACACAAACTTCCAAGAATCGCTTATGATATTCGAGATGTCATTAATAATTTCTTTGGGAGATTCTTTAAGGCATTATTATTTACCCTGTTTCTTCCTTTAGGCTTCCTCTTTTTCAGATTTTTTTATGATGTTAGCTATCTGTCTGGCCTCGATGTTCATCTTAGTTGAATGCTGCAGGATAAGACCATCTTCTACAGTCTCGGACATGAGTTGGCTCTCGGGATTATTGTTTTCAGGGGTAACAAACTGTATTTCTAGGGAATCTGCAATTATTTGAGCTTTATCCTGATTAGTTTGCACATAATTACTTTGACTGGTGCACAAATGGAGGGAGCATATTCTTCTCCTTCTGAAGAGCTCAAACCATGTTCCAAATGGAATTGTGAAACCATGGAATTACTATCCAATAATTTTTTCCAATATTTTTAGAACAATAGTAGTAGGGGAATGGTCACAGTAGTAGGTGTCCTCCACAGGTCCAGCACCGATGATGTCGTCCTTACCTTGAATATACCTGTAGAAAATCATGCCATTGTAGTTCTATGTTCTGGATTGCAGCTTGGGTGTATGACATTAAGGTCACTGCTGAAGAGTTTATCAAGCTCACTCATATCGAGAGAATATTTAGGTGAATTGTAGAGCGCCACGAACCTCACTTCATCATGGGATTTGCAGGTCCAATTTATGCATCTCCAACGACCTTGCAGCAAATAACCCATGGTGCCCTCTGGTTAACCAAGTCTGGGTGGACAAAAGCCCCTTATAGCTTACACTAAACATCACTAGCCTATACTGGCCTGAAAAATACTATCAACAGCTATCGATAATTTTTGGAAACTATCAACACCATCAATCTGGTCAAAACTATCAACTATCTGCTATTTGATAGTGCAGAACTATCAATACTATCGATAGTACTATCGACTATCGCGCATAACTACTTATACAAAAGATTTGACAAATCAATAAGGTACAGGATTACTACAACAATAAATCGCTACGTTTACTTACCTACTACCCGATGGAATTACCATTCTGGATGCATTTCCATAAGCGCAATTAGTTTCTTGTCTCTTTTGCCCCCTGAAATTCTCTCTATACCTCATCTTCCAGTTTTTCATAATGCCTTAAAAGACATTATTTTTTACGGTCATATGTTTCAATTTGCAATTAATTTTCAAAAGTTTGAAAATTATATATCTTAATTATACTTTATTGAGTAATTGTCTAATTAGGGTTTGTCTATGTAATTTAGTTACCTTAACTCTCCTTGTAATATTTATTTTATTTAATATTATTTTAATTTTACGACTAGACACATAAGTATTTACAACTTGTATGTATACAGGGCGATTAAAACTTCAATGTACAAACTTTTAGGGGAAGTAGTATGGGTTATTCTAAGCAAAAAATTTCATATGAACATGGATCCAAATTTGAACGATACCTGAGATATGAACAGAAATAAAAATACCGCCACTAGATGAACAAGTTAATAACTCACTTTCTACAAGGTCTAAGATGATGAAACTTAGAAGAATAATAGGGCACCTAAAACTGTGCATACCGTTAAAATTTGAACGAATTCCAACCAGTAGTTTCCGAGTAACGCACTCAATATCAACACGCAATCACATGCGAGTACTGACCACTACGTGTTATGAGGTTGAGCACCTAACTCGGAAACTACTTGTTGGAATTTGATCAGATTTTAAAGGTATACACAGTTTTATATACCCTATTACTCCCATAAATTTCATTATCCTAGGTGTTAGAGAACCTGAGTTGTTAACTTGTCGATTTTGGTGGCGCATTTATATTTCTGTTTTATATTTATATTTGAATCACCCTGTATATACACCTTTTGTTAATTTATACTGCTTTGACTTAGTGAAGTCGCCATCATGTCAACTCAATTTATTTATAGAAATTAACGTTATTTATTTTTTAACAAAAACATTGTAGTAGCTGGTGGGAAAAGTGGATATACTTTTTGAACTTGTCTCCTTCCCCTATCGTTTAAAAGCACTGTGAAGGTGCTGGCACCTAGTGGAGGTGCATTTGCAATCGGCAAGATGGTATCGTTGATCACATCGTCAATGCTGGAAAGAAAGAGCTGTAATTCATTTCCTTCATGGGAAAGGTTGTCCGCATAAGGAAATTCACAATGAAATGCAGAAAGTGTACGGCAACTACTGCATGGTCTATGCAAATGTGTGGGCATGGTGCAAAAAATTTACCGTGGGAAGAATGAGACTCGTTGATGTAGCCCACAGGAAACAGACTTCTATGTGATGGGCATTGAAAAACTTGTATCACGATAGGACAAATGCCTTAATCGCAATAGCTCATAAATAGAGAAGTAACCAGAAAATTGATGTGTACTTTGTATATTTTGTTTGTTCATGTCTGCCCCAGCAGTTTCTAAAAAAATAACGTTACTTTTTGATTTTCCCACAACTGAGTGAGTATTTTCCCCCAGCAGTATTTTCAAGTATTTGAGTTGAAATACTTTTGTTGGTATCAATTGTGCTTCTTTAACTTTTTTAGCAATCGTATAAATGTTTTTATTGGACTCATCTAGTGCCCGCAGAGACCTAACTAGTCGGTATTTGACCATAATGGTTCTGTTGGGCACTGTTGTATTGTTTCTAGTCTGAAATAAATAAATAAATAAATAAATAAATAAATAAAGTCAAGGATCCTTCTTTGTGTGTACCATATCATTAGACAGTGAATATACTATCAATAAATTATAATTGTGTTTAGTGTATTCAGCCTAAACTGAATATGGCGATCAGGAGATTTCTTGGGATAATTGAATGCAGTGGTTCCCCCTTACCTTCAACATTTGTAATGACTGTAAGATGATAGAAGTAGCCGGGACTGATGACTTTGAGTGCCCTCCGAAGCATGGGAAGTAAACATCGCATACCACTGATGGTTACCCATCGAGTGGCTAGCCGTGCTAGGCAATGCTTAACCCGGCATCACTCATGCCAAATTTTATAACAGCACTACCCGCGCTGCGGTGTTTAAAAGTGATTTTATTTGATAAAAAAAGAACTCAGTGAGATAAACTAACATAAAATGATTTTTATTATACTTTTATAAATTTTTTTTATAAATTTATGCCAAAATTCATCATTCACCATCATAAATCATCATTACTAATTCATCAACGCGGAGAATGCGTCACTCGCGCCAAATTATATAACAGCAGTACCCGCGCTGCGGTGTTTACACCACACTTTTTAAAAGTGATTTTACTTGATAAAGAAAGAACTCAGTGCAATTTTATTTGATAACTCAAGATAGTGCAATTTTATTTGATAACTCAAGATAGTGCAATTTATGATCACTTATACAAATTAGAAGAAAATAATAAAATTAAGTGATTTTAAAGTGATTTTTAAAAACTGATGTTTATGTCAAAAATTTACTTACATGACTGCTAGCGTAGCGGTGTTTGCGCCGCAAAGTGAGACTAAGCGTGGAAAATAGCTTTAATCTTCACTTTTGATAAAATGAATGAGTTCAATACCGGTGCAATCTGTTGCCAATAAGTTGTACTTGCAATACATGGAAGTCATCACAAGGTAGCGCCACTGTATGATGAGCTATATCAAAAAAATCAAAAAGTGCGGTGTAAACACCGCTCGCGCGAGTGATGTCGGGTTAACTTCACAAAGCTGGCTTGCTCTGCAAAATCCCCCTAGACCACGGCCTCCTCCATAAATCATAATTACACAAAATAAATAAACATACAATTTGTGATTGACACTAGATTAGGCCTAAGCAACCACAGGAGGTACCTTTCATCCACCTACATATTTGGTCAGACCCACGTGTAATCAGCATTGGGGCTTTTGTTCATACAAGAATTCCTTCTACAATAAAACACTTTAAGTTCAAAATAGATGCGCAAATGTCAAGTTATCCGTTTTACGAGAGGAAAATAGTAATCCTGGTTCATTAAATTTGTTACGTTTTTAAAACTAATAAGTGACGACTGTCACACTTTATTCATGGCATCCTCTATTACACCCATAGAAGGTCATGTTTCAGTTATAGGTATGCCCATAATGAAGAAAAAATGACGGGCAGACTCTCAGTTGTCTTCAAACATGGTGACTGTAGCCACTCTATGTAATTCTATTTCACTGGTGCAACAAGGCTCCAAGGTGAGGCCAATGAGAAAGACGAGGTCAGGCTCTTTCTTGTAAGCCTCACTCCAAACTTTGGAGTCCAAAGTCAGGCTGTGCGCGGTCGAGTGGAATCAAATTGGTGGATGAAATTCAAGAAGTTCAGTTCTTTAACTGTCTGATACACGTCGACACTATTTCCAATAATGCCTAAATCTATATCTATAAACAAGTAGAGAACTAAGTCAATGAATGCAATAAGCAAGGAGATAAAAAAACAATTAGGAAAATTTGGAAAATCAAATGTGTTTTATTTGCAATAGTAGTCTTTGAATTCTAACGGATTTGTTTCAGATCTGAATAATGGTCATTTGCTGTCTAAAAGCACAAATGCATAGACTCGCTTGGTTCCAACCATACTTTATAGAAACATCCTAAGTTTGTTTTGAAAATTATCAGTTGTGCATACACACTGCTGTTGTTTTGTTTCTACTATAACTGGAGCATCATTTGAAAAATTTATTAATGAAGAAAAACTTCTACAATCATTTAAAGTGTAGCCATTCAAACTTAAGGTTTTGTAATTGACATTGAAGTTTGTTTAAAAAAATGTGCTTTTAAGTATTTAAGTAGGATTTGTTAACTTCTAATAAAAATGCTAATTTCAAGGAAACACTCAGATTTGATAAATATATCTTCTTTCATGCACATATAAAAAGTGTTTTTTCTTTAAAATTTAAGCTTTCTGAAAAATGTCATTCAAGAAATTTGATTAAATGCAGCCATTCAATCGTATCATTTTCTTTTTATTGATTGTAAGTGTGCATATGTATGAGGTGGTTTCATTCACTATTTTGTGAATCAGGTTGGGTATCAAAATGGATATAAGTAATTTAGAACTGATTATGTTAAAGCCAATAATATGGGAGCCTGCAAAAACCACAACAAAGAAACAGAACAAAAAATGTGAAGTCAAATTAATCACCATTTTATATGGTCTGATAATAAAGATACAGGCCAAATTATCCAGGACAAATTCAGAGAAACAAATGTCGTCACAAAAGTGTTGTATACTACAAAGGTTGTTTATTTTTCAACACAGTCAAAAAACATTTGGCCCAAAGAACATATGGAAGAATAGAAAAATTTGCAATAGCCAAACATTCTATAGAAACCGGTCATAATTTTCATATTGATAACCTAAAACTTAGTTTTTCCATCAGATAAAAATAATCTCTTAGACCCCTTTGAAAGTTTGTCAATTCTCTCTACTAATAAGGACTGTTTATTGAATCTTGACCCTGGCCCCATTAATGACTCACCTCTGATAAACTGGTGCACTAAATCCATGACAACTCAAAAGCACAATCCCATCCGCCCTTTCTGATTTTGGCCCCTTTTATAATGAGCTTTAATTTTAGTTACTATTTTTGTTCACTTTTCATTTAATTTTTGTACACGTTGAAAGATGGAAGCATGGATTCCAAAATACGTATACAGGTTGGATAGGAAAAACCCCAACCATTTGTATTTTTTTCCTATAAGTTCATCCTCATATAAAACGTATTAGCCAAAATTAGAATTGTCTAGTCTTTCTGGTCTGTAGAGGGTTAATTAATAATACTTGAATCCTCTGGTCTGTTGGTAAATTTTTAACAAATGACATGGTTCATGGAGCAAGGCAATGCCACATCAAGAACTTGGAGGTTCTATGCACTCTTTTTTGTTGCCCTCTTTTAAATATTTAAATTATGTTGTATATAATTATAATGAAAAAAGTGTCGCGAAAAAGCATCTCAAATTTTAACAACTGGCTCTTTAAATTTGAAAATTTTTTTACAACTAGCTCATGTCAGCAGGAGCAAGCTTGTCACAACACCCCACTGCGTGAACCTCTTTAATGTCTAGAACAATATGAAAGCAAAAAAATAATAATATACGATAGTTAAAATGTTAAATGTTTAACATAAATGAATTTTTTTGAAGTTAGATTAGACTTTGAGGCATGAGGATATAATTATGGAAATAACTTGAAAGGAATGTGGTCACTAGAATGATGGTTTTTCACGTGGGAATTCTGTGTGGTAACATTGGCAAAACCACTATTGAAACTTAGTAAAGGATAGTCTACTGATTCCTTGGCAATAACCGCTATTCATAGTTGAGTTGTCAATATCTTTTTGACTACCTGCAATAGAGAGAAGAAAATTAGATTTTAGTTTTTTAATTTGGAAGTATAATAAGTAGTACTTGAATGAAACATGCCAAATAAAACATAACTTCCTTAATTTAATGTAAAAATTATTTACATAAAATTAAAAAAAATAAATATCCTTCTATATATGTAAATGGATGTAAGTATGTATGTATGTATGTATATGTATTTATCTCTTATACAAATCTACAGTTTTATTCAGATCTTGATGAAATTGTGCACACTTGATCTTCAAAGCAAGAGGAAGATTACTGTCTACCTGAGATTTCTAAAAAAAATATTTTTCGACATTTTTCGATATCATTCGGTAAAAAACTATACTTAGATGGCAGTGCTATCTTTTGAGATTTTATTATTAAAACAATATTAAATTTTTTACTTTTTACCCTCGCACTTGTTCAGGAGGCAGCTCAATTAGTTTATGGGCTCAGCACAAATATTTTTTGTAAAAATATTAGTATTTTGCAGTGAAATGGCTGGAAATTACATTGTAACCATACCAAAACTGAAAGGACGAGAAAATTACAATGAATGGGTCTTTGCAGTCGAAAATTTCTTAATTTTAGAAGGCATTGACATATACAAAATTAAAGATGGAGAAATTACCGATGATGTTCAAAAGGCAAAGGCAAAACTTGTAATGACCATAGATTCCACCTTATATGTGCAATATCAAAAATGACAAAAAAAACTGTGGAAAAAACTGATGTGGCTTTTCGATGACTGTGGATTTACATGTAAAATAAGCCTACTGCAGAGCATAATTTCAATACGTCTTGAAAACAGTGAGTCAATGACATCATACCTAACCCAGCTTGTTTATACGGCGCATAAATTGAGAGGAACTGGCTTTCAAAAAAGTGAGGAATGGATCAGATCATTGCTGTTAGCAGGTTTACCTGAAAAATTTTCCCCCATGATTATGGCCATAGAACACTCAGGAATCTCCATTTCTGCAGACGTCATAAAAACAAAACTTCTAGATATGAATGGTGATGTTTGTAACAATCAAACTGAAAGTTCTTTTTTTTCCGAACATTGGCAGCAAAATAAAAAAGGACGCAAAAATAGTCACAATGCTGAAACATAATCTTGAGTTGTCAAAACTATAAAATGTTATAGATGTAAACAAATCGGCAATTACAAGAACCAGTGCCCTTTTTTGAAACAAAACAAGGTAAATGCATTTAATACAGTGTTCTTAAATGGACAATTTAATCAAAATTAATGGTACATCGATTCAGGAGCCAGCACTCATATGATAGTCAACAAAAAGAAAGTGACAAATAAATCATATAACCTGACAACGAAAGAGATAATTGTTGCAAACAAAGTGAGTGTGTCAGTATTGTGTTCAGGAAAAACACAGATTACAACTGTTGTGAACGATTCCCTGTATGATATTAATGTTAAAAATGTTTTATGCATTCCTAACCTCACAACGAATTTGTTTTCAGTCAGCCAGCTGATAAAAAATGGTAACAAAGTAAGCTTCCAGAAGGAAATGTATTACATCAGAAATCAGCAGAATGAGCTGATTGCCACAGCTGACTTAGTGAATGGTGTGTACAGATTAAACATTAAGTCAGATAGTTTGTTAGTAGCAACTTCAAAGTCTGATTTGGCATAGAAGACTATGCCATATCAACAGTAAATATCTCAATATAATGAAAAATGGTGCTGCAACAGGGTTGTTATACAAAGATAAGGCAGAAATGAAGAAATTCAATTGTATGGTATGCTGTAAGGGTAAACAGACAAAGTTGCCCTTTTCACATAGCAACAACAGAAGTAAGGAAATCCTACAGAAAGTGCATGCTTACGTATGTGTGCCAATGGAAACCAAATCAATTGGTTTATCAAGATACTTTTTACTTTTTGTAGATGATTATAGCAGAATGTCATTTATATACTTTTTGAAGAACAGAAGTGAAGTCTTCAAATATTTTAAAGAATGGTTGAAAAACAAATGAACAGCAATATCAAAGTACAGCAGAACATCTTTAATTCGAACCTCTTTAATTCGAAAACCTCTGTAAATCGAATTTTTTTTGTTCCCTTGGAAAAAAAATCCATTATTCGAAACCTCTTTAATTCAAAACCTCTTTAATTCGAATTCCCTTGACATTCGAATTAAAGAGGTTCGACTGTATTAAGATCTGACAACAGCACAGAATTTTGTTCAAATGAAATAGTTAATTATTTGAATAAATCTGGTATAATTCATCAGCATACCAACCCTTATACTCCCGAGCAAAATGGACTATGTGAAAGATCAAATTGTACAGTTGTTGAAAAAGCTAAGTGTCTATTGTTTGATGCAAAATTAGACAAGAAGTTATAGGCAGCAGCAGTTCATACGGCTGTGTATTTGAAAAATAGGTCGTTAGCTTCAGGTATAGACCAAATAACTCCTTATGAGCTCTGGACGGGCCAAAAGCCAGATCTCAGTCACATACGAATGTTTGGTAGTACAGTCATGGTACTGTCCCAAAAGAAAAAAGATTAAAGTGGGACAGAAAAGCTGTGAAGCATTATCTAGTATGATATGCTGATCATATAAAGGGTTACCGACTGTATAATCCTTCAATGAACAAAGTTATTACTAGCAGAGATGTTACTATCATGGAGACTATTAATGACTCAGACATGGTACAAGCTACTGTAGAAGAAAAGTCACAATTGTCATCTGATGCTGTGGGGAAGGGTGAAAGTTCTGAGAGCACTTACTTAGATCAATCGCAGTCTAAGTGAGATATGATGACAGTACTTACACGGAAGAAGAAATAGCAAAAAATAGTTCCTCAGATGAGTTCTTTGGCACAGTGACTAAAAATGACCTGAAAACTTTTGCACAGACAGAACAGAGGGAAAAACGTGAAAGACGAAAGGTGCGGCTACAGAAAATATGTGCAGAAAATGATATTGCTTCATATGGAGACCAGATAACACTTGAAGAGGCCATGAACGGGGCAGAATCTAAAGAATGGTGTGAAGTAATGGAGGAAGAATTGCAATCATTTGAAGAAAATGAGACATGGCAAGTAGTTCATTGATGAGAGCAAGGTACAGTAGTCCAATGTAAATGGGTATTCAGGAAAAAATTCGATGATGAAAATGAGGTAAGATATCATGCTAGATTAGTTGCTAAAGGTTTTACGCAAAAAGCAAAAAGCAGGAATAGACTATAAAGAAATTTTTTCACCAGTGCTTCATTATTCAACCCTGAAACTATTATATGCTTTAAGTGTAAACTATAATCTGGAAATAACACATCTTGATGTCACTACAGCATTCCTAAATGGATATTTAAATGAAATTGTTTATATGGAATTACCTGAAAACTTTGCATGTAAGGATAGAAAAAATAATGTTTTGAAATTAAAAAGGGCAATCTATGGCCTTAAACATTCAGCAAGGGCGTGGTACAAGCAAGTTGATGAATATATGTACCTTGGTACCAAGGTATACGAACCTTGTTTGTTTACAAAGCAGAATGGCAATGTAAAAATATTTATACCATTATTTGTTGATGATTTTTTTTGTTTTCTCTAATTGCTGTAAAGAAACAGAATACCTAAAGGGTGCGCTAAATCTAAGTTTAAACTAAAAGATTTGGCAAATATTAAGCAATGTTTGTGTATGCGTGTTAGAAAACAGAATAATGTAATTACAGTAGACTAAGAACAATTTGTGGAATATTTACTGAACAAATTTAATTGCAAGACTGTAAACAGATGAGTACACCAATGGAGTAAAATTTAAAACTTGAAAAGGATAAAACTTGCTGCGCTCAATATCCTTAACAACAGCTAATTGGAAGTTTATTGTATTTGTCAGTTTTAACCCGTACAGATATATCATATGCTGTTTGTTATTTAAGTCAATTTAATAATAATTATAATGAAATGCATTGGAAACATGCAGAGCGTATTTTAAAATATTACAAGGTACAAAGCAGTTTGGTTAAGATATGAAAAGGATAATTTAGACTTAATTGGTTATGTAGATGCAAATTGGGCCTCAGACATTAAGGATAGGAAGTCTTATACCGTTTATATATTTAAAATGACTGGTAATGTAATATCACATGAATGTAAAAAGCAACAGACAATTGCCTTATCGAGTACTGAGGCTGAGTATATAGCTATTTGTGAGGCAAGTAAAGAAGCAATTTATATGAGAAATCTTTTATCTGAATTGCAATGTAGAGATAATTTACCTGTAGTGTTAATTAGTCAAAGTGCCCAGAAACTTGCTGAAAATTGTTTATTTCATAAAAGAAACAAGCACATTGATGTAAGATACCATTTTGTTAGAAAACCTGTAGAAAATAACGTTGTAAAAATTAAGTATTTAAAGACAACGGATATGCCAGCAGATATCTTAACTAAAAGTTTAAGTTCACCTAAACATTATAAATTTGTTAAGGACTTGGGCATTACCAAAATATTAAATACATAGATATCTCTGATATTGAACAGTAAAATGTGCTTATTTTTATATTTGTACACAAGAGTTAATACGTTATTTTGATAAGGGGGTGCGTTGTATGTATCAAATTTACTTATTATTTTTGCCAATCAATGACTATTGTTGAAACAATAAGAAATTTTTTACTTTTTACCCTGGCACTTGTTCAGAATGCAGCTCTATCAATTTTAAAAGAATTTTTCGTACATTGTCTTAATTTCAATTTTCTGTCTCCATCTATTGGGAGCATTTTAAAAGTAGTGTTTTCAAATTATATGCATGAATTTTTACTACATAAAATCTAAACTTTTTTCATGTGTTCACTTTGCGTGTGCATTCATATTTAGATGAATCACAATTTCTTTGACTTTGAGCCCGAGCAACAAAAAACGTTTTCCATTTAAATAGAAAAAATTCATGTTGAAAAAGCGAAATGATTTCTTTTAGAAATCAATAGTGAAGCATTGCCGGTTTAGCAAGACAGAGTATATCCTCGGATAGATTATACCCGGGGTTAGTTTATCCTAGGATGTTTTATACCTCTAGTTCAGGTGTGGTATTCCTGCCAACCCATTATCACTACTACAGTGGCAATTTGACCAACTATGCATATATAATAAAAGTGGTGGGGGTAATAATACAAAAACTTTGTGAGGCTCACAGTTTTCTATACTAGAGCAAGGTCAAATTTGCTCTCACCTTCTTTCCCCTTTTATGCTGGAAGGTTTTGACTTCCTCATTTTATTTGATACTTAAATGATAAAATTTAAATTAGTAATAAAAACTGAGAAATTGTAAAAATTTAAATTCGCTTTTTATATTAAATATATGAAATTAGAAAAATCGTATTTTCATTGTTTGATTTTAGGATTTGTTTTAAATAATGAGTGATGATTTTAAAGTAGGCTATTGATATTCATGTTAAAATGATATCTGCAATTTTAATATTAGAATATGAAACGTTTTACTAGATAAATTTATGATTAAATTTGGTGCACATTTTTAAAATTTTAATTAAAAAAAAGTCGTAGACTCCTTGATTAATTCTTTAATTAGACAAGTTTTATTCTAAAATGTGATCTAAGGAGGGTTTAGTAAATTGCAATTTAAGTGCGGAAAAATAAAAGAAAGCAGTGTATGATTTGATCAACGGAAATATTTAAATAAAAATAAATTATCCATAATACGCAAAAGTAAATATTACAATGTAGAAATCCATCCATTTTTATGCATTACATATTTACTTCTAATATGTGTTTTACTGGGTTTTTTTCTGTAATTTTTTTTATCAATAATACAATGCATAATGTACTCGTCATTTTTTTTTTCCTTTCTGTTTAGTTTTCTCCTCACCTTGGGGCAAGCTCCGACCCACCTTGTCAAAAACTCCTCCCTCCGCTGCAGTCTAGAATTTTAACATCAAAAAGACAGTGCCTTTTATTTATTTATTATAAAAATTAAAGGCTCACTTTCAGGATGATTTTCTATTATCCTCTTTGCTTTAATATTATCCTAGCTTTGACAAAGGGTACCCTTTTCAAGCTTTTTCAGGGTCCAATTCCTGTGTTCAATTTTTATTTTTATTCCAGGGTTCTTATGTCTTGTCATTCTTTTTTTCAACGTCCATTATTTATTTTTTACCAATTTTTTTATTACCATGCATCAGAGAAATATCGCGCATAATTATGGAAATTTATCATACAATTAAAATACATTTTGAATATCTCATTTTTAATTGAATACATCATTAAAATAGATATTTCTTTTAAGTTGTGCACTTATTTTTAAACGTGAGAGACAGGGGGAGGTCTTGTTTATTGCAGGTTTACATGTTACAGCAAGGGAATTCTTCATTCAATAAAAAAGAAGAAAAGATAAACAGATTGAGATAGTGTGAGAAGAAAATCTTTAATTTGAAAGGAAGATGGCAAAACCCCATTAAAAATTGTTAAAGTATGTAATACAAAAAAATCCCATAAAAAGAAGGATATAATTCGAGGATCTATGAAATTACTATTTCTCCGCAAAAGTAACTAAAGAGATGAAATAGGATAATGAAAATTTATTTTTTATCATCTTCAAATGCCAACGAAAGATCGGGGTTAAACGGGCCATTACACTGTCAGGCGTGGCCTATACAAGGTCACAGGCCACGTCCATTTTGTCACTTGCCTATGGTAAATCTGCCAGTGTATGGGGTCAACAGATGAGAGGTCTGATCTGTCACAGGCTGGGTTTGGCCACGTCTATTTTGGCTTGACAGTAGGATATTCTTGTGTGTCATACAGGCACAGCCTGTCAATCTGTAGGGGTGAAAGGCTAGATTATCACAGGCGAAATCCAATGTGCATACTCCTGTTGCCACTGGCCAATTTTCCTTATCTCTTGACCGTTTCGATAACGAAATAATGCGTCATAGGAAATCATGTAACCAATCTTACGAGAGCCCTTACTAACTTCCGTTTTAGAGATCATAAAGGGATTTAGTGCGTGTACAAGTAACTATATGTGTAACTATAGTGTAGTTTAAAATACAAGTGTTTATACAATTATTAGGTGATTTTTTTGTTTAAATTATATCAAGCACATATTTTAAAAATTTGAACGGCATAGTAAACAATATAAGCAGAAATTAATGTTTGAAGGGGACGATTTGCTAGATCCTATGGTTGATATGTTAGAAATGTATTTCTGGAACGACGTGAATTCATGGCCTAGAGTAATATCACTCGATTTGTACGATTTCTTTGTGAAACAAATATGTGTCTACGCCAAGGAACAAATGCAGTACTACTCTTCATTAGGTGATTATAGTTATATTATAAGTGTGAAAGAAAGAAATCCTCGTACATCCTGTCAAAGAGCTACAGGTGACTGAACGATTTAAGCCTATTGATTTATCATGCTAACCGAAATACAGTTTTTACAAATTAGGTTCATACAGTTTTACATGAGTTTCATATATTTCTAAATACATTTAATACAATTTTAAATGAATTTATTAGGATAAAATGAATAATATTTTAAGAAATTTCTGCGCGAAAAAAATAACGAAAGTTCCGTGACGATGTATGTTGAATGTTGGGCGGCCAGGCTGACATTAATGACCGCCCATTAGCTGAAGTTCATCATCACAGAACTTTCGTGATTTTTTCTCGGATAAATTTCTTAAAATGTAATTCATTTAATCATATCAGTATCATTTAAAATTGTATTAAATCTATTTAAAAATGTATGAAATTTACATAAAACTGTATGAACCCAATTTGTAAAAACTATTAAAGTTAGCACGATAATTCAATAGGCTTAAATCGTTCACTCACCTGTAGCTCCTTGACATGATACACGAGGAATTCTCCTACTTTCCCACTCACAAGGTAATTATAATCATCTAATGAAAAGTATATAATTATAATCATCTATTTATAGTTCTTCATTTGTAGCATGAAGAGTGGCCAGGCCGGCATGTATGACTGCCCGTTAGCTGATTTTCATTGTCACAAAACTTTTGTGACTTTCTCCTGCATAAATATCTTAAAATATGATTTCGTTTATATGATAAATTATTTACATATTAATTAGGTATGTTACAGTAATAAATACAGAGCATTAACGCGATGGAGCTGAGATTACTGTCTACAATTAAAATTAGGGGATGTCAGCTGAGAAAATTAGGGGACACTACACGGGACTTTTACCGATTTTAAATAAATATAAAGTGTGTTTTAGTTCAGTGTAAACGGAGTTTATTTATTAAATTAAGTAAAAAAAATATTTTTATTGTAACCTTGTTTTAGTCATTTTACCGTAAAATTTTTATTATTTAAATTCAATTACAGAAAACAAGCTTGTAACACAAATAACACAAACGCAACAAGAGTAATACTTAACCACTGTATAATTAAACTAAAATAAATACAGTAATAATAAAAATATTTATTCTTCCGTATTTCTGTACTGAGGGGGTAAAATTCTATTAAATTCATTTAAAAATGTATGAAATCTATTTGATACAACACAACACTTTAATACACAGTATTGTTTAGAATGGAAACATGGAGACACAGGGAGTGGGTGGGATCCAGAGGCCAATGGATGTCGCTGCCACCAACCTGCATAGAGCTTTCCTTGAAAGGGTCAATAGTATCATTTATCACTAGTTGTTCACCACCTCAACAGGTGAAATTCCTTTGCGTTCATATAAAATATATTAATTTATTTTTTAATTTTATTTATTAATTTATTTTAGATTAAGTTATAATTCTTTTGTGATCATTAAAAATTAATTTGTTAATTAAAATATTTAAATTTTATTTTTTGTTTCATTTGTAGATAAAGTTAAAATTCCTTTGAATTGATTAGAAACTATTTATTTGATTTAAATTTCTCTTTTAGTTAATTTATAGATAAAAATTATAATTCCTTCCTGTTGATTAGAAACTATTTATTTTATTGTAATTTTTTTTTTTTTGTATCTTACAATCAGAAGAAATTTTTTGGGCTAGATTAGAATTTTTTGTTATATTTTTATTAAAATGCAAGTTTTTCAGTAAACTGTGTAGAAATTTTTCCTAAAAAACGCTTGGATCTGGTTTTAATCTAAATAATTATTTATTTTTAAATCTAAATAAATTATTTATTTTATTAATTTAATTTTTAAAAATTTTAAATTATAATAGATGGTAATTGAATGTCGATAAACATTTTATAAATAGAGCCTCCTATTGCCATTATTTTGAATTAATAAATAGATACAGATCATGAAATGATATCTTGAATAATTTCATTCAAGACTTAGATATTCAGGGTATTTCATAATTGGTGTCCCGTCTTTAGGTCTAAATAACGACTCAAGGGGAACAGATTAGGGGAAAATGAATATTGATTATTTGGTTTTAATGTCCCCTAATTCAGAATAAAAACATTTCGCGTCCCTGGGGAGGAAGGGGTAAATTTTGAAAAATTTAAATTTGGTAGGGTCGGGGTTGGACCCCATGTGTTATTTAGAAAGATGTAGAGCATCATGTAAAATGTGGTTTTAGCAACAAACCCGGTGAAAAATTCTCATCCCCTGCCCTTTATCAAGTGGGTAAAGTGAAAGGTATGGCTAGCTAATGTAGACAAAAACAGAAAAACTCATTAGAGATGTTTTATAACTTTATTACTTATTAGAAAACAGTACATTGAAAATGAATGAGTCGTTACCCTGAAAAGCTAATGGTCTCATTCATTCTCATTAATTTTCCAAATGTAGGTTTTACTGTTTTCTAATAAGTATGGTTTTTGTCCACATCGGCTAGCCATACCTTTCACTTTACCCACTCGATAAAGGGCAGGGGATGAGATTTTTTCACCGGGTTTTTTGCTAAACCCACATTTTACATGATGCTCTATCATTTTCTAAATAACACATGGAGTCTAACCCCTACCCCTACAAAATTAAAATTTTCAAAATTTACCCCTTCACCTCCAGGGATGCAAAATGTTTTGATTCTGAATTAGGGGACATTAAAACCAAATAATCAATATTCATTTTCCCCTAATCTGTTCTTCTTGAGTCGTTATTTGGACCTAAAGACGGGACACCAATTATGAAACACCCTGTATATAATTAAATATTCAAGTTTAATGCGTAAACAAATTTTTCTTAATTACATCAACATAAGATTTAAATATACATTTAACTTGTGGCAAAGGATTGTGGCAGTTCAAGACGAAATTGTTTAAACAATAAAGTCTCCCCATAGTATACTGCATCTATCTGAGAATACGTTCCCTGCCATCGATAGATGACACAAAGTCTCACACACCTTCTGGTGTAATAGGGAAACAACAGGTTACAAACATTCCCATGTGCAAGCCTTATTCTATGGTGATCGGTGTTTTATCTGCTAGAAATCAAGTCGCCATCGAGCATAAAAGATGAGAAAATTAAATGTGATTCAAAAAAAAGCTTAACATTAAATACCTTGCATGATAGCAGATGAAGAAACTGGTCAAAGCAAGACGACTTTGAATAAAAAAAGTAAAAAAAAACCCATGTATATTACGAGCAGGAGGTGTAAATATGTATGCATATTTTGGAATTCGACACAACTTATTTTCAAATATACACCACAGAAGATATTTTAACAATTACAATACCAATTGATCATAAATTTTTAAGTTAGGCTATTCCTCAAAATAAAAACTCTTATTTTTTTCTCATTTCTTACCAATGATTTATAAACAACAAAACATTTTCGTTCACGATACTGAAAAATAAATAACTCATGTTCACGTGTTAAAAAAATTACTGTTTTATTCATGTAGATCTGCATCAGAAATTATTGGTGGTTGCAAGTTTGTCAAAACAAACAGACATATAAAATATTTTTCCAGATCCCTAATCTTCTCTGATGGAACAATTTTGATTAATATATCATACATACGGATCACCGGCTTGGTGGCCGAGAGGGTTAAGATGCAGGTCTTATTGCTCTTGGATCCAGGGAGTCGCGGGTTCAAATCCCGCCGAGGGCACGGATGTTTGTGTTTGTTCTTTCTCTAGCATTTCCTGTCGTGAGGTTAGTGTTAGGAAGGGCATCCGGCCGTAAAATAATCATTGCCAAATCAAATAAATAACACAGCGACCCCATATGAAATTGGGAAATGCTGATGATAAACAACAACATCAACAGCATATCAACACAGTACCTTCATCTATTCTTGAGATCATATATATGGATCCGTTGAATCCACAGATTCTTGAGTACTTGCTTGGTGCCCAATCTGTTTTATCAACACTGACAGAATATTGGTGGCATGTTACCATAAAACACGATTTTTAATCATCCTAATAGTAAGTAATTACTTTTCTCGTCGTACTGCTGAAATCCAAGCCTCAAAATTTCTTGTGGCATTAGGAAATGAGAAAAAACGCAATCCATTAGTGTTTGCATAGGAATTGTTGCAACCAACTACAAAACAGATGTTTCTTTTTCAAATTTTAAATTCTGATTCCATTCTGTTCATTAAGAAGATGAAAAAATTATTCATGAACGTCAACCCTCTATCAGTACCATGAGCTTCGAAACGTGTTTGTAACATAGTGTTTCACAAATGTCTCATCAGAGTGCATGACATGCACAATCAAACATCTTGGCAGGGAGCGTATATGGCATGCATTTCAAAATTATTTTCATATGGTAAATGTATAACTATTTTCGGACAGATGGTGTATTTAATAAATGTTCTTTTTTATGTAAACAAAAAAAATTCCCAAACTCTTCACTTCCTCTTCATTAATTCCTATTAGTTCAATTACAGTGTTGACTTGATTATATACAGGGACTTTATAATTAAAATTCGGTTTTGACATGGCCATTAAAAAAACTACTGGAACAAAAGCTATAATACTTGGTAATATTATACAAGAGGGCATGGGAAGTTCATACCCATCAAAAAAAATTAGTCCAAAAGGTCACCACCAGCATGGAATGGCGCTCTATGCAATATTCGTATACGAAATTAGACACGAAGACACAGGTTAACAAGTCTTTAATCGTTACTAAAATTAGTTACATGTTTAATGTGACCTCCACCATTTACTGAAAGCAGGTTACACCTGTGTCTTCGTGTCTAATTTCCTATACGAATATTGCATAGAGCGCCATTTCATGCTGGTGAGTGACTAATTTTTTTTGGTGGGTATGAACTTCCCATGCCCTCTTGTATAATATTACCAAGTATTATAGCTTTTAGTCCAGTAGTTTTTTATGGCCATGTCAAAATGGAACTTTAATTATAAAGACCCTGTATAAGGAGCTTTAGAAGGAAATAGTCACTTGAACTGATGTGTTTCAATAAGTTTGATTCTGTCAATGCCAAATACATCCACGATATTTAAAAGAGAAAAAGAGCTACAAATTTTTTTAAAATACCGTAATTTTCGGGAGTAACGCCGCGGTGTTTCTGTTATTAAAAGTTAAAAATTCGGCGTGTGCGGCGTATCAGCCACCGCGGCGCTACTGCCGGAGATTTTACAAAACAAAAAAAAAAAAAAGATTCTACACATGATTAAAAATTCACTCCGATAACGATCGAGCGTGATCGTTGATCGACAGGGGGGGATTCACTCGATAATAAAGCACTATTATTATCGACGGATTTACAGTATCGGCGTTTTTCATCGGTTTTGGAAACATCGATGTGTTTGAACATCGATGTTTTCCGCAAATCGCGCAGTATAATCAGTCATCAACAGGAAATAAATTATTTCAAATAATCCACGCGTTTAGTGTGGCTTTTTCCCCAGAGAGGCCACTTGGCTAATGATCAACTGGTCTAATTCTCGCGTTCGTCAACCAATAGAGGGCAACCAATCAGAATAATCGACGCCCGCTAGAGGTCAACCAAACAGAATAATCGACGCCCGCTAGTATGACACCTGTTGTGATATATAAAGGGTCGCTTTTGGTTTCATGGCAATCAAGTATTTGGTTTGCTATCGAAAAGGCTGATGCAATCGGTAATCGTGACCGAAAAAGAAAATGACCCACCTCTGCAGGAAGAATTTTTATCTTTATTTCATTCCGATTCGGAAACTTCGGATTTTGAAAGATTCGACTAATAAAATATATCTTATAAATATTGAATTTTGGTTTCTTTATTGAATTTCTTATAAAACGCGGTTATACAAAACGGACTGTGTGTGATGGGAGGGGGGGGGGGCGGCGTATCGGCCGCCGCGGCGCTACTACCGGAGATTTAACATTTTTGTTAAATTTTGGCGTGTGCGGCGTATCAGCCGCCGCGGCATTACTCCCGAAAATTACGGTAGATTAATTCAACTCGTTTAAAATTGAATTTCTTATTTATTTGAATTTACCGAAATTTATAATTCCAATAAGTGTGTACATACAATAATTGAAATATAAATTAATTGAGAAATTAGATGCTAAAATTCTTGGCAAAATTATGACCCTATTTAATTTAGTTTTATTTTTTTATGACTTAATAATACTTTCAAAATTGATTTTGATATTGTCATCAGTTCAAAGTAAATTATTGAGCCAGCTCTTTTTTGACCATACACACACACACACACACACTGTAGCACGCCCTGGCGCTCAGGCATGAAAAACTGAACTGGATGCTAGGGCGGGAGTGTCGACAATGACTGACAGAAATAAAGCAATTGACTAAGAAGTAAACAAAATTGAATACCACGTTATTATAATTAACAAATTGACAAGCTTAATTATTGAGGTTTCTACAAATGTCAATTATTACATTCAGTATTCTTTATATGGACAACTGAGTGGGTGATAATTTAAGTTCATTATTGAAACTGACTAAGATTGAAATTGAATTATTTCACAAGGCAGACTGATTAATATCTTGGCTAAGTGAGTTCATATTAAAAAATTATATTGGGGCAACTCAATTATGTTCAAAATTGTAAACGTCCAGACCTTACACGGATGATAGAACTTAATAATAATTTTTTTTATGCTTTGAATTACTTATTGGGCGAACGGACTATATTTTTTAGTCCGTTGGTATTTAAACACAGGAGTTCATGCTGTAGAGGGAAGTTTTACCATTTTTATTATCGTTTTCTAAAGCAAGTTACACTTTCTGAGTTTCAGATGAAAGTTAGAATTTTAAAGGAAACTTCTTCATGTTTCTCTTTGTTTAATTGCTGAGTGAATTTACTGCCTTTGACATCATACAGCTTTATTGGATTCAGGTCAAGTCAGGCCTAGTGGAGATGCCAGGAAGCTGCGTCCTCACCCACGACAATTTCAGACCTTACTTGACAAAGTTATTGCCTTTTGGCATCTTTCTGGAACCTTTTAGATTTCTAGTAGCTGGCCACGTGTCTTATTGGCATCTTAGACAAAGAACTAGTTCGAGGGTGGAAGATTCCACTTGACCAGGCCTTTGGCCTCTCGGATTACTCAATTCTGACGTCATTGGGTTTTATGCGGTCCTACATGTTTGGTCCGGGGTTTGCATCCCCAAATGAGACGAGAAAACTTGGTTTTTCTCGATTCGACAGAGTTGTCTTGGTTCTCACACCACCAAGAGTTCGAGCGGTCTTCTTCCAATTCTTGCCCTCCACATGGGTTGCCACGAGTGTAAGTGTTTTACTGAGTCTTAGTAACCTGGTTGGTTGCAAAAAAAATTGCTCTCGATGAACGTCCATGAGCAGCCTGCATGGGAGGAACACCTAAATTTCCTTAGTTTATTTTAATCTTTAATTTGGTGCCCTGAGTTTGTATTATTTTATGTTTGCTCGAGTAACGTTGGTCTTATTGTGGCGTCCTCGAGTTGACAATGCCACAGTCCCATAGTTTACCGGTTAGATTTGCCCTCCGTCATCTCAGATGTCCCATCGACGTGACCAGAGATCCTTCCTACGCAGACGATGATTGATGCCCGAGAGATGTTCCGCCATGCCCGAAGCAAGTGTAGATATTTCGTTTTGGGTCTGTGAGTAACGAATTTTCAGTTCCTGGCCACTCAAAGCATTTTCCATTATCTGTTATTGGGTTTCTGTTTGCCAAGATTACATTATTCATTCCTTTTGATACTGGTCTATTGGGTTACTAGTTGCCATGATTATTTTTCTTATTCAATTTAATGTTTATCCCTTTTATGTTTATGTAAAGTGTCACAGTTCCGACAGGATCAGTTCCGTGCCGTGCCTGTGACGTTACATAAAGTGGCGCAAGCCAATAGGATCTTTTGTATGAGCCATAGTTTAAAACTGAAGTTCTGAATTCTTTTGTTAAGAAATTATTTTTCTAAGGTCATTTGAATTGTGAAACGTCGTTCTTTTAAAAAAGGAAACAGGATGGCTCAAGCATCTTTTGGGTTAGCGAGCGAAATTGGTCATTTTGATGGATCTACGAATCTGGGGTCATTTTTCCAAAAAATAGATGAAATTGGTATTCTCTGTGTTGGTAACCTAATCAGAAGTTAAATTTGGCAAATATAAAGTTAATTGGGAGTGCACAATTTTTCTGTAGGCACGATCAAGCTATGGCAGGTGTGAACAATTATGATGATTTTAAAAGACGTATAATAGAGCGATTTGGCAGAGAGCCAAGGGGGTAAGAGCGAGTGTTTGTTTGTGGAATGCACACAGGACAAAGGGGAGAGCGTAAGGGATTTCGCCATGCATCTCCAGGCGCTGGGTAGGAAATTCATGATCAAGGTGGAAGGGGTTGGCCTAGAGGCAGAAGTAAAATGAGCTTTTGCTAAACAAATTTTGGAGGAGAGAATGAAAGATAAATTTTTGGAAGGGCTGCAACAAAATTTACAAAAAATGGTACTATTTTGGAGACCAGAAAATATGCACAAAGTGATTAGTTATGCTGAAGATGAGGAGGAGGTCGAGTTGAGATTTGCTGCAGTATTACATCAGCATGGGTTAAGTTCATTACGCAAAGGTAGCGTGGAATTGGCGGATGATAAGAGTGAATTAGATATAAATGGCCAAAGAATTGATGAAGTGTTGAAATTAAAATTAGAAGAATTAATGGCCAATCTGGAACGTAAGCAGCAGCTCCACCGAGCGAGCACCCAGGCACCCCAGAGAGAAAAAAACAGGCATGAGCGTGGACCCCTAGGCAATGGTTTCCTGCCGCAAAATTTGACAGCAAATGAGGCAATGCAGAGGATGAAGCATGGGCAGATATTATTTGTTTTGGTTGTAATTGACCCGAGCACACGATCAGTATATGCAACAATCGAAGGTCTAAAAGAATAGTTTGTTTTTTCTGCCTTCGCGAAGGTCATACTCAGCGATATTGTCACACCAAAATGAGAGCTCAGGAAGAACGTGCTAAGATACCAGTAAATCAGTGGAATGAGTCCCAGGCGAATCAGCAACAGGCAAATCAGTCAAAAAACAATCAGACCACCTCCCTCCAAGACAAACGGCAGGGAGGTCAGTGAACCTGCAGGCAGCTCAAGCATTGAATAGCGGAGATTTGGAACCAAAAGAAGTAATTGTGACAGGGAAAGCGGGGCCATTTACTATCAAATTTCTTGTTGACAGCAGATCGAAAATAAGTTTAATTGATGCAAACACTTTGGGGATATTAAAAGCCAATGGTTATTCTGTAAAAGATGTTAAGAGACCCGAAATATAATTAGTGGGAGTCACGGGAATAATTTTAAGTGTGAGGGATCTTGCTCACTTGATATTAATTTTGGTGAATGAAATTATGAATTTACTTGTTATGTTTGGTATCGGAGAAGCAATGTTACTTATCATGCTATTTTGGGAAGGGATATGCTTCATAAGTACGAGTTCATTATCGATTTTTACCATGCTGTTTTGCAAGATGAGGTACAAAAAATTCCGTTTGAAGGCATATGGCAGAAGGGTCGAGCTGAGAAAAGTGCTTGCAGCATAACAGCTATTAAAGAACAAGTACATGCGATCCCTGTGTGTTGCAAAAGAAATGTGACTATTCCTCCCTATTCAGTAATGGTTTTTGAAGCGTAAATTAAAGGAAAGTCTCTTACAAATCGAATTGGCGTTTTAGAACCTGGAGAAATGGATACAGGTCTTATTGGTGCTAAGGTATTGGCTAAAGATTCAAAATTTAATACTATACCAGTATGCTGGATGAATTATTTGGGCAAAACATTATCAGTTCAAAAAAGAAAAATTTTGGGAGAATTATTTGGAGCTGAGGAGGAGGAAGTAGAATTTAATAACACCATTGATGTGGGAGCAGAACAAAAATTTGATAAACGGTAATTTCTGAGTCTCTTTAAGTTAGAACATTTAGAACTTGATAAGAGGAAAGCTCTGGAAAAATTATTATTGGCATATTCTGATGTGTTTTCTAAATTTGAATTCAATTTGGGGAAATGTAAATTGGCTAATCATAAAATTGACATGGGAGATTCACCCCCTATTGTGCAGCAGCCTTACTGCATTCCTTGCTCACAAGGTAGGTTAGGAATAAAATGGTAGATGATATGTTAAAGCACGAAATTATCCGACCAAGCAACTCGCCATGGGTAGCACCAGCATTATTGGTTAAGAAAAAGGATGGGACTTACCGTTTTGTTACTAACAGTTACTAAAGTTGATGCCTACCTTCTCCTGTTGATAGTAGAATCTTTATCACAATTGGGTAAAGCTAAATTTTTTTCCGTCTTGGATGACAACCAAGGCTATTTCCAGTTAGAAATTAATGATAACGAGAAGATGAGTTTTGCTTTAATAGATAACAAATTTGAATTTAATCGTTTTCCAATGGGTTTGACCAATGCGCCAGCGCTGTGGCAGAGAATAGCAGATTTCATTATTAGAGGTTTAAAAGATAGAATTAACGTTTATTTAGATGACTGGATCGTATTCACAGAGACATTTGATAGTCATTTAAGCAGTTTAAGGGATTTATTTGAGTGATTGTGAGACGCTAATTTGAAATTAAAGCCTCGAAAATGTCAATTTTTGAACGATGAAGTAAATTTTTTGGGACACGTTTTTTCAGCGGAAGGAATAGCTCCTGATCCTAGTAAAATTGAGGCAGTGGAAAATTTTCCATGCCCAAGGAACGCGCATGAGGTGCAATTATTTTTAGACTTTGCAAATTATTACAGAAGGCATGTCGATTCTTTCAGCACGATAGCTAAGCCTTTGTCAAATCTGACAAAGAAGGACATTAAGTTTGAGTGGACTGAGGAGGTGAAGAAGACATTCCTGACTCTGAAACAAGCATTGATTACTGCCCCTGTTTTGAAAATCCCTGATTTTGACATGGAACTTTTGGTTTTGATGGATGCGAGTTCTTTTGCCCTAGGAGAAGTATTATCACAGAAATTTAATGGTAGGGAGCATCCTATTGCATACACTAGCAGACTACTAAAGAAAAACGAAATAAATTACAGCATCACTGAGCGCAAGTTATGCAGTTAAGCAATGTAGGGTATATCTTGACGGACGCACGTTTAAGCTAATTACCAATCATCAACCGATTCGTTGGCTGCTTTCGTTGAAAAATCCCACCTCTCGTCTTGTCCAATGTAGTTTGAGCCTCCAGTTTTACACGTTTGAGGTGATACATAAGCCGGGGGTAAAGCATGGAAATGCAGACGCATTATCTAGACTTGCAATATCAACAGTGATGGAGTATGATCCCATTGTCTCACGAGAGGAAATAGCGAACGAGCAACAAAAAGACCCTATTTGGAAAGATATTATTGAACATTTGAAAAGTAAATCAGGCAACCCCCCCTCTAAGCACTGGCTAGATAAATTATATACCTTTTACTTAGACAAAGACCAAATTCTCTATCTTATTCGTAAGTCTCAAGATGGAAAAGAAATGTGGGAACAATTGGTGGTGCCAACGAACCTTATTAAGCACGTACTTTATATTTATCACAATCTGCCATTTAGTGGGTATTTGAAGGTAAAGCGCATGCAAATGAAATAAATCAGAACATTTTATTGGCCAAATATGCGTTTAGACATTCAAAGTTATTGTGCCGAGTGTGATAGCTGCCAGCTCTGTTGTTCACCTGAAAAACGCCGTGAGCAGCCTCTGATGGAATTCCCCGTAGCCAAGCATCCCTTTTACCATATAAGTTTTGATGTGGTTGGATCCCTATCTGTGTCTAATTCAGGAAACAAGTATATACTCACGATAATAGATCACTTCAGCCGCATCTGTGAGACATTGCCAATGGTCTATCAGAAGGCTGACACTATTTTGAAAGCACTAGTGCAGAGCATTTTTACCTGCTACTCCATACCTATTCAAATTTTGAGCGATTCAGGTACGAATTTTACCTCCGATCTCATGAAAATTGTTTGCACGCATTTGGGAATCAAGAAATTGCGGCAAAGTTGACTTTTAGTAACTGTGTGCACTGCAGTGAAGCATCTCTCAGAGACACCCAAATGAGCAACTCATTCATAGACTCTGTTTCGTATCCGCCCTGCAGTGAAGCATCACTTAAAGACGCCACTGTTGACCCATAATTTCGCAGCATTTTACTCTGAAGTTATTAATTACTATTAGAAATTAATAAAATGTATTTTAATTCGTAAATATTTAACAATAATCAATTAATTTTATTGAAACGCTTAGTATAAGAATTTACAAAATTATTTCTAATTAATAACTGATTTAAACATTTGACATATTAAAAAAATTACTAAATTGCAAAAAAATAAGTTGAGTGGGTCTTGTATCACATAATTAATGAATTTTGTATATCTTAGATAATACTAGATCGCGATCTGTTTGATTGTGATTTGTTTGAAGTAGGATCCTGCAAAAACCCCACCTGTCAAAACTCCTACAGTAATAGCACAAATGAGGACATATTCTAGAAATAAACCTTCATTTTTATCTGATTTTTTATAATTTATGCATTATTTTATCGAATTATTTGAAAAATATCTGGGTTTTTTATCAGAATTTACTAGAGTTTTTATTTTCGTATTTGGAGAGGGGGGGTCTTTTTTAAATTTATTTTCTAATATTAATTTACCGAATTAATTATTTGGTGATGGAGTTGGCCAGAAAATTATAAATGATAAATGAAAAATTAAGCCACGAGCCTACATTACAGTCAACAATGACTTAATTGCTCAGAGCGTCGCGATCTCAGATTGGAATTTTCTTTTTCTTTCCTATTTTCATTTATAATTTATTTAAACGCATTTAACATCTGTATTGTAACATTTTAACATCTGAGGCATCGTGTTTAAATAATCCATCAACTTTTCTTTAATCAATTTGATACTTGGGGTCTTTGTTACTGTTTACATATACGGTGGCTACGCTATGACCTATCCATTATCAGAATTATTTTTATATTTACGGCGTAAGACCATGTGGCGAATGTACGAATAACTCCCATAATAAGATAAATAACCATATTTATTACTACTCCAAAAGAAAGGATCGACATATTATAACTACTATCACTACCTCTGCTGGTCTTACCATTACTGATGGACTGGATATTAGTAACTGTTTTGCCCAGCATTTCAGTGAAACTGTCTCTACTTCTTTCAACACATTCTCGGAGAACAGTCTACTTATTGTCCCCCTATTGATAATCTCATCTTAACGGAGTTCACTGATAGAGATGTTGCCTACGGCATTAATAGATTACGGATGAGTCAAGGTTTAACTTGCAGCACCATGACGGCAGGATACGAGTCAGAAGACATCGTGGTGAGCGCGACCTTCCAGAATGCATCCTGCAGCGTCATTCAGGACAAACGCCAGGGGTGATGGTGTGGGGTGCAATCAGTTACCATGGCCGTTCCCGTCTGATCAGAATCCATGGCAATCTGAACAGTGACCGGTACATCAGGGAAGTTGTGCAACCCGAGGTCATCCCCTTCCTGCAGAACCTTCCAGGCGCTGTATTCCAACAGGACAATGCCCGACCGCATGTGGCCAGAAATGTCCTCGCCTTTTTCCAAGCACATCAGACGCCCTTGTTCCCCTGGCCTGCTCGTTCACCAGACATGTACCCAATCGAACATGTGTGGGACAGGGTTGCTCATCGATTGGCTCGTCAGACTCGTGCAGCAGCAACTGTCGATGAACTGTATAACCGTGTAGACAGAGCATGGCAGGACATTCCCCAGGCCCTTATTCAGAGCTTGTTTGACTCAATGCCACGAGGTTTAGAGGCTGTAATTGCATTCCACGTTGGTTTCACCCGATACTAATGTGACAATAAAACGCATTGTATTAACCTGAAAATCTAATGGTTTCTTTTCTGACCCATGATATGCAAATGCTCCAAATTTAATGCAGATTGGGCTATTCCATCAGGGTGTTGCGATTTTTATAAACAGTAGTGTATTTGTTCCAAAGATTACCATCAAGGAGAATTAGATTCTCCATTCAGATTACATTCGACTTCTACTAGCATCACTGCCGTTCATTAGACACTATTCAATTTTGTTTAAAAACTTGTAGCACGCCCTGGCATTGCGCTCAGCATGCCAACTGAACTGGATGCTAGGGCGGGAGTGTCGAACATGACTGACAGAAATAAAGCAATTGACTAAGAAGTAAACGAAATTGAATACCCCTTTATTATAATTAACAAATTGACAAGATTAAATATTGAGATCTCTACGACTGCCAATTATTACATTCAGCATTCTTTATATGGAAAACTAAGCAGGTGATTAAAGTTCCTTGTTGAAACTAATTAAGATTAAAATTGAATTATTTCACAGGGCAGACTAATTAATATCTCAGCCAAGTGAGTTCATATTAAAGTATTATATTGGGACAACTCAATTTTGTTCAAAATGGAACAGTGTAATCTCTCTCCACAAGGTAAAATTAACACAGGTCCATTTTATTTATTCATTAACAAGACTCGTGAGCTCATAGGGTCTATCACAGCAATGAGGGTTCTTTCCTATGCCTTCATAGACAATGTCTCTCTGGCTCTCTCAGGTAATGTACGGAATTCGTCTTTGTGTTGGGATTCTCAGCATGGGAAAAAGGTGAAGAAAGGAGCCGTGAAATGAGGGAAGGATCGGATGAGGGGAATGTTATTACGGGAAAAACCCACCCATCAGCTCCCATTGATAATTCTACTTGTCTTCATGTTACATTTTATAGGGAACGTTCATCAGAGCTGATCATCAATAGCTTTATTATCAGCATCATAATTTATATATTTTGTGTAGAATTACAAAACCAATCGCAGCTCAACCATTTTGCAAAGTGGAACTGCAATGCGAAATTAGTTTCGTAGCTGAAACGAGTTCTCAGAACAAATTTGAACGAAACGAGTTCCAAATGTGGTTGGAGAAACGAGTTTCAGTTTTACAGCATTACGGATCTAGTTTCGCGAACCGAACCGAAAAAAACTCGGTTTGTGGAAACGAGGCTTTAGGATCATCTGCGCGTTATTCCATAACCAATTTATTTTCATTTCAGCAAATTCCTTCTTCCTCGAAGGCAAGGCCAAATCACATCAGCCAAATATCTTCGTTGTTGGTGTCCATTCTCCTGGTATCTTAGATCTCAGCTGTTCACAACAGTATGCAACAAAGGGAGACAGTCAACAATTTAAATCGTTTCATTCATAAAATCGCTAAATAAAGCCTCTTTTACTCAAGCTCGTAGTTTGAAATTTCGTCATTGCAATAATATAACATTCACAGGTACAGTAAGTGTCAAAAAAACATATCACACATGGCTCATTGTTTACGACGGGAAGAGTGGGGTAAGACTTCAAAATTAAGCTGAGGCATTATAACACACCTATATTCACATGTGCACGCGCACACACACACTATTGCGTGCATATTTCTTGTTTATGCTTAGCAAATTCTTAGAGGAACTGTTTTCCCTTTTCCTGCTATGCTTATGTTTTTTTTACATCAATTTGTGCTCTGTTTGACATGTTATCTATTTAAAGTTTATTTTATCCATTTTTGCATGGGAGAAAGATATTTCAATCTTTCTTAGTTTTTACGGCCTTAATGGTATTCTGTCAATGCCCCTGTTCTTTTCAATGAAAAACTCAATTCATTTTCTCTTGACCTAAAAGACTAAGTCGATTATACCCAACTGAGATGGTTTATCCTAATTATAAGAAAATTTAAGCTTTCCCATCGCTTTAAGAAGATTCCTGTGGCCCCCTCCTAATTATTAATCAAAGGGTTAACTCGACGTGTTCTTATCACGTTAGTTGAGTTTATTTTTTACTGATCAATATGGAGTTATGTTCGGTCATCGTTCACTTGTTTTGAGGAAATATCCTTATATTTTCCTCTCATACTTACCTGGCCAGGTCATTAATGTGGGACTTATTTAGAAATATTATGCAAGGAACGATACGTCCTAATGTATGAACGACTATACATAGATCAGTTTTTTTTATGGAATTTGATGTGGGAATTCTAATTTTTTGGGTAGTTTGGGTCTTTAGGCCTTGAAGTTGTGCAATTTTTGGAGTACTAGCAACAAGATTTTCGTTTATGCCTATATGGTACCAGTTTTTTTTTTATATAAGTCAATTATCAGATTAAGTTTGTCATAGTACACGCTATTACAATTCCTATGTTCTTTGGAGATTATTATTGTATTTCGCTCTACGTTTAGAATTTTTTCTTTATGAAAATAATGATAATAATAATTATAATTACTCGTAAGAATTAGATATTTTTGTTCTTTGGCGTTAATCATTTTGATGAATTGTTTCAATTTAACGACTTCATATAGCGAGCTTTATCTCATTGTTGGACTTATAAATCCTCTGTTATGTAAGGTTGCTCTTTTTAGATCGTCGCTTTCACTCACTTTCTTGTAGCGCGTGTCTTTACCAGACCTCGTGATTTTATGGAATTTTGAGATTTGGCTTGGGAGAAAATATAATTTTTTGGAGGCAGTTGAGATGCATCAGCTGATCGAGATGGTAAAAATCTTCATCACTCCCGAACAGACAATCGATGTTCGCGGACTTGATGTTCGGAGTTTTCTCTCAGAAAAAAATATCAAGTTGGATTTATAGAGCCATAGACCACATCATATTTCTTCCGAATGACAACTTAAAATCATCGGCTTCGCTCTGCCACATCCATTACAATGTCGAGAATATACGAGGTAATTTTCCTCCGTTGATTTTGAAGTGGTTATCATCCAGCTTTTTACTGAGTTTTTACTTCTTCAAGCAGGTTACCCAGATATGGTGTTCCAACTGTTAATGCATCTGTATGTAAAGTCCACTAGCTCTTCATCAAGGCTTTCTCAGAATTGTGTAAATTGGAGTGGTCTTTTAGTAGTAATTGGTTTTGCTTGTGATCTTTTAATTTGTTTAGATTTGAAATACCTAAATTTCTTTTTTTACTTAATAACTTTTCAACTTTCTTCTGTTTCCAAACAATCTTTATTTTATAATCTTGTTGTTACTGGATTCTATACAATCAATTTTAACATTAGAAGTCGGTGGTTATCCTTTCATCCAACGAGGTTGATGGTCTTCCAGTCATCGCTTTTCTTTCCCGGCTGGTCTTTCTCCCCACGTCTTCAGTATTGCCTACGTGGGTTAAGTTATTGGATTACCTTCAGCTCTTTTACCAGCCACTCGTCTCTGTATATCTTTTTTGTATTTATTTCATTGCTGCTCTGATTTTCTTTGCAATAAAAGAAATATTTTGTTTGGAACAATTTTTTATTTTAATTTTTTTTTAATTGTGGGGAAAAGCATTTAATTACTTTGATTATTCACTAGGACTATCTCTTAATTTAGTTCTTTTTCCGGTTTACTTAAAAATTAACATAACGAATTCTTATCATTTAGAATTGTCTTATTCACTGGGGTTTAGTGGGAATCTTAGTTTCCGTATCTTAAAGGAAGAAATTATTAATCTTTTTACTTTCATTCCTTGTTGGTTTGGATGTTGGTAGTGCACAGGTGGTTTTTCTTTGTTGCTTTGCTGGAGGCTGAACGTGCCGGGAAAAGGTTTCCTTCTCTGCACGTTACAACACACACACACACACACACACACACACACACGCAAACGCACATATAGCTATATATTTCTTAATTATATAATTTGCGAAAGCAGTGGAATGTATTTTCATATGCACCCAAGAAATCTACAAGAAAACTGGAATTTAGCAGGAAGTTGGAATTTTGCCAACCCAGCTGGCCTGTACACTTATAGACGCGGCCTGTACCAGTTTGTGGGTGATAAAGGCAGCAGGCCTGATGAAAAATGCCTGGGGCTTGTGGCCTTCACAGTCCGTGTCCGCTAGTGTATAGACCCTTAAAGGCCAGACCACATTAGAAAATAAAGCCTGTTTCACAATTGCTGTTTGCGGGCGAAAAACAGGCGAATGCGGAAACCGCAACCGAGGCGAAGATTTTCCGCACATACTGCCGTTTCACAATTAGCAGAAATCGCCCGCACTGCTCTTCGCAACTGCTTTGCGGGCGAAATTTTCAATTCAGACAGGTTCTGAAATTTAGCGAATCCGCGACAGCTTAAACCAATCAGGAAGCTTCAGGTTCGCACAGAACTATAGGGGCAAAAGTTGGAGAGAAGTAATGAACGGATATTTATAAGAGAAAAGGACGAGACACAAAAACCCTGGAATACAATAACCTACAATAAATAATAGTTATTAAATAAAAATGAAAAATAAATAATAATTAACAAAATAATTAATAAATAATAAATAAAATATTCTAATTGCCTTTAGAGAATTATCCTTTTTGCTTTGATAAAGGATAGTCTCTATCCGAAACGTCAGCTTTTTATTTTATTTTATATTTCTAGTTTCATTTTGATTTTATTTATTATTTATTAATTTTTTGGAGAGAAGTAACAAAAACGGAAGAAATATACAAATCCACTTGGGCGTATTATGACAGCTTACTATTCCTTCGGGTAGGGTCTTTTAATCTACCCTGCTTAAAAAATTAAAAGACCCTGCTTCGGGCATAGCCTACATGATAAGCCTATTCTCTTATCATGTAGGCTATGGTTCGGGTTACAGTTTCCAACCGCACGTAGAATGAACCAATCAGGAGACAGTTAATGCGGCCGCGAATTTAATTGTGAAATGGAAACGGAAAATTGTTAAATCGCCCGCTTTGCTAGCAGAAGCGCTAGTATTCGCATCCTGTGCGGATTCGCTGGGGCAAATGCGGGCGATTTAATTGTGAAACAGGCTTAAGAATAAAAGTAATAATTAATTTATTTTATTCAAGAGATTTCTTGTGCTGTTATGTAACATGCTTCAACAAATAGTTCATCAATAATACAAAAAATATTTGCAATAATAAGTTCAGAAAACAAGATATTTGCAATAAAATAAAGTTCAGATCCAACGTCCGATTTCGATTGTTTCGTGATTCTTTCGAATGTAAGGGTCAAATGACGTTTTAAAATGAGTGCACGATTTAGAATAAATATCTATTTTAATGATGTATTCAATTAAAAATGAGATATTCAAAGTTGTTTTTTAGTTGTATAATAAATTTCTATAATTATGTGCAATATTTCTCTGATGTGCGATAATAAAAAAAAAATGGTAATAAATAAATAATGGCTGTAGTGGAATGATGAGACATAAGAACCTTGGAATAAAAAAAATAGAAATAGAACACATGAATTGGATCCTGAAAAAGCTTGAAAAGGGTACCCTTTGTGGAAGCTAGAACGATGATAAAGCAAAGAGGATAATAGAAAATCATCCTGAAAGTGATCCTTTAATGTTTATAATAAATAAATAAATGGCATTGTCTTTTTGATGTTAAAATTCTAGACGGCATGGGAGGGCGGAATTTTTGACAAGGTGGGTCGGGGCTTGCCCCAAACTAAACTGGCAGACAAAACCAAGGTGAGGAGAAAACTAAACAGAAAGGAAAAAAATGACGAGTACATTATGCATTGTATTATTGAAAAAAAATTACAGAAAAAATCCAGCGAAATAACGTAAAACACATATTAGAAGTAAATATGTAATGTATAAAGAAATGATGGATTTCTATGTTGTAATATTTACTTTTGCATATTGCGTATAATTTATTTTTATTTAAATATTTCTGTTGATCAAATCATACACTGCTTCCTATTACTCAATTCTTTTTCTGCACATAAATTGCAATTTACTAAACCCTCCCTAAATCACATTTTAGAATAAAACTTGTCTAATTAACAAATTAATTAATCCTCACAATTAAAATTTTAAAAAATGTGCACTAAATTTAATCATAAATTTATCCGGTAAATCCTTTCATATTTTAATATAAAAACGTGAATATCATTTTAATACGAATATCAATAGCCTACTTTACAATCATTGCTCATTATTTCAAAAAGCAAATCCTAAAATCATGTGTTTTTGTTCAAACAATGAAAATACGATTTTTCTAATTTCATATATTTATAGCAGCCACCATGTAAGTTGAACGACAGGATGACATCATTTTCAACACCAGCCAATAGACGTTAACGGGAAGTAAATCGCTTAGTTATTCCATGAAAGCATCCGCTTTCGTTTTCGAAACATTGTTTTCGTATTTTTATTTAGTTTCCATTTTCGTTTTTTTTAATAGATAAATGAAATTAATAAATTAAAAAATGACGCAGAGTAGTTGATTCGAAGGCAATTTGTTTTATATCATGACTTTTAATAGGCTTTCCACTTTTCAACGATATCTCCGCCTTTACTATAGTAGAACAAGTGCATCATGGGTAAAACCCAGACAAAGCAAATTGATGGGAAGACTTACTGCGTATGTCAAAAAGACCATTCAACTTATGTGGCAGCAGCTATAATCAAAAAGGGAATTTAAATTTTTACACTTTCTCAGTTTAATTAGTAATTTAAATTATATCACTTAAGTATCAAATTAAATGAGGAAATCAAAAGCTTCCAGGATAAAAAGGGGAAAGAAGGGGAGAGCAAATTTGACCTTGTGTTCAAGTATAGAAAACTGTGAGCCTCACAAACTTTTCGTATTATCAACCCTCACCACTTTTATTTGTATTATTATCTATGCATATTTGGTCAAGTACCCAACGGGGATGGTGGTCATGGGGGGTAGTTTAGAGGGTGTTGGCATGGCACCACTCATTAACTAGGGGTATAAAACATCCTACTACTATCTAACCCCAGGTATAATCTATCTGATGGTTAACTCTGTCCTGCTACACCAGGCCCACTGGTAAAATAATAATGATGAGAAAAGTCACTTTTTTGTCCACATTTTTGGGTTTGATGGTATCATTTTTGAGGTCTAGATGATGTCCAGTTGATATTCAAATTCATGCTCAAATTGATATGCGTTTTTATGATAATTTTTCACTGATGATCCAATTTTAGACAAATGAATTTTAATTTGAAGTTCAAAATGAGTAATTTTTATACTGCTTATGACATTGAAATATTTATGATGGAGGTTTATTTTTATTTATTTATTTTTTTTTTATAAATTTACAAGTAAGGATTTCAGGAGGAAGTCCTCCCCTATCCTCAGTTATATAAATGATAATAAAATAATAATAAAATCTTTTAAACATTCCAAGGAGCTTTAGTTGTGATGTTTAAGTAATATTAAAAATTGTAAATGTAAAAATTTTGAAGGAGACGGACGGACATTATAAAACCAATAGCTAGCTCCATTCTTCCGCTATTTAATAATATAGTATAAGAGCATTTGAGCAATCGTACGTCGACAAAGCAATTTAACATGGCCGTGCCAATGTCGATAATGCTTAAAAGATGAACAGAAAGTAACAATATTTCATTTTTGACAAATAGATTGTTATATGACATGCCATTATCTTGGTATTCTTTACGTTCACTGTTTAAGCACTGTGAATTCAATCCCGCCTAGAGAGAAAGCCTGTTCACGGAAATATCATACATTGTTACATCACCTACGGTAGGGCGAGGCCAACGAGAGACAGGCCAGGGCCAACACCACCTAGACAGAAGGCCTGCGCACAGAAACTCTATACATTGTTACATCATCATCAAACAGCCACATTTCGGGTTATTTATTGGTAGAAATACGATTAACAATAGCTGCTTTAGAGTGATGTAACAATGTATGACGTGTCTGTGCGCAGGCCTTCTGTCTTGGAGGTGTTGCCAGGGCACTCAAAAGTCACATGATCATCAGGGTCCGGGCAACAATCCATCCTTCATTGTTTCCAATAAACGAAAAACTACTGATTGTTAAAATCCAAGATGGTGACAATGAAAGATGAATTGTTGGCCGAACCCCGATGTTCATGTGACTTTTGAGTGCCCTGGCCTGTCTCTCGCTGGCCTCGCGGTAGGGACAATTTCTGGCTTATTATTGGTAGAAATATGATTAACAATACCCTACCATAGGTGATGTAACAATGTATGACGTTTTCGCGCTCAGGCTTTGAGTAAAGGTGGTGTTGGTGAATTCGACTTGAAGGAATCCACGACAAATTCTGAAAAGTTGATACGACCGAGCTAAGACCTTGATGGTCATATTTATGAAAACAGAATTTGAAAAAGTTAATCCGTTTTCAAGTTGTCGTGCAAACGGCGGACGGCCAGATAAAAATACAGTCCAAGGGCGCATTCTAATACGTAGCTTTTTACTAAAGCTCCTAATAAGTAATAATGGACATGTAACAATGGAGATAGAGTAATATACAGGATGTATCTGAACGGTCTGTACAAACTTGTATGGGTGATTCTAAGCAAACAAAGTTCATATGAACGTGGGTCCGATTTGAACGATAACTGAGATATGAACAGAAATAAAAATGCTACCCCCAAGATCAACAAGTTAATAACTCTAGTAGTTTCACACCTAGGATAATGAAATTTGGAGGAATAATAGGGTACATAAGAGTGTGTATACCGTTTCCGCCTTATGCAGACAATTTTGTAACCCGTGCTCACTTGTGAGCACTAAGTAGCACTTGTTACAATTTTGACTGTGTAACTCGGAAACTTCTCAATTCAATCAAATTTTAACAGTATACACAGTCTTATGTAAACTGTTACTCCCTTAAATTTCATTATCCTAGGTGTGAAAGTACCAGAGTTATTAACTTGTTGATCTTGATGGCTGCATTTTTATTTCTGTTCATATCTCAGTTATCATTCAAATTCGGACCCATGTTCATATGAACTTTTTTGCTTAGAATCACCCATATTAACTCCCCTCGAAGTTTGTACAATGAATTTTGAGACACCTTGTATACAGGGTGAGGCATTTATCTTATCTTGAGACAACTGAATATCTCGGAAACTAAGCATTGTACGAAAAAATGTCGAAAATCAAAAGTGAGTTATTTCGAAATTACAACCCCCCTTGTGAGGGTGACTGGGAGGAGGGAGTAAATTTGAAATCTTAAGCAGGAACCCCTATTTTTAATGGTATATTCAGATTGTACACAATATTTGAGAAATGTTTTATTCTTGGTGTTTTTTAAATTGATCCAACTGTTTAGGAGATAGAAGCCCTGAAAGTGTGGAACGTTTAAAATTTTAAATTTTTAGTGCACAAGTAACCTTTTTGGGGGCAGCAGTCCTATGGGGACAGAGTCTATGCGTGTATATTGAAAAATATTGGATTTTTGAAATTCTGACTTCGGATTCTTAAAGACCATTAACAAGTACAATAGGAATGTCTGTAAGACCCACTCTATCTCTTTGTCTTCATCCATAAAATTGTGATCAAAACTTTAAAAGTTCCACACTTTCAGGGCCTTTATCTTCTAAACGGTTGGATCAATTGAAAGAACACCAAGAAGAAAACATTTCTTGAGTGTTGTGTACAATCTGAATATACTATTAAAAATAGGGGTTCCTATTGAAGATTTCAAACTTACCTCCTCCCTCCCAGCCCCTCTCACAAGGGGGGGGGGGACTTTCTTAACTAATGAATTTCCCCCACGAAATAATTCACTTTTGATTTTGGAAATTTTTTCGTACAATGCTTAGTTTCCGAGATATTCATTTGTCTCAAGATAAATGCCTCACCCTGTATATACACTGAACGATCATTTTATTAGAGGCACCTCTTATGGAAAATGGATCGGCCTCCCAGTGACACCTAAACAATGGAACAGGCCGAGGTGGTGTATAAAAAAAGTATGCATTGGATCACAAGTTGCCGTCATCAGCAGAAGTGGACCGAATATGGGTAAATCCAAGGATTTGACCGACTTTGAACGAGGCAGGATCATTGGAGCATGACGGGCACAATTGAGCATTTCGCAAACCGCGAACCTCCTTGGGTTTTCTTGTGCAACAGTATCAAGGGTATTCCGTGAATGACAGTTATGCCGAAAAACAACCTCCAACAAACACAACTCCGGATGAAACAGGGCCGTGGATGAGGGAGGCCAACGATGATTGGCACGAATCAACCACCAAAATAGAACGGGAACAGCCCAACAAATTGCAGCGCAGTTCAATGAGGGAGCGTCTGAACCCATTTCGGAGCACACGGTGCGGCGCACTTGCACCGAGCTGGATTTAACAAAAAGCGGCCAGTACGGGTACCGTCACTGTCACCATAAAATTAAAAAACGCGTCTGCTATGGGCACACAGGCATCGCCACTTGACACTGGATGAGTGGAAGAAGTTCGCCTAGCCTGACGAATTGCGGTTCCTACTTCATCATGCGGACGGCAGACTGCGCATCTGGGGCAGACAGCAAGAGGCCACGGACCCATTCTGTCAGCAGACAACCGTACAGGCAGGTGGAGGAGGAGTGCTGGTCTGGGGTGTCTTCTCTTGGGATACACTGGGTCCTCTAATATCTGTAGACTCATCCCTGAATGCGACACACTACCTGAACATTGTTGCCAATCAGGTGCACCCGTTCATGATGACTCTATTACCTGGCGGTGATGGACAGTTTCAAAATGCTCCCTGCCAACGTGCTCGAATGGTTTTGGACTGGTTCGAGGAACATGACGCGGACTTTCACCTGCTTTAGTGGCCAGCTTGGTCGGCCGATCGAACATTTATTGGATGAAGTGGAGAGAACCATCCGATGCCTTCCCACACAACCGTCTAACTAGCACCAATTACGGGATGTCTGCCTGGGCTGCTATTCCTCTGCAACGGTTTTAACACCTTCTTGATTCCATACCAGCACGTATTGAGGCAATTCTGGTTGCTGAAGGAGGAGCAAGACGCTATTAGCAGGGTGTCTCTAATAAATTGGTCGTTCAATGTATATACAGGGTGTATCAGGTTAGATGGTCATAAAGTACCTAGCGTGATCCTTTGCATGATTACAAACTTAAAGTTCCTTATGCAAAATGTGCAAAATATATATTGTTGTAATTATATAAACGTGCAAATCCAATTTTGCCGATTACGAATAACGTCTCTGTCTCGTAACGAGGGGAAAGCCCAGCTCCATTGCCGTAATCATAATCAAACATTATCTTCGTAGAAAATTCAGCGTTTGCGTTCCATTCTTAGGAGCGAAAGATTGTTCCTCCATTAATAAATTTTTCTGAACTCCACTGTCATGGCAACAACGAACGGCTTGCCTTTGATAGCTGTGGACTGTCTTGAAGGTAGAAATTCCCGGTGTAAAATCAGCAAATATTCATGATTAGAAGTACAGTCATGGACAAAAAAAACGCTCCCTCACTCGATGCGGCTATATTTTAAATGAGCGTTTACTACTTTTGCCACTAGGTGTCTGATATCGTTTAGTTCAGTCAGAAAATTATCTAAATTTTAACCAATAAAACTGAACCATCCTATTTTTCTAAACAATCGAGGTTAAACATTTTAAAGTTAACAATAACAAAGCAATAAATATTGTTCGCAATCATTATCCAAAAATCAATTGAGAAGAAATATTAAATCAAAATTTTATCATTAGATTGCAGTGTGGTGCACTTGTAATCAAATACAGCAGAAAAACTGACATGCTAATGAATATCAGACCCCTAGTGGCATAATAGTAAACGCTCATTTAACAATATAGCCATGGATAAAAGAGACCAGGTCATTGCATGCGCATGGCCCCGCCCACCAAGGTCACGTGATCTGACGTCACAATAGCGCGCCTTCTCCCAGACTCAAGCAGCCATAATCATGGCCATAATAGTTTGAGAAGTAGTGTTACGGCATTCATGGGTGTTTGTGCAATGTTTGGTTGCAACAAAGAAACTCGTCATGGTAAGAAGAAAAATATACATTTTTACCACTTCCCACGTGATAAAAAATTGAGGGAACAGTGGATTCACTGTTGTAGAAGAGAAGACAAAGTTAACTGGGAGTTAAAGAATTCTCGATTCCCGACACGCTCAGCCTTTACCCTTAAGAGAAAACCCGTAAGTAGTAATCCCTATCCCCAAAAGTAAAGAAAACAAGACCAATCCCCCAAAACCGAGAATGCTAGCAAGTATTTTATCTAATGTTGGTAAATTAAATTAAATTTCTTAAGAAAAGAATTAATTTCAGTTTTAAGTCAAATGCGTAAGATTACGTAAATTGTCAAATACCTCTAAATTCCCCTTTAATATAAGCAGTATAAAAAGATGTGAAACCATACGCGTTCCAAACAAATATTTCTTTTATTACAACATTCGAAGTGGTAACAAAGAAAAAGGAAATAAATATTTCATGGCAAGAAATACATAAAATGGATTCTGTCCCAACATCCTGAGGAAGCTTCACCAATAGCTTGAAGGATCTAAGAGTACATAAAGGACGCAACGAGAAAGAGTCCAAAACTAGATGACGAAAAAATCTCTCAAAAGTTAAAGGGTTTAACACTAAATCTTGCGCTGGGCCGAAATCTTCAGAAGTGATCACCACTGGATTGGAATAATATGTTGCATTTATTTGGAAACGAAAAGAAAAAAAATTTTTATGTATAATTAGATAAAAAAGAGGTGGATAATAAAAATTCTAAAGAAAAACAATACAAAAGAGCAACGGAAGAAATTCAGAGTTCTGGTTTACAATCGGAGGCCAGTTTCTTTTTATATCAAATCCACAAAAAATCTAAGATCCGGAAAATTCCAATAGGGCAAGAATAGATGATTCCTGGCCCTGGGAACTATCAGAGGAGGCAAGGAATGAACCTGCTTGAGAAAAAGTCGAGCGGGAGCAAAAAAAAAATTGCAAGATAAACTGATAAATTAAAAAACAGTAAAAATAAAATAGTACTAAAGCAAAATAAAATGAGATGCAGTAATGGACGCAAAGAAAAAAAAATAAAGAAAATTAAATAGGCTAAAAAGAATAAAAAAAAATGAAAGAAAAACAAAGGTAGCAGAAATTAGTATTACTATTCATACTTCTAAACTACAGGCCTCACAACAGACGGTGAAAACGTCATCAGTATTAGGCCCAAACAATAGCGCTCTAACAAAAGATAATTTTATGAATACAGGAATCGTTATTTTCCCTTAATATTATTATTTAAAAATATATTAGTTCCAATTTTAATTTTGCAAAATATTTTTAGAACTATGTTGTTTTTGAGTGCATGAAAATTCAGGAAGGAAGAAATCATTTTTTTTATTACCTCCTTTGCTAAGAGCGCTGTTGTTTGGGCCTGATGTTGATGACGTTTTCAACGTCTGTTGTGAGGCCTGAAGTTTAGAAGGTGATGGTGGAGCATCATAGAGCAGGAGCCAATGGGAAGGCAGATGGCGAAGTGAGCGCCAAAAAGAAAACTTTGAAGAGTTGGAAGGAGAGAGAGGAGCCAAAGAGAGCGACCAAGTAAAATGTTGGAGCCGAGCGGGACCGAGGATTGAGAGCAGAGACGTGTTCTTGGTCGAGAGAAGAGGCGGCGAGCCCTCATGCATGAATTCCCAACGAGAGGAGAAGGCGTTTAAAGGCCAGGATACGACGCCTTTACGGAGAAAGCCATGCAGTCAAGCCACGCAGGCGGCGGTTTCGAATGGAGAGGTCAACGAACGTGTGAGGAGCGACTTGGAGCAAGCGCTACCGGGCCCGAGACTTCCCGTCAGTTTGAGAAGACTGCTGTGCAACGCATTTAGCTCAACTGTAAGTGTTACTTTCTTTGTGGGCTTGTCCGGCAAGGTTATAAAAACGACCTTCCCTGAGTTGCGGCGTAGAGCATTCCGTTTCCAGACAGAAATTAATATTTTCTGGCCCAGCGGAATGACGGCATATTACGAGGACTCTATTGGCTTCGTGATAGTTCGCCCGTGTATAATTACAGCTTAATGCATAAGCTGATGTTTCCCGTCCTGCCCTATTCATTCAGTGTTCTAATTGACTAATTAGTTTTTGGCGCCAAGCGTTTGTGGCTCGTTCAAGAAAAGAATAGCCTCCATAAGTGGCGTATGAGTTTGGCATATTCATGTATCCAGTTTTGAAGGTTTTAATTAAGTCTAATCTCTTACACATTTTTTTTTAGGCATATGTGTCTTGCCTAAGGTGTTTGCCATGATTAATAAAAATTAAGACTGAACTGGGACGTTGATGTGTATCTGCCAGAAGTGAAGTTTATTGTTTTAATTAGTGAACATTGATTTCAATAATTTTTAAAAAGGAAAATATCAAACTAGTGTGCTTTAATATTCTATTGATGAGATTTCTGTTACCGAACCTTTTACAGTGATATCGTAATGAATTTTACGAGAAAGCAATATTGTAGCAATTGGTTTTGCATTACTTTACATCGTTAGCCTTGGTCATTGAGGTAATATGTTTTATGGATGCTTGTTTAGTGTTCCAGTTGCCTGAATAATTTATTGCATGAATAATTATTTGTATGAATAATTTTTGTCAGAAGTATATTGCCTAGACAGCTATTCAACCTTTATGTATTTTTGGTTGTTGAATTATAGTGAGACTTTTTGGACTGAATCATGAGACTTTATTTAACTTGTTTTTCCATACCTATACAAGAATTTGGAACTGATTAGATAATGTGCATATTACATTTTTGAATTACAACTTTGAATGTATGTTTATTTAATTAATGATGTAATTGTGAAATATTGTACCATTACATTTCAAATAAGATTTTGTAGAATACTTATTTAACTTGTGTTTAGTTAACAGTTAAGTTTATAAACTTTTGGAGTGATTTATTTCGAACGGGTAATGTTCCCGCCTAGGTAAAGCTTATTCTAGGTTGGAGATTCTTTATGCTGTAGTTTAAGCATTCTTCAAGTTATTGTTTATTTGTTTTGTAGCTTTATTGGTAGATAAGTTACCTGCTACGCATTTCATTTAACTGTATTCGGTACATTTGTTAGTTAGTTATTTTTTTGCTTTTACTTTGTTATAGTAATAAGCTGTATGTGCTTGTTTTTATCTCTACTTATCATTACTTGTGTTATTAAATATCTTTTTATCAAATTTCTTGACCGTGCGCTGTTACTTGTATATTTTCCACTGCGCAATACTCAGTCATATTTATACACATGACAATACCATTACCCTAACAGCGAGAGGTCGTTTTGTTCTAAAAGACTTTTTCGATCATCGGGTAGTAAATTGTCCAAGATATAAGTAATATTTCAGGGTTGAAATAAGCTTTCCATAAAATAATAATAGAGCAAACCTATTGCTCGTCATGAGTGGTGTAGCCTGCTAGCTTCCAATCCTTAGCTGATGTGGCTCTGGGCTTGTGAGGATGGCAACTGCCCGCCCAATAGAGCTTTTACAGCACGTGACCGCGTAAGGCATTCTGGGTTTAGGTTGCTTAGCAACTCAGGACGCAGAACTAGGTCAGCCATCTTGGATAACAAGCACGCTTCGCACACGCTAGTCGCTATGGCAAGATAGCATATTACACGAATCTCCCAATCCATGTACAACTGAGATATGAACAAAAAATTGCTGATATTGATAGTATTGATCCTTATACCCTATTAAATCAGGAGTTTACTTTAGAGTAAAGAAGTTTGCCGCGTTGGATCTCATCTTAATTTCAGCTACGTCGTCCACAAGCACAGCCGGATCACACGCAAACAAATCACTCGATGCATACAAGAATTTTTTGTGTGGCTGGGTCCTCGAAGTCGGCTACAAACAAATTAACGTTAACACACTCGTTTATAGCAAGGTATGTAATAAATGAGACACCGAAAGTAAAATTTCAGGATAAAAGTTCAGCGCAGCATCCCCTAATTTTCTCGGCTAACATCGATCAGCCCCGTCGCGTTTATGGTCTGAATTTATTATCGTAGAATATCTAATTAATATGTAAATGATTTATAGTGTTATAGAAATTAAATTTAAAGAAATATATGCAGGGAAAAAATCACGAAAGTTCCCTGGCGATGAACCACTGGCATAGCCCCCATTTACTATTTAGGGGGCTATGCAGGCATGGCCGCCCATCATTTATCGTACACCTTCATGGAATTTTCGTGATTTTTTTCCTACATAAATTTCTTAAAATATAATTTTCATAATATGATAAATCAGTTACATATTAATTAGATATGTTACGATAATAAATTCAGAGCATAAAAGCGATGAGGCTGATCGATGTCAGCCGAGAAAATTGGGGGCCGCTAATCTGAACTTTATCAATTTCTGATACACCAGACTCCTTTGGGAAAATTACGACGAACAGCCTTTATTTAATTAAACAAGCGTTTTCTGTATGTAGTATCCAGATTGAATTTCATTCTAAGAAATGACTGGAGTAGACACGCCAGTATTTTATACTGTCGCAGTTGTGGAGTACAACTCTTTAATCGCGGCGAGCCAAGCTCTTCTCTTCTGTGTTATTTCGAAGATTAGCTTATCTTAGTGCCTCTGAACTACAGGTATTCTGTAAAAATTAGAACATCCTAAGATGCAGCAAAAAGACATTGTATAATGAATTCCAGAGCGTGTGCGAGTAGCGAACTGATAGTGAAGAAAGCGAGTACCTGTTTGCTTGTTATCCAATATGGCGGCGTCGTGTCGATGACATCACAATGACGACACGATGACGCGTAGTGAAAAAGCTCTATTGATTTATTAAGAACCAAGAAAAAAATACTAAGTTGATTTTTCAACCCATGATGAGGAGAAATCACAATGTCGACTTCTCGAAGCGCGAAGTCGACTGCCCTTCGAGCCAGGGCAAGACTGCCTAAATAACTAAACTTAGCGCAGCTACAAGACTGAAAAAAAACCCGCGCACGCGGACTAATCACGAGGATCGATCAAAAAACACCACAAAAACATCACAAGTTATAACAATAAAACAATTAAAGGTCGCGAAAAAATCAAAAAGGCAACGAAAAATACAAAAAAATAATAAAGATAAGAAAAAAAAGATTTTTTAAAACTGTTAACTACAAGCCAGAAAAAAAAAATTACCCAGAAGAAGTAAAGTTAAATTTAATTAAAAACGGCACGCAACAACGTATGTTTCATAAGTGTATGTATGTATGAGTGTATGTATTGTTACGTGCATACTCCTCCTTTCGAGTTAGTCGTACGCAGTTTTTTTTTAACGCAGGTTAGTTTGCATCTTTGAGCATTTGTGGTACCGGACTGTCGCCCTGGTTTTCTTATTCTTCTCCCAATTGTCGGTCGTGAGGTGTTAATCATCATTTGGACCCCGGTAATCGGCAGTTCTTTAGGAACTAAATACCTTTTAATTGTGGTTTTAACCGTTGTTCGTAACCTACTTAATCTAACTTTCTTATTCTCTGGAGGAGGTTACGGTGGCCCTCTCCTCGTAAAAAATTAAAAGGGCACACGCAACGTTTTCTGAAACGTTTAGATTTTTTGTGCCCGATCTGGAAGTTAGCCACGCTTCCTTAATATATCCTTTTCTTGTAGCATTTGCGTCTGTATACAAACCTGGCCAGATTATCTTTGTTAGCAAATTTTTACTGAATTCATTAGTTACTCGGGATACAGTTGGCTAATGTTATACATGGGCTTTCTTACTTCTGCGTAATATTCGTGTACAATTGGAGAGAATACAAGTTAGAGTTTACGTGGGTTTCGAAGTAACATTGTATTTGTAGTTCTACGTAAAAAAATAGTGAAATTAAATCATTCTTTTCTTGATTTCTTTATGTCTTTTCATATCTCAATTTGTTTTAAGAGTTAATTATCGTAGCGGTAGGGAAACGTCACCTTTGCACTATGTTGCTTGTCATTGTGAAATGAGAATTCCGTTTAAATAAGAATTTTATTTTTGGAAAAGTATCTCGAATTGACTTGAATTACGATCGCTTTGAATTGTTCATATAAGAAAAAATAATAATTTTTCAGATATGTGGAAAAAAATGCTTTGCGAATTGTTGTCAGAAGATTTCTGTATTTCGCTTTTGCGTTTCTATTGTTATAACAACACGCTTAAATAAAGATTTTTTCTTTTAGAGCGTTCGCTCATTTACATTTCTTCGCGTGTTTGGATAGCTTGCATGCGCACGTTCATGTTATCTCGTGATAACGAGTCTTTTTGGGGAATGAATTTTTTTTTTTGTGGGAGATTGGTTTCCGGCAGTCGCACAGAAAAGAGCTAGTCCCGACTCACCACTTTTGGTTCGACCAGTAGTACTTATAATGGAACTCGTCGAATTTGTCGTGCCGGTGGATTCCTCGAACCTCTTCGATGGTCATTCAATGCCCATATAGCTACTGAGAATTATAATCTTTCGGAGTTACACTTGTATCAATTTCTTTTTTTAGTCATGACTGACCGCCCGCTTTTTTCTCCATCCAAAACGGAGTGATTTCCGACGTCGATGGACTATTTTTCGTCGTAGTCTACCATTCAAAGATGAACAGTAAGCTTGTTATATCATGATACGAGTGGCCCTTTTTCTCCATAGTGAGTAGGCATCTCTCTCTATTTACGTCCGTTAACCGTTACTGGACGTCCGTCTGACTATTTAGTTCAACCCTAATGAAGTTGTTATGAATTCGATATCTTTCTGGAATTTCCTTTTGATGGAATCTTTGAAGCTTATCAGTCTCTTGAAGACAACTAGTTTCCCTGGATGAAGTCAACCTAACGTCTCATTCGCCCCATAGAACTGAACTAATTGATAGCTCTTCTGGACTCTGTCATGGTTTTTTGATTCATACCTGTGTACTTTGGAAATTTCAACTTTAATTTTAGTGTCTTTTCTTTTTCTTTTTCATGGAACATTTTTTTATACTGTTTTGATTAATTATTTCCTTTTCTTTTTCAGCTTAGCATTTTTCTTATTTCAGCGCTGCTCATCTTGTTAAGTGTTTGCCCCAGGATGATTGCTCCATTTCAACCGTGTGTTAGTCATCCTCTCCACTGTGTTGGGAAGTCTGGTCGCTGTTTTGGTTATTTGTACTTGTTCCTTCGTTAGAGCCTAACCCTCCCGTTTGTGTGGTGTTGTCTTGTTTGTGTTTGCTGTCTGTCCAGGTGAGTCGCGCTTAACTTTTTATTGAATTTTCTTTCGTTGCAAATTTAAATGTACTACGTCTTGTAATTTTTTTTTATTGTTTTTTGTTTGACCTAATACATATAACTTTCTTTTTGACCTGTGTAAAACACTTTACTGTGACTTCGTCATTTTCTTTAGATTTTTTTAACTCTCTCCGGAAGCTCGAGTTAAAATGAGATTCTCGGATTTGAACTTGATATCAACCATAGAGCTTTAAATCACGGCGCAATTCTTCCAACTAAGATTTCCGCTCGTTTCCGTTTTGTGAAGGACCTTATTTTGACTTTTTTTGGATTCCTTTTAAACTTTTTATTTCCAATGAATTATTATTGCGTGGCATTCCAGAGGTTTGTGATTGTTTAGGCCTGCTCTTCTGACTACGTCTTGGTCTATCTACAGGCGGCGTTCAGTTCGATGTCTGCTCTCTGTATTTACCAATCCTGATGGCCTGCACTTGGGAAAACGCTGTCACTCGTCGTACACTCGCGCCATTCCTGGTTCAAGTCCCTTTTCCTCATTTTCATTACATTAATTCTTTTATTTAAGCATATAAGGCATTTTTTCAACAATGCTGTTGCATAATTTCTAGAATTAGCATTTTAGCCTTATGAGGAACCGATGGAAATTTTAAAGTGCATGCGAGGATCTTTGGTCACACTTTGAGATTATCAGCAACACGACGAGGAATATGTGTAAAATGGACTCTTGAACTATATTCTTATAAATGATTAAGAGGACTTACACACGAACGATTATTTTTGTTTTATGTGTGATTTAAGAGGAACTGTTAAATATCATTGCTAATTTTCTTAGCAATTTTAATATTGCATTCTGAAAAACTTATTTGCAAGCAAAAAGGATAAAAAATTAAAACTATTATTATAAAATAAAATTATTATTATATTAATTTATAAAGAAAAAAACATACATTCCCTTTTCCACCTCATTTTCAGCACATTAATTCTTTTATTTAAGCATATAAGGCATTTTTTCAACAATAGTGATGCAGTTTAACGTTATGAGGAACTGGTGGAAATTTTAAAGTGCATACGAGGACCCTTTGTCACATCTTTGAGATTATTAGCAACACAACGAGGAACATGTGTAAAATGGACCATATTTTAGAAATCATTAAGAGGACTTACACACGAACGATTATTTTTGTTTTATCTGTGATTTTAGAGGAACTGTTAAAGTATCATTGCTATTTTGGAAACAAATAAGAATCCTAAAAATTTTCTCAGAAGTCAAAAATATAATGCAGTGAAACCTCCAAATAGCAGACACCAATGGTACCATGAATTTTGTCTGCTAAATAGAGGTGTCCTTTATTAGGAAGTGTCTGCTAATTTTGGAAGAAAAGTAAAATGCGAAAAATTTTCTCAGAACTCAATTAAAAAATAAAAACTATTATTATAAAATAAAAATTTTATTATACAGGGTGATTCATAAGTAAGTATACACTTTCAACGCATTAAAAAGTGACAAATATAACATATATAATGTTTCCTGCTACAGAAGTGTAGGTTGATGTTTAAAGTTTTTAGAGACAGTCATTTTTTAAAACGGCGCTGCATTTGCAGACAAAATTCAAGGCACTTTGTCTTATCAACGTCCGTGAGATTTTGTGACATTTGCACTTTATACGGAATCATTTGTAGTTTCTTTCTCAAAATTCTCCAGACAGTGGACTGTGAAATCTGTACTTCTCGCTCTCTGGGTTGATTTCTCTGGGCTCCAATGAACAGCGTCATGAAATTTATTGACAACTTCTGCCGATACAGTTAGTCGTCCTGGCTTAGGAACCTTGCAAAAACAGTCTGTAGTTTCAATTTCTTTTAACCAATCGTAAATGGATTTCCTGGTTGGAGGTTGTTTTTGAAATCGTGATTGAAAATGCTATTGATCAACGGTGACAGATTCCGTTTTGCTCAATTCAAAAATACAAAACGCTTTCTCCACTGCTGACGTGGCCATTTTAAGTACCTAGTCACGTAATATGCTCGTTATCTTCTATGTCACTTCCCTCAGTAGTAGGAGAAAAACTTTGAGTGCACCTACCTAACGGTACGCAATTGGGGGCCGTGTCTTAAACTGTTCCAGTTTTACAGCATTTGAAAGCTGTATACTTACTTAAGAATCACCCTGTATTAATTTATAAGGAAAAATATACATTCCCTTTCCCCCCTCATTTTCAGCACATTAATACTATTTTATTTAAGCATATAAGGCATTTTTTCCTGAAATTAGCATTTTAACCTTATAAGGAACAGATGGAAAAGAGGATGAGGATCTTTATTTTTTGATGATTAAAAATAATGAATTACGCAAAAATGGTATTTGTTAAATCACCTTCCCGTTGGAAAAAAGTAATTGAATGTCAAGGTGAATATTTTGAAGATTAAAATTATTTTAAATGAACCATACAAGCATTTTTATTTCACATCAAAAAGCGACAGATTTGTTTTTTGGTTACTTGATATTTTTATACAGCTTCGTATGTTTTTAATTTACTAAGTAAATAATTAATATGTAAATGATCGTAAATTATCACTTAATTATATAAGTTAAGTTTACAATTTGAATTAAGATTGTTTTCGCCATTTGCAATTATCCTATTGTTGTGATCCATGCTACCATTATTGCTATTTAAGATTACTATTATAACTGATTCTTAGAACTTTTTATTTTTAGCAAAGAAATGTATAATATATTCCATCATATAGGTTACCTGAGAAAATGTTAAGTTATAGCTTAATTAAAAGTAGAACATTTTAAATAGCAATTTTTCTTTAACCGTATAGAATAAAAAAAATTATTCAAAGATTTATTTGAATAGAAAAGAATATTTTTGAAATATTTATCTTGCGTTATCTCTATATTGATGGCAAATTACTTAACACTGTAACATTATCAATTATTTCGATACATTAGTTTGAGTTTGACTTAGCTGATGAATATTCACGTAATCAAACAAAATTATGGAATTCATGAAATGGAATTAAGGAAGGGAGGAATAGCGAAAGGAAGAATTTTATGATTGGATTGGGGGGGGGGGGGGGAATTAGGATTATGTTTGAAATATTTCGTGTCCGCATTTATACCATGTACACATTTGAAAAATCAAACAATTACCTTAATTACATGCTTTCGAATAAAGTTTCGAATTAAACAAATTTATATGGACGATATAATTCATATTTAAGTTATACATTTTTTGGGTATCAGTTTTATTAACTTTAGTTATTCCATAGTTCACAAATGATTCAAAACTGAGTATTGCAGATCGTGGAGGATTGGTTGATGAAAAAAAACTATGAAATCTAGACAGTGAATTTATATTGAACCGTTTTCTCAAATACATGCAATAAAAAGAAATGGATCAGAAAAATTTGTAAACTTTTCTAGAAATAGCATTTTAACTTAGTAAATTTGTAAGAATTTATACCGAGAGTATTCTATACATCCAATATGTATGTAAAAATTGCACAAATAATGGTTAAACATTAAAGTATATACTAATTAAAGGACTACTGAAAACACTAATCCACATGATATTTTTTATTGACTCAGATGTACATTTCGGAAACCAAATTTCCTTTATCAGTGAGTGATTATCACCGACAGTCAATCGACAATCGAACAGTGAAGTGTACATTTCTGCAGATGGGACGAAAGCTGCGCTTTCACAAAGCTCATCGAACCAGAATAAATTCCAAATGAAATACACTAAGATAGTCAAGAAGCCTAACCAACCCAAGCGGCCTTCCATATTATACAAAAAAGAAAATAAGATTGACGATTGTCAGATACAAAATATAAACAAAAGAAAAAGAACAACGAGAAAAAAGATTATCACATCTTCCAGTAGTCCGGGAAAGAGACGTTGCTGTTGTCTTCAAAGTTGATGTCAAGAATGTGCCTTGGTTTTACGATACTTCATATGCCACTTCAAATCCATTTAGTTCTTCACTATTCCAGTCACTAGGTCACTGTCATGAATCTTCATCTTCTGTACCATAGTCAAAAGGAGATCCTGTATAAACTCTCCGATTTGGACCATGTCTAAATCCGAGTGGATGGATTGGTTTTTCACAGTCCTTCTGTCAAGCTGGGCAATGGTCCTCAGGGCAAAATTCTGGAATAACTGTAGTTCACTCCATCTGCTTCTACAGATAGTCGCCCACGCAGGCATGCCATAGAGGCGAATGGTCCGAATAATCGACTTGTACAGAAGTAACTTATTGTCGATGCTGAGGGTGCCTGTTGCGGCCTAGGAGAGCTATGAGACTGTACTTAGTCCTTTTCGCTTTGTTCAGAGCGTAGGTCACGTGACGATTCCAAGCGAGTCTTGAGTCGATGATAACGCCAAGATATTTGTAGTTGTCTACCCAGTCCAGTTTCTTATTGAATAGAACAAGAGAATCTGAGGACCCTTGAAATTTCTGTTGAAGTACATAGCCTTGGACTTTCCGACATTAAGGTTCAGCTTCCAGCAGTTAAACCAGTCTTCGAACATCTTCAAAGTGTGCCGCAGACGAGTGGTAACATGAGCCGGCATGTATGCCCATATCATAATGGCAGTATCGTCAGCATAGAAATATAGATTACAATTTTTAGAGTTCGGGAAATCATGCACAAAATAATTAAATAACACGGGCCCGAGGACAGAACCTTGAGGGGCACCGGCTTTTACAACACGGGCGTGGATAGATTTTCACCAAATTTAACTTGGTAGGACCTATCAGTGAGAAAGGATTTCATCATCAAAATCAAATCACGAGGAAACTCGTCTCTAATCATCTTGTAGACAAGGCCCCCATGCCACACTTGGTCAAAAGCTTTACTGACAAAAGCTTTACGTTGTGGTTGCAAATCTTATGAATTCCTGACGTTGAATCTAGTCAAAGGTTCACAGCACTCTGTGATATGTCTCCGTTCTGTAGTCAAGTCGTTTGTCGTCGTCTTTCTTTTTCTTCAGTCGCGCAAGCCCTCCGAGATGAGCTGCTTGCCCTTTGCATTCAAAATTTCGACACCTCGCTTTTTTTTCGTCGCCTGGCAACAACTTACGTTAAGTACTTTTCCAGTTTGATAATAAAAGCCACATTGTTGCGCTTCGTTCTCATTGTTGAGTATGTTTCCAAGATCGATTTTCCAAATAAATAATATTTTTTTTCCTTTTTTTAAAAATAATTTTATAGTCACCCGGTGGGGGTGGGAGGCGAGGTTCGTTACAATATTTATGGATTTGAGTGGATGCCCAGTGGGTTTGGGTGCTTCAGGGATTCTGTTAGCTATGCTGGTTGTAGCACTGCTACTTTAGGGTCACCTTTACTAGAAAGGTCATGGTTGAGAAGTGAGACGAAGAGTATCCAAACAAACATATATCTCAAGATGTCGACGAATGAGAGAATTCATACTTCATCGGGTGTAGCGCAGGTTAAAGTCACCCGCGTTCGGGAGTTAGGCAGAGGCTCTTCTTCGAAAAATAGTTGACCGTCTCCCAGCTGTTATCTCGGAGCACTGCCTACCCCACCAGTGCACTCGTTATGTTCTTGGGGAAACGGTCGGGGGCAGCGCATGCCTTCACCCAGGAGGAGAAACGGTTAAAGCGACAACGGAATCGGGTGCTGTCAATTGGCACTTGGAACATATTCTCCATGACAGGAAAGGAATCAGAATTTGTGGAGGAAGCCAAACGTTATCGACTGGATATCATGGGTATTACCTCTACAAAACGTCCGGGTTCTGGAACTGTGGACGTAGAAGGAGGGTGGAAGCTTTTCTACTCTGGTTTCGACCCTAACATGACTACCCAGGCGGAAGTGGGGATACTCACAAGTCCCCAACTGGCAGATTATGTTGCAGATTGGACCCCCTTAGGTGGAAGACTGTGTCTCCTGAGGCTTCAGATAGGGAAACGGTCTCTCTCTCTCTATTCGTTGCATATGCTCCGAATGCAGTCACAGAATACCCACTTTTTCTAGATGAAGTTGATGCTGCTCTTAGCAGGAGAGGGAGTGCAGATTCTGTCATCCTGGTGGGTGACTTCAAAGCACACATCGGGGCTGATGACCAAATGTGGAAAGGCGTGATTGGGAGGAATGGAGACCCCGTTTTAAATACGAATGGGAGGTGCTTGTTGGATCTCTGTTGCAACAATAGACTTTCCATAACAAACACCTTCTTCCAGCACAGGAATATCCATAAGTATACCTGGTACACGGACACAATGGACCAGAAGTCAGTGTTTAATTTTGTAATCGTTTCAGCTGACTTATTCCGATCAGTGTTGGATACTCGTGCGAGAAGAGGGGCAGAACTATCAACTGATCACCACCTTGTTGTCTGCAGTCTGCAGTTCTCTGAATCCATGCCAACCAAGCGAAATACTAGGTTCAGACAAACTTGGCGCATCAAATGGGAGGCATTGGAGGATAGAGCTGTGAGGAAGACCTTTGCAGATAACGTATCTTCAAGTTTCAAAGAACTACCCAGTGATCGTGGCACTGTTGAAGAGGAATGGCAGTTGTTTGCAACTGCTGTGATTACTTTGGCTGCATTGTGCTGTGGTCGTAAGCGGCTGAGTATGGCACAGGGCGTTGAGAAATGGACTGCATCGTGGAACGGTGAAGTCCACGAAGCTGTCAAGGCAAAGAAGGAAGCCTATTTGCTATGGTTTGCAAATAAGTCAACTTCGAGTCGAGTGCGGTACACTTAGGTTGGAAAAGCAGCAGCAAAGGCGGTATCAACAGCTAAAACCAAGGCCTTGGAGAAGTTCGGAGAGAAATTGGAGGCAGACTATGGTTCAGCAAACAAGGTATTCTGGCAGACCGTGCGCCGCCTCCGTGGAAAGAAGTGTCTTTCATCACAAACTATTTAGAGTTCAGATGGGAGGCTTCTGAAAACGGAGAAGAGCGTGTTGCATAGGTGGAAGGAATATTTTGCATCTCTTCTTAATCCTGTGACAGCAACAACTAAGGCACATGAGCGGCGAATAGTCATGGTAGTATCACTGAAGCAGAAATCAGATGGGCAATTAGGTCCCTGAAGACTGTCAAAGCTGCAGGTGATATGAAATCTGATCCGAGATGTTAAAGGCCTTAAATCAGGATGGTATCGTGTGGCTGACTCTAGTGTGTCAGGTTGCTTGGATATCTGGACAGACCCAAGCATTAGCAGACAAGAATTGTGATCCCTATCTTCAAAAAGGGAGATCAGAGAGATTGCAACAACTATTGAGGCATCTCTTTGCTCAGCATTCCTGGGAAAGTGGATGCTAAATGTGTGGAGAAGAGAAGTCGGGAAAAAGTCGAGTCCAAACTGTCGGGGAAGCAGTGTGGTTTCCGACCTGGCCAAAGCACAACGGATCACAAGTTTGCTCTATGGCAAATTTTTGAGAAATCCTGGGAGTATGCAAAAGAGGTCTATGCTTGCTTTGTGGACCTAAAAAAAGCATATGACAGAGTTCCTCAGGAGAAGCTCTGGCAAGTATTGCAAGAGTATGGAGTGGATGGGCAATTACTAGTTGCTATCATGTCTCTGTACGAAAGTTCTGAGATGTGTGTCCGGATAAATGGCATTAAGTCAAGAAAGTTCACCGTGGGTGTTGGACTCTGCCAAGGGTGCATACTCTCGCCCCTCTTGTTCATTTTCTTTATGGACTGGATAGACAGGGGCAGCCGAGGCGGTGAACGTGTTTGTGGGGGCGACTGCCTGGTGGAGAGGTTGCTCTTTGCTGACGACCTTGTCCTCTTTGGGTCTTCTCGCACGAACCTGCAGCATGGACTAGACCGGTTTGCAGCCAAATATGAAGAATCTGGGATGAAGATCAGTATGGCTAAATCTGAGGTTCTCGTTTTTTTCAAGACAGCCTGCTCAGTGCGCTCTCCATGTTAGGGGAGCCTCATTGAGACAGGTGGAGAAATTCAAGTATCTCGGGATTGCATTCACGAGTGATAGACGGCAGGAGAAAGAATTGGATGCTCGGATCGGTGCAGCAAGCTGTGTCAGACGTGAACTGTGGCGATCCGTGGTAACGAAACGCAAGCTGGCTAACAAAGCCAAGCTCTCCGTCTTTAAATCTATCTTTGTCTCCATTCTCACCTATGGTCATGAGGCTTGGGTAATGACCAAAAGAGGAGATCGTGGGTACAAGCAGGCGAAATGAGATTTATGACAGGTTTTGCAGGTGTTACTCTACTAGATAGAGTGCACAGCAGCACAATAAGGGAGTCTTTAGGTGTTCAGCTGCTACTTCTCCACATTGAGAGATGTCAGTTGCGCTGGTATGGCCACATGATACGGATGCCGCAAACTGGCCTTCCTAGGCAGTTGTTATTTTCCAAGCTGGGGGGTAAAAGACCAAGGGGTCGGCCTAGAACCAGGTCGCTAGTCTACATGGAGAATCCGGGTTCGAGTCGCTTGGGTATTACCAGGGAGGACATGCGCCTGATGACGGGAGATCGCGATCGCTGGAGATCCTCCAAGGAGCTGCTGCGCCTGCGATCCTAATGGATAAGTGGGTTTGAAACCTAAGTAAATAAGTAAGTAAGAATTTGATTAATCGTATAAATTCTGGCGATTTATGTTTCCATTATTAAACCGATCCGAAAGCTTTTAGATTATGAAATCTGTTTTCATGTGTATACCTTCTCATTGGTCCCTTCATTTGACTCATTCTAATTTCGATGAATCCCATGCTACCTTACCCTCGCCGTTTTTGAATTTTTTTAAGTTCTCGAACGTAGGGTCTCATTGCAAGCCTTCTCATAGGTATGGTGAGAAGTTACAGGGCACAATAGTTTTCGAAAAGAAACAATCTTTTATTACCTATTATTGCACATAAAACTTCTTAATCCACAATAATTCTGAAAATGACTACCACCATATTGGATGCATGAATCGAATTTTCTGCTTATTAACTGCCGAACTCTTTCAAAAGCAGCAGGGAGTAGAAAGTATAACAAACACTTTATTATTGTTTATTCTTTTCTATTTATATTAAAAATTGGAAAAAGTAAGGGTTTTTAGTAGTAGAAATTGCAAAAAACAGTCGTTTTTAGTAATCAGAATCTTTTAAAAGATCTCAGTATTGTTTTTGTCGAAAACCTTTTATTGTTTTGTATCTTCGAAACAAAGACGCATTCCGAAAAAAGGAATAACCCCTTAAATATTTGCTTTATGTTTAGTAAACACCATGTATATGGAGTCAACTATTACAGTGCACTTGTTTGATTTACAAACCCCAAAGATACCACCTTACCGGATCTGTACTATATATTTAATTTATTATTGTCCATATTATTGTGCTTTTACGCTTATTTCCTGAAATCTTTTCTACTGCAGAGAAATTTATTTTATATTGATTTTTTTATTTTTGAATATTTTTCCTTGACAAGTTTGTTGGTCATCTTGTCAGTTTATTGGCTTGGGAAAAACAGATATATTTAATGACATTAGAATTGTATAGATGCTTAAGAGTACTTTTTTAATAAATATCTCCCGAATTTGATTTGTATTTAGTATGTTAAACATGGAAATATAGCTATCTGAAAAATTTATATATGTACATGAATTACTTATATAAATTACTTTTTATATTTGGAAGGTTTGTTGCTGGTGTAATTCTTCGCGAGAGAATACCTGCCTTTGAGCGAATGTTATGGCGGGCCTGTCGTGGTAATGTATTCCTTAGGCAAGCTGAGATTGAAACGCCACTAGAAGATCCTGTAACTGTAAGTTGTGGATTCCTTTACTCAATCAATATACCACCTAATGAATTTAGAATATGGAATAACCTATGGTATCGTTTATTTGCAGGGTGATGATGTAAACAAAAACGTGTTTATTATTTTTTTCCAAGGAGATCAACTGAAGACAAGAGTAAAGAAAATTTGTGAAGGGTTGGCATTTTTGTTTTTAATATTGATATATGTATAATCTATATATAAAAGAGGACATCCCCACTGACTCATCATCACACAGCAAAATCTACTACAACCCCTGGCAAAAGTTTGTGATATTTATTGCTGATTCGCTGGCGTGTTATGTTAGTTCATTTTTTTAAAATTAGGGATACATAGTTAAACGGTACAGAAATTACTATACGTTTGTTTGGATGATTTACATTGCACAAAAAATTTAAATTATATTCTAAACAAATAATCACTGAAAAAAATTAAAGCTAATCCCCCTGGTTGGAAAAATATTTATGATGATGAAATTACATGGAAAAAAAGTTTGCAATAATTTGATATTGCATTGCACTACCCTTGGCTTTTATTCATGCTTTGATTCACTTAGGCATTAAGTCAATAAGATCTCTTATGTAACAGTCTTCAGTCCAACAATTCTTGTTTGTTTGTTGGGTGTTTTTCATTTTGAATGTCTTCGACTTGTGCCAATAATTTTTGATTGGGTTCATGACTGGGCTGTTGGCTGGCCTTTCAAGTTGGGGTATTTGAATGGTAGCAAGATGCGCCTTCACACTTTTTGAACGATGGCAAGTTAAGATGTCATCATGGAAGATGTACTGATTATCTCCAAAATGATTACTTAGAAAAAGTAAGGCATCAATAATATTAATGTATGCTTCTGAGTCGACTGTTGTTTTCATTATGCACAGTTTGGCTTTTCCTTTAGAAGAAATATAACCCCAAACGATGAGCCATTGTGGAAACTTTTCTTTGCTGACTAGGCAGTCATCATTAAACTAGATAAATTTCCAGTGTTGTCACTATTTGATAAACAAACCCAGCTTTCATCAGAAAAAAATAACTTTTCCTCCAATCTTCAATTCTCCACTTCCTGTAAGTTCTTGCCCATTTCAAACGTGCCTTTTGGTGTTTCTAAGTTAGACATGGAGTTGTCTTCGCTTTCCTCAAATGAAACCAAGTTCATGTAGTCGATTTCGGATGGTTCTGTCACAAACGCGAACATGAGATGTTCGCTTTCCACTCGTTATTTTTCTCTTTCAATGTGTTTTTTCTTATTTTCTTGTAGATTTCTTTTAGAGTTCTCTTCTGGCGTTTGCTAGATTTCTTCGGTCTTCAGATTTTTGGTTGGTCTGGACATGGCCTGTTGCTTGGAATTTTTTCCATGTCCTCGAAACAGTAGATTGATTACATCCCAACAAGTTTGCAACTTCAGTTTGAGTCTTTCCATCATCTAGCATTTTAAGCTGTTAAGGCAGTTCTTTAACGGGTCCCATTTTGTGCTCACAAATTTTATTTTTATAAAACAGTTTTTGAACTATTGTTTTCATAAGTGTTAGATTTATCACCTAAGTATTAATGGTATAATCCTTTTTATTTACACCATTGTAGAAAATATTGGCACTAAATTATAGCAAACTTTTTTTCATCGGATTTGCTTATCACAAACATTTTTCCAACCAAGGGTGTTGGTTTTAATTTTTTATTCTGTGTAATTATCTTTTGAGGACATCATTTAATTTTATGTAATGTAAATCATCCAAAAAACATATATTAATTTTTGTACGTTAATTGTGTATCCCCGATTTTTGATATTCGAATTTTAAGGTGCGAAAACTGAAAAAAATCGATTTTCTGGGGTGGTTCACAAACTTTTCTGATATTTAGATGCAACTTCGTGGGGAATAAAGATAAAGCAACGAAACTCGGAAGGAAGCTTCTCAGGGATATTTCCAAAAAAAAAACAATTTTTGTTTTTTTCGATATTTGCTTTGTGAAGGGGGCCAGGGGGTAGGGGGGGGGCAAAGAATGGCCCCTGCGTTTTTTGTTTGTGCCACCTAACTCCAATGCAGAAATGCAGATAGCTTCAAACTTGCGCACGAGGATGTAAAAGATGTAGATAAAAAGGGAACATCTGTTGGTTTTTGAAAACCAACATTAAGAGGAGCAGAAATCCAAAAAAAATCCCAAAATAGGCTTAATTTTGACGTTCACCTTCGATCACCCCCATACTGTGTGCCAATTCACGTACGATTTAGATATTTGGACCAAAATAGTTAACATATTTGCAAAAAATCAATTTTTACTTTTTTCATATTTTATCTTTTTGCCCTCTTTACCCTCCATGAAAATGTACGATTTCTCGCAGTTTATCCAGTTCTTCTCGCGAGTATAAATAGGTCTAGGTTAATGAAATTTGGTATGGTGATGCCAATTATCAAGATCAACTGTCTGCTTAGTTGGATTATCTGGATCCAATTTTGGGGTATTTTATGTTTTCCGGATTTTTAATGGGTTTTTTTGGTTTTCATAAATTAACATACAAACTCTACTGTTGAAGGCTTAGTTTTTATTTTGATTATAATATATGGATTTTGTTCTTTGATTTAAAATTTATTTCATGTATCTAGGACTATTTTTCGATTTATTATGTACAAGCTGATATACCTGGCGTTGTTCGGACTCCTTTATGGTGAAATTTTTCCAATTTCTGAATTAGACTATACAGAAAAAATGAACATTATTCTCCACCTTTTTTTTCAGCACTGCGTCAAACTCACTCAGTTAAAGGGCCGATAATTGGAGAGGAGTGTAACACAATTCAATAAGAATATTTTTAAAACCATTGTCTGCCTGTTTGAACACGCTATCTCCAAAATTACCTTGCAAATTTTCATGGGGTTTTCACAGGTAAAGTTGAGCGTTGATTGTGGCAACATATAGGCTTGCGAAAAAAATTCTAATTTAAAGTTTTTGGAGTATGCTCAGCTTACAAGGGAACCCCAGATAGCCTTTTCTTTGCACGTAAGCACACCATGGAAGTGATAGCATTGCGCGGCAGTGAAGTGCCCGAGAAGTGCGCAGGCTTCAAATAACATGACGGAAAGAGGGGAAGCAAACTTGTTAGCGGCGATCGACAAAGAATTGCAGTTAGAGCACTGTTATTAAGCATAAAACCTTAATTTTGCTGTACAATTATTCGTCTCAAAATAATTTATAAGATGAGGTAGGCATGCATGAGTACTATTTTTATTTAAAATTATAAACCACCGTGATACATACCCCCTCACCAACACAACGTATTACTCGAAGTTGCACATGAAGCCAGCGCCGTGTTTGATTACCGAATTATTTAATAAAATGAAATAATAAATTAAGGAAAGGTTATTAATTACTCTAGACATTTATTACAGGAAGGCAATTAGCTAATTGTAATAATCTATTTTAAAAACTAAGTTTATTTTGAAATTTGAGAAGCCATTCAATTGCCATCTGCTGCTGTCTATTTCATCTGAATTGGATTCGTGCATATTGCTGTGAATAGTGGAAGAAAGAAGTTCAGTTAAGCGCATTAATACACCGCTTTAACAATGGAGTCCTTGTATGAATATGTGTGCTCAAATTTTTACGTTTTCGTGGTTTATTTTGAAAGAAACAAAAATCCGCACTCTGTTATTTTGCAAGCATCTATTGTGGCTTCAATTGAGTAACATATTTCAATTTGATGGAAATCTGTGACATACATGTTCGGGGGATTCCCTTGTTAATATAGTTCGTAGTAAAGTCAAAAGATGGCGCTTCAACAGTTAATTTTTAAAAGGCGCTCATATATAACAATAGTGAGGCATTGCCAGGTCTGCTAGTAGAGTATAAAGAGTAGAGATAAAGTTTAGGCCAATCACGCTTTACGGGAGACATTATGTCAATTATTATTAGAGTGGGTCCGTATTGGCTATAAAATTAAGAACTGGCTTCCGTTTCGATTCAGTTTTCGATTTTTATGATGACAGTGATGAGTTTTGAAGGCACATTTGTATTTCTTTTGTTTTTAATGTATAAGTTTATGGTAATTATTATCAGTAAACTTTTTTAATTTGGACATCAGCCTTGAAGTGATTTCAGGCATCGGCTTATGCATGGGGCAATCCATTTTATGCCGTTTTGGCTTCATAAAAGGGAACCATCTTATACATGAGTATTGTTACGTGTTAGCAATGGACCCTGCGATTACCCACACGTACAGCCTAACTGATGAAGAAAACTCCTAATTAAACGTAAAAAAGGCTACCCTCCCTTACTCTCTTAGTGGTAAGCTAGTATCAAAGAGTAAAAAAAAGAATCCCAAAAACATCGAAAAAAAATAAGTATCGACTAACTTAAGGAATCGGTGTTCGATTCATTAAGTAGGTAAAAAAAACAAACAAACAAATCCTATACATTAATTAACTCCCATCTTAATTAACTTTTGAACTTAAACAATTAATGGCCGTAAAGGAATAAATTAAATTCCAAATAAATATTTTTCTTTATTACATCAAATTTTTTTTTTGATAAATAAAGCTGGCTATGCTTAAGAGAAATACAAAAGAAAAGTCCCGAGAGTTGTAAGAAAACCAGACGAACAAAAAGAACCAGGCAATCAGTGGGATTAACGAAACCCGGAAGAACTAAGCGGACTTTGATGAAAAACTATCACTGGCGGTGATCACGCAGAACCGTCAACTTGTTGACTGAAGACTGAAGTCCAAGGAGGGTGACGACAACTTTGCCCATGAAGAGTAGAATCGGTAACCATAGACTGAACAGAGAGTTCAGTAGCAGAAAGAGCGAACAGCTCAAGCTAGAGAAACAGGACTTTAAGCATAGTCAAAAATAAGTAATTGGAAATAAAAAAAAGTTTAAAAAATTAGCAAGATAAAAACAGAATAGTTAAAAAAAAAAAAATTAAACAAACTTACATGTGGATAATCAAGAAAATAAAAAAAAATATTGCAGTGATAAGAAACAAAAGCAGGAACCTCCACCAAACGATACCTAAAGGAGAGAAAATTACAACTAATAAATTAATTACAAGATAAGCTTTAAGAGACAACAGGTATAAACCGGACGAAGGTGACGGACGAGAAGTAAACGAACAAAGGATGCAGAACAGCACAGGAGGGGAAAACAAAGACATCAACAAAGAGCGAGGTCCTGGAAAAGAAAAAACGAAAAAATAAATAAAAAGATAAAAAAAAATTGAAATAACCCAAAAAAAATATAAATAAAAAGAAAATGAAGATTAAACCGAAGTACAGCTAGGTTCACAGAAAAAAAACAAACAAACAAAAAAAATATAAATATCAAACACATGAACGTAATTTGAAACTTGAGTCCGAAACAGTCAAAAAGAAATTGGTTTTGGGATCAAGAGTTAAATCGGACATGGCTTGAAGTAACCGGACACGCAAAATGGACAGAAGGAGGTCGATCGGTACATAATTTTGAAGATCCTTAGGCCAAAACAGGAACTACGGCAGATTGTAGAATTGAGCCGTCAGGAACGATAAGTGGTCAACATCAACTAACCAACCACTCCCAATTCGCACAGGAATGAGGAGAAGATTCAACTCGACTATGACAAGCAACTGACTAAGTCTATGTCTAGGTAGAAGAAATCAACCATGATGAATTCATCCTAAGTGTGGGAATGAATGAGCAAAAGGCATAATACAGTGACGAGACAACTCACAATAAGCTGATCAGAAGAAAAGGAGTTGACATCAGGTCCAGATAGATAAGCCCACACGTTGACTGTGGAAGAAACTGGAAAACTAAAGGTTAAAGATTAGGAGACAATGGCTCCTCGAGTTGAAGATCCATGGCTGCGATGTGACAGACTAAGTCCGGACTATTGCCTTTGTAAACATGATCGGAGTGATCAAGTGGAGAGCCATAAACTTTCGGTAAGTAGGGGATGAAGCCGAGAAGAGACCATGCACTCTACTCCGACCACCGAGAAAAAAGTGACTGACTGAAAATATATATTTTTGTCAGCAAAAAAAAAAAATTTTTTTAAATGTCCCCGGGATGAGAGACACGTAGACACGCGCTCAAGGAAAAAAGGCAATGTGACGCTCTAAAAAGACAAACCTCTGATAACAAAGCAGTTAGGGAATCAACAATCGTACGCAAAAGTGCTGAGGAAAAAGAAAACGTGCACGTACTTCAAACAATCTTAATAGATACATATTTTTTTGTTCTTCTGAGAAAAAAAAAATTTAAAACAATGAAGAAAAAATTAATTTCAGAAAATCTAAAAAAAATTATAAATATTCCTACAAATAAATAGAGAAAACCGTCATTTCATGCTTTCCCTTCATAAAAAAAAAAATGAATTATTTTAAATCGTAACTATGAAAACACAATTCATAGGGCTTTTACCATCGTTTCATGACCGAAAGAATCAACACTTAAGGAAAAGTGGAGTCAGTTTTTAGATACTATGGATCGATTGTTGACCAAACTTCAAAACAGCAAAAAACATCTAAGTCAATGCTAAATTAAACACTTACCTAGTTTAATTCACAGGATGAGTGAAAAATTAACTGTCCCATTCTACCGCGCAAACAAATCGGTTTTACATAGGCGAAAAAGTCGAAATCACAAATTTGTCACAAATTGGTCTGACCAGGCCAGAATTAGAGGAAAGAAACTAAATGTTTCCTCAAATCAAAAAAGGAACCGAACACGAGGAGCAGTTAAACAAAATGAACACCCACCCGACTGGCACAAAAAAGTAACACTAAAACAACGCGAACCGAACGCGTCATGTGTACCCTTTAAATATATGTAAGGAGGGGGAACATGGTAACCTCCTAAGAACCAAACTAGAAGCGTCAAAAAAAACTTAGCGATCAACAGGGATAACTGTCTCTTACCGCCGACAACAAATCGGATCCTAAACCACAGCTAGAAAGGAACAGGAACATCGGTTCCATCCGTTAAAGTAAAGCGCACAACGAGGAAGAGGGAAGCGCAACGCGAGTACCACAATCGATTGCCGTAAGGAAAACAGAGCAGCTAATGAACATAAAGGCAAGGCAAATGGAGTTAAAACACGTGAAATTCCGTGAGTCACTAACCCATTTGTTTCAAAAAAAAAAAAAAATGGTATGCTACAACCTCCTCTTGCGATCAAAAAAAAAAACATCGATAGTTCAACATGGGTGAACTAAATTTTTACGAGATTATGACAAAATCGTGAACCTATTAACTGGTCAAACAAATAAGGAGAGGAAGACAGGCTAGTCCTCCACAAAACTCCGGCTAACGCAACCATACATGTGATCAGCCAACGGGCATGCGTAACAAAAAAAATCCTAAAAAATTATTTGATTCTTTTAACCAAAAATATTAAACAAAAATAAATCACTAAGGTTAAATGGGAAAAGGAAAAAAAAACCCAGCTAACAGCTAACTATCAAGCGAAAAAGGAAACCCAACCCACAAAAGGTGAGAACTAAGCTCAAGGGAAAATTTTACACACCGAAAAACCCACACAGCAGTGATGAGCCCCAAATTCGACATCCTACCGGCTCGGACGCCTTATCAAGGAACATACTTCGAAAATGAAGGTCATAACTGCTGTAAAAGAAAAAATTTAGCTAAGGGACCCATAAATAGAGCTTAAAAAAAAACACCACCAAAACCACAAAGTTGTCTCTTTCCCTAAAAAAACTCCGCAAAGAAAACCTTGCGCAAGTTTCGGGACATAACAAAACCTTTCGGGTGATCGCATGCTGTGATACTCACTGGAAAACCAGACCTTAATGACAAGCCATGCGCAGAACCCGAATGGCAGAGCCAACCTCACAAAGTTAAGGAAGTGAGCTCTAAAAGAAAACCCATCCCACCATTAAGGGAAAATAAAAGAATTAAGTCCATCACTCTAGATAGAGGCCAGGAAAACAAGGCAGAAAAGGCCACAAGCCAAGGCAAAACCTAAAAAAAGGAAGACAAAATAGTCATAGTTGAAGGCTGTAAAAAAAAACTAAGTTCTTAAACTAGTCTTAGCAATAATCTAAAGAAAAACTGCGCGATAAGAAAAAGAAAAACCCAAAAATTCGGAACAGTAATTATTTTTCTGAAGTCCCTACTCTATTCCTAGGATTACAACTGCAATCGCGAACCCAAGAATTAGGTTTCCCGCAGTTATAACATCGAAAGCGGACATCAGAATTGGTGATTGGTTTCCCTAAAGGGGCGGAGGTTGACCAAACTTCAAAACAGCAAAAAACATCTAAGTCAATGCTAAATTAAACACTTACCTAGTTTAATTCACAGGATAAGTGAAAAATTAACTGTTCCATTCTACCGCGCAAACAAATCGGTTTTACATAGGCGAAAAAGTCGAAATCACAAATATGTCACAAATTGGTCTGACCAGGCCAGAATTAGAGGAAAGAAACTAAATGTTTCCTCAAATCAAAAAAGGAACCGAACGCGTCATGTGTACCCTTTAAATATATGTAAGGAGGGGGAACACGGTAACCTCCTATGAACCAAACTAGAAGTGTAAAAAAAAACTTAGTGATCAACAGGGATAACTGTCTCTTACCGCCCGACAAAATATCGAATCCAAAACCACAGCGAGAAAGGAACAGGAACATCGGTTCCATCCGTTAAAGTAAAGTGCACAACGAGGAAAACGGAAGCGCAACGCGAGTACCACAATCGGTTACCGTAAGGAAAACAGAGCGGCTAATGAACATAAAGGCAAGGCAAATGGAGTTAAAACACGTGAAATTCCGTGAGTCACTAACCTGTTTGTTTCAAAAAAAAAAAAAATGGTACGCTACAGTATATACACTGAGTGGCCAGTTTATAAAGAACACCCCGCTAATACTGTATTGCGCTATCCCAAGCAGCTATAACGGCACGAATTCGCCATAACATGGATTCAATAAGTCGCTGGAAGTATTGTTCCGTGATGTTTGTCAATGCAGATGCAACAGCTGCTCCCAGTTGATGCTTATTGAATGGTGGTTGAATAACCCATTCCAGCTCATCCCAAAGATGATTGATTGGGCTCAAATCCGGGGACTGTGTTGGCCAGAGGAGTAAGTTGAATTCATGATCGTGCTTCTGGAACAATACCATGATGATACGAGTCTTGTGGCACGAAGCATTGCTGTGCTGGAAATTTCCTTCCGATAGGGGGATACAGTAGCCATGAAGGGATAAATGTAGTCGGCAACAACATACAAATAGCCCTTATCATTAGGGCGTTGTTATACAGTATCAGCGGATCAATAGTATGCCAGGAAAACATTCCCCAGACCATTACAGAGCCTCCACCAGCCTGAACAGTAGAAACCAGATTGGACGGGTCCATCGTTTCGTGCTGTTGTCTCCAAATTTTGATCGTCCATCTGTATGATGCAATAGGAAACTGGATTCATCCGACCAGCAGACCTTGGTGATCACGGGCAAATTGGTGAGGATTTTGCGGTTTTGGATGGATACCCGGACTGGCTGTCGGCTGTTGTAGCCCATCCTTGCCAATGTACGGCATGTAATGAGTTCAGAGATGTTACTCTGCGGTCCTGTGTTGTACTCCGCAGTTAGTTGACAAGTCATGACATTTCTATTCGCACGAGAAAGCATTCCCATCACTCACCCCTTAGATCGACGAGTCATTTGCTACCACAGGCTTGTCTCTGGCTGGTTGTTTTTTGGTTGTTTAACCAGTCCTGGTAAATCCTTGAAATGATTGTTCGAGAAAAGCTTAGAAGACATGCAGTTTCAGAAATACTCAGTCTGGGCACCAACTTCATACAGTGCTTGAAGTCACTCAGATCCTTTGTTTTCCCAATGGTGACGGTCAAACCACTTGCAGTTGACATGTGTGTTCTCGCTTTATATTGGCACGGACTCTCACTTGACCAACTGATGCCTAGTAATCGCCTTGCCAAAGGATTTGCATAGTCATGGGTGTTCCTAATAAACAGGCCACTCACTGTATATGTATGGATTTACCCTGTAAAAAAATAAAGCTTGACATGCGTTGTAAGCTATAGCATGTAATTATGAGGCTTCCTTTACTTATCTGTATTCATTTGTATGAGAATATCACATATATTCATGGAGGTATAAAGGTTTCTCTAAATAAATCGAAATTTTTTTGATTATAACATTCAGGGTTTTCAACCCAGTACAATGCCATTTTCAGGTAATGGGACAAACTACAGTAGAGACAACTCCCTGCAATCAGAATATAAAAATATTTAATACTAGCATACCCGGCATTCCTTCTTTATTGGCAATTTGTAATACTTCTATAAATATAAAATAACATGTCCTGACTCATTGACTGATTCATCATCACCGAGCCGAAACCACCTAAACTATTTATATGAAATTCGATCTGCAGGTTTATTTTATTATTATTATTATTGTTGTTATTATTATTATTATTATTATTATTATTATTATTATTATTATTATT
>JAHWFO010004194.1:410210-493118 GCA_023313115.1 Rhysida immarginata
TTATTATTATTATTATTATTATTATTATTATTATTATTATTATTATTATGTATATATATGTAAGATATATGTATGCATGTATAGGATGATTTATACAGAGATACATAGAGACAAACAAACAAAAATTCTAAAAACTGTTGTTTAGATTCCAGTATCATTTATAATACACTTAGCGATCACTATTTCTTAAAAAAATTTAATGTACGTTTTCGCCTCGCTAGAATTTTATTATATGTATAGATTTGATCAAATATATGAACACTTTACCCAAATAATGTTTAACTGCGCATGCGCAAATGTTACCGAAGTGTCCTTTGCATCATTTCTTTAGCCAAATGTATACAGCTACTCTTAAAAAAAGCCCAAGCAAATATCGTGAAAATTCAGAAAGATATCGCTGATAGAATGAGTTGAATTTCTATTTCTTTCAAAAATAAACAAAACGATCCCAATTTTTATTTTTGGACCGGACACTAGTATCAACTTCTTCTCCTTATGCTGATATGAAGGCATTTTGACTCAATACGAAGGAGAATTGGAAGACAATGCTTGACCATTGTTCTTAGCAAAACACTCAGAAAGGGAACGAAGATTGATAACAAGAAGACCATATCCAGTTTAAATGAAGAAGTCGTCAGTGCTCTCAGAAGTAAGCACCCGAAGAATGGACAAAATCGCTCGGCTAATCAAAACCACCAAAGGATCTCCAAAAGCTCCTGAGAGATAAAATAAATAAAAGACTTTTTAACATGTTCAATGGAAATGCTGTGTCCTGTGTCCAGTGCGTGCTTGGCGATGGCGGAGAGGTTACTTCTTCCGAATTTCCTGTGGTGCAGATGTTCTTTAAAACGGGTTAAAATGAATGCTTAAAAACCTGCTGAATGATGAGAGCTTCGCCCTCGAAAAGCGCTTACAAGATAAGGTCGTAATTTTACTTTTATATTTTTGTTGTGGTCAAAGAGTCTTTTATTTATTTTATCTTATTGGTTTTATCGACATTTCATTCCCTTTTTATTTTTTCTGGTGGTTGTGCAATTTTTTGCCAACTCTCGAAAAGTCTTTTATAAAAAGCTCCTATGTTCTGCCAATTATCTTGCGGACTCACGGCAGGCCATTTAAACCAATTTTAAGCGAGCTCAAGAATTAAGTACCAGCGGAAACTGACAATTCACACGTACTGGGCTGAAATCATCAAAGTGTGAAGACGAAGAAACAACAACAGATTAGTAACTGAAATTAAGTCTAACAATATCTTAAAAATTCACCACCACCAATTGAAGTCCGAGAAGCTGTAGAAGTACGTGATTCGAATTGTGGATGTAATTCTATAGAATTACTGGTGATAATAGGAAAGAAAATTCCACAGCCTGGATTCGAACCAGGTGATATCATCAATAAGTTAACATCTGATGTATGGCAGATAATGAAGCTCTCATGGACCCATCTTGATGTGGACGACTTTCAAGAAGACCTAAGAAGAGCCAACTATTATCCGGAGAAGGTAATCAGGCTTAGAAGAGCCAAAGGTTCCATTGATATGCTCCCCAACACCAAACAAAATCACTGGTACTGCGTTAGTCGTATTGGTCCACTGGTACTGCATCAGTCGTATTGGTCCACTGGTACTGCTAGTGGAAGTCTTTCTAGGGAACGAGAAACCACTACAGTGCTACAACTGCTTTCGGACATGGAAGTCCCTCGTTGCAACAAGCAATCACCTCTGATGGCCCGGCTGAGGATGACGAGGATATTTCAGGAGGAAAATCCTGAGATCACGTACTTCCTTCGGAAGGGAAGTAAATCTATTGGTCCCATGTAGTCGTTGGCCGGCTGTACGTTAAAGAACCCTTGCAAGGCAAAATTTGCGGCCTCTATAATGCCGTCCTAAAATGACCATAGCAGTTGAAAGGACGTTAATATCAGACAAACCAAACAATCGTTGCAACAAATGCTCAGAGTTGCATCAATCAAGAGACTGCCTGAGGACCCCACAAAAATGCATTAGATGTGGAAGATTGCACATTTCAACTACACGACATATCCTAAATACCCCCAAATTAAAAGGAAGCTTAATTTCAAAGATTAAAAGGACAAATCTTTCGCAGCTGCAGTGTCTAAGCCAGAGGAAAAAGGCCTCAACATTAACAACTTACAATGTAAGAAGTATATGTGATATAGGCAAACAAATTAGATGAGTGGGCTCCTTACGACCAACTAGTTATACAATGCAGCTACAAGATGTTATGCAGTGATCAACAATGGTGAACTTCGGTGCATGATATGGAACGCTAGGGGAACTCACAGTAAGCATATAGAATTTCACAGCTTCTGATGAAACAGGAAATTAATTTTCCTTTACTCAGTGAAACACATCTCAAGCCAAGCCAAGACTTCAAGTACGTGGCTTGTGTATATACTGTAATGACCGTATGGGTCCATGTAATGCAAGATGTGCTTCTGGTGGCTCTACGATCATCATCGCGGAGATTTAAACAGGGAATTAAACACGGAAAACTGATTTCTAGGTCTTGCAAAGCTATATAATCGGCATCCATCATCATCAATGACGGTGAACTGAAGTTCGTGGCACTCTACAATTCATCTAAACATTATCTCGACGTTAGTGAGCTCGATAAACTCTTCGATGGTGACATTCCAGTTGTCCTGGCTGGTGACCTTAATGCCAAATACCCAAACTGGAACAAGGTAAAAACGACATAATCGCTGCTGGACCATTCGAGGAGACCAATTACTGTAATCATTCTCCTACTAGTGACGTATTGGACATCTCACTAATGAAGGGTTTCTTCAAGCCATTCAACATCTTCACGATTGACGACCTTTCTTCTGACCACAAGCTTTTTAAAATGTGGCTTTGGACTTTGAAAATGTCGACATCAGCTTCAGAGAAAAAGTCAACCATCAGAAAAACTAGAACTCTTCAGAGAAATCCTCAAGGACCATGACTGCCAGCTTGATGGGGCAAATGGTATGGACGACATCGATCAGCTTGCTGAAAACATCACCAGACGTGTAAGCAGTGGCACTAAAGCTAGTGCCTATCCATTAGATAATAAACCTCCTCATCGACTCCTGCTCACTCCAGAAATTCAAAGCCTCAGTGCAGAAAAAAACAGAACCTGTAGGCTTTGGCAGCGCTATCATGAACCTTGCCTAAAATCAAAATACAACAGGCTAGTGCGAAGAGTCCAAGAAGAAGGAGGAGAGCTTCGCGATGCAAGATGGAATGACAAGCTCAAAAGCTTGCCGTTTCGAGACAATTCCATTTGCTAAAAATGATACGCTTCCGCTACTTCGCACCCCTCAAGATGATTACGTGCAAACTGATCAGGACAATGCCCAAAGCATTGTACATTCTCTCCTATTAACAACAATCCCGAGAGTCAACTCTTGGAAGATGGTATAATCAACTTTGATGAAGTTCCAAAACATTTAACAAAGAGGCTGGAGAGACTGCTTCCATCATAAGGCTTCTGAAAAAGAAGGCTCCAGGAAAATACAAGGTGACCCATAACGCCCATAAAGTCTCCCGAAGAATATTATAGAGGACATCACGAATATCATAAGCGACTGCCGGAATTTATCCTATTTCTCGGAAACAATCTATTGTGTTAAGTATTTCCAAGCAGGGGCAAAATTTAGCATTTCCCGCGAGCGACCGACCTATCAGCTTGTTCCCATCGATGTCTAAAATAGTAGAGAAAACGATTCTCGCCAGCTTCAAAGACCACTGTCTCACCAATGGTCTAGTTTAGAATAATCAGTCGTCTTTCGTGACGCCCATGCGTATCAGATGCAGATCTGGAGGATCGTTGGAGATCTCAGTATTCCCCTGAACTTTTCCAGGTATTGCAGCATGGTTTTTCTTGATGTCAGTAAAGCTGTTGACCATATGTGGCAAGAGGGGCTAATCTACAAGATGATTAGAAAGAGGTTTCCTCGATTTGATTTCTTTCTTACCAACAGGTTCTATCAAAGTAAAGTTGGCGAGAATCTATCCACGCCCTGTAAAGTATAGGCTGGGGCTCTAGAAGGTTCTGGTCCTGGGCCGGTTCTATTTAAATATTTTGTGCATGATTTACGAAAACAGAAAGGTGCAATTTATATTTCTTTGCTGATGAAACTGCCAGCATGGTATGTGCGCATCAGCCATCTCACGCTATCACTCATCTGCAGAATGACTTGAAGAAATGTGATGATTGGTAAAATTGCTGGACACTGAACCCTAACGTTTGAAAATGCAAAGCCATGTGCTTCAACAAAAAAGATGAAACATCCTCAGATTCTCCTCTTCTATTCAATAAGCAACTCGAATAAGTTGATTACTACAAAAACCTTGGCCTTATCATCGACTTAAAATTCCTGGAATCGTCATGTGACTAAAGTGATGAGCAAAGTGAAACCTTAATGCCAAAGAAGCAGTAGCCTTATCATCGACAATAAGCTACTGTAGCTACTGTGGTAAAAGATGATGATTCGCATCATGCTCATCTATGGAATGCTTGCATAGGCGTCTATCAGTAAAAGTTGATGGAGGAAGCTGCAGTCGTTCCAGAATGATGCACTGATGACCATTGCGCAGCTTGGTACAAGGACTGTGAAAAATCAACACGTCCACTCAGATTTGAACATGACTCACATCGGAAAGTTTACCCAAGATCTCCTGATATATATGGTGCAGATGATAGAAAACCTATGACAACGACCTGGTCGTTGGAATACTGAAAAACTCGATTAAAATGAAGTAGCATACGAAGTATAGAAAGCGAGGGATATTCTTGACGTCAACTTTGAAGACATTGGCAAGATTTCCTTCCAGAATTATTGGAAGATGTGCCCCCCCCCCCTGCAATCTTCTGACAATCGTAAATCTTCATTTTTTTAACGTGTAAGACCTCTTGGGTTAGTCAGGCTTCTTGCTTACCTCAGTGTATTTTATTTGCTATTTAGTCTGTAAGGGTGAGCCCAGTGAAAGCACTGCTTCCATCCCTCCTGAATACATATACATACACATTTCGCTGTCCGATTGCCGATTGGGTAATACTGATTTGTTAGTTACTATGGTTAGCTTTGTTACCACGAAAAGCTACAGAGTTACAGTCGCTGATGTCGACAGTGGATAGTAAATTTTCCATCCTCACACATCTTTTGTTTTCTTATTTCGTGCAATATGCAAATCACCTCCATCAGAACCAGTAGTATCGTTTTCGTACTTATTTTTATACTAGTCCTTAACAAGGAGTTTCCATTGTTGATTGCCTTCAAGCCAGTAGGAACTTCTACTCTATTTGACAGGGGATGGTCATTGGCCTGCAGGGGTTCAATCTTAACCACTATCATGGGCGAATTAGATCTAAAGGCAGAGCCCAATAATATCTTGATTGTATTGTGAAGATTTGCAAGGCCGTTTATAGTCTCCAAATGGGCACTAGTCTTCCTCCTTTAAACTATCAATTTTAGAATTCTCTTGCTTGGCCAGCCCTTCCAACCTTGTTTCTAGGTCTAAATATTTGTTATTTTGCTCAGTATGCAGTGCCACAAGCTATTCAATAAATATAATATCGAATGCAAGAAATCTAGGATCCTTACATGCATCTTGGTGAGCTACGTCACAACGTAACACTTTACCATTGGCATATTTAACAGTACAGGTAGATTTCGATGCAGCGACTGACGTCGCCATGGAGCAAGTGCGGTGCGGATATTTCCCGTTCTTAAAAGGACGCACCTGCTCACATTAACACAGCTAAAAGACTTACCTTGTAAAGCCTGTTGTAGAGTCTACCGATGATTTTCAATAACAAGCAGGATCAACAACGACGCACCTCTAATGGTTGGTTCCCATAGCTTCGATTTTAAGTGCGATCCTGCGATAATCGCATCTGACTGAGTCGAGCCTATGGAAACCGATTTTCTTTTCCTCTGATTTTTAGCTCCGATTCGAATGCCCGACTAAAGTCGCGACTACATATCGTCAGTCGCAGTAGTTTGAACCGTACAAACTTTTCTAGGTCCGATCCTGCGATTTCGGTCACGTGGATCACTGTATTGGATCGATCTATTTGGAACTGTGAAGAGAACGTATCTGTGAATGCTTACATGACGATGAAAATGTGATTTTCGTAACTCGCAAAATGTTATTAATCAATGAATGTTGAGGAAATCATATAATTTATATAAAAGAAGTGTTTTTATACATAAAAAAATATCGAAATGAGCAAAGTTTATTTACCCATAATCGATCAGACATTATTCAGAATTACAAATTTAAAATTCAGTTAACCAAAAAGAGACATTGAGATAATATTGATTATAAATATTAGTAAAATATAGCATCAGTTGTAAGTTTTTAAATGCAATATTTTACTAATCAATATTCTAATTTTTTAAGAAATAACAAAATTGATATTTTATACAAAATATTAAAATATTTATAAATTGTGGATTCGATCAGAAACCAATACAAAATATTTCGAAATATATAATTAAAATGTGTAAATATTTAGTGATTTAAAAAAAATCCCCCTCACAAAGGTTTTTATATTAGGACAAAAGTTAAGTTAGTTTATTGGAATTAAAAACCCTTTTATTGTAAAGAGGACTTTTTTAAATAACTAACTATATACAGTGCAATAAAACGTGAGTAAAACAATGAATCTAAAATGTGCAACTAAAATCTTTATTTAAATTGCATCAGAATGTTTTTATCAAAAATAAATTCATAATAAATCTAAATGGTTTAGTAAGCTAGAGGAACACACCAGCGTATAAAAATTTATGTTTATTCCATGACTGTAATTCCACGATTTTCAATTTTGATAATTTTGATAAAAAAAATTGATGCAATTTGAAAATTAAATTTTTAATTACACATTTTAAAGATTAATGAATTATATAATTTGAAGATATTTTTAATTTGAATCCTTTTCTTGATTCCTTAGAGGATTCTATTTTAAATATTTTATTTTATAAAAAATTGTTATCTATTTTTTTTGCCGTGAAGAATATTGAATTTTAAACTTGTGAACTTTTATAATTATTCATTTTGCGTGACCTTTTTAATTATGTCTACAAGGAATAATATAGGGTGAATACAAAAGTCTGAACCCTCCTTTTATTTTTTGATCCGAAGCAGATATGTCAATCTTGATGAATCCAATGAATAGGAAGTTGTGGGTGGCCTATCCCATGGTGCACTTTTCATCATCCCAAATATGCAAATTAGGACACATTCAAAATTTATCAAAAAAACCTAATTGCAAGCTTGTTCAGCCTAAAAAAACAAACAAAACAAAAAAAATCATCCAAATCGGACCAACCAATCACCCACAATCACGTGGTGAACTGCTTATAGCTTACAAACAGTCACACTGCACAAGGAAAAGTGAATATTGATATTTCCACCATGTAAAGCATGCAAATCATAAAATTAACATAACTTACCACACTCACATTCACTTTCATACGGAAAAGCAAATAAAAGGCATGTTTCAGCACACAGAAGACAGAACAATTCCAGGATAGCAAGCTACACTGTTCCGGAAATGGTCAACATGATCTTCTGCTTCGGAGAGGCAAGGAGAAACCTACATGCTGCAGTTAGGTTGTATCGAGACAGATACCCTAACGAACGCCATCCATCTCGTCAAACAATGCGTCACATTATTCAAAGATTCGAGGCTACAGGGAATGTTAATGCAGAACGAGGACGACCAAGGGCACAAGGCGATGAGGATACAACAACACTAGTTCTGGCTGCAGTTGCTGGAAATCCCCACACTAGCAGCAGATGTTGGGTGCCATCAGAGAACTGTTCTCAACATTCTACACGCACATCATTTTCACCCATACTATATTCATTGTCACCAGGAGTTACTGCCATTGGATTATGTTGCTAGGGCCGCCTTCTGCAACTGGTTACTTACCTGCCTGGATGACTATCCAAACTTCATTCATGAGGTGCTGTGGACAGATGAAGCCCAGTTCACCAGGGATGGAGTTATCAACAGGCACAACCATCATCATTGGGCAGACGATGTCTGCGAGAAGGAACTCATCAAGTGAACTGGAGAATCAATGTGTGGTGTGGATTGTACAATGACACTGTGGTTGGACCGTATTTTTACGATGGAACACTGACTGCAGAACGCTACCGGGCTGAAATTCTCAACGTGATAGTCATAGACTTCATTGACAATTTGCCATTGGCCTCGTATCAGCGCACGTGGTTTCAGCATGATGGAGCTCCTCCGCATTACAGGTTGGTCGTTCGCGAGCGTCTAAGTGAGATGTTTGGACAACAGTGGATTGGCCGAGAAGGACCAGTTCGTTGGCCACCCCGCTCCTCTGATTTTACACCACTTGACTTTTTCTTGTGGAGATACCTGAAGGACAAGGTCTATGCTATGCAGCCCGCCTCTCTGGAGGATCTGGTTCAACGAATCCAGGAAGCGTGCCGAGGAGTGACACCAGGCATGCTTGCCGATGTTTTGGCGTCAGTTAGGTTCCGTGCCCAATTATGTTATAAACTTAATTTTTAAACTGTTTGAAGCATTTTATTGATTAACTTAATTTTTAAACTGTTCGAGCATTTTGTTGATTAACTTAATTTTAAAACTGTTTGAAGTAACTTGTTTATGCAGTGTGACTGTTTGTTAGCTACACACAGTTCACCACGTGATTGTGGGTGATTGGTTGGTCCGTCTTGGATGATTTTTTTGTTTTGTTTGTTTTTTTATGCTGAACAAGTTTGCAATTGGGTTTTTTTCTGTATCCCTTACGGTTTTTGAGATAAATTTTGAATGTGTACTAATTTGCATATTTGGGCTGATGAAAAGTGCATCATGGGATAGGCCATCCACAACTTCCTATTCATTGGGTTCATCAAAATTAACATATCAGCTTCGGTTCAAAAAATAAGAGGGGTTCAGACTTTCGTATTCACCCTGTATATAAAATAAAACATTAGAAAAGGTTAATTCTTCTTTGTGAAATAAATGAATTTTTAATTTTATCAGCGCCAAAGCCAGCTAGTCGGGGACTTTGTCAGCTCTGTTCCAGCTCTCTTGTTAGCCACGTGCTCCAGCAAAGCAGGGGGGGGGGGGTCATCGAATCGTTGGTGTGATTTCCCATGCTCTTGCCTTTGTGTGTTGAGTAATGTCAAATATATTATCACAGATGAATACATAACTATTCCCCTCTTTATTATTTGATAATTTTTAATGGGTGTACGGCTTTTTTAAAGCTGTATACAACTTAAGAAAACACGCTCGCCAACATATTGATAAACTAGACGCCATGTTTATTCTCTCTCGACAAGAGTCTCTCGCTCCAATCCGTGCATGCGCAGTGTTAGATCCTGATTGCAAATCGCGCCTATGGGAACTGGCATCCTCTGCCAATAATCGAGTACGACTTCGACGACGCTTATCAAATCGGGCTTCTCAATCGCAGTAGTAGTCGTAGTGGCCAATAGTAGCGACCTGTCGGAGCTATGGGAACCAGCCTTAAAATCGGGAGTCTGGAACGAAGCCCATCTACAAGCGACTAACACACAACCATGATTGACAGACGGCGAGCGCCGCACACTCTACGAATGACTCGTACCACCTTCACGAACGACCCACTTTCCCAAAGTTTAATGTAACTCAAATTAACGTACATTTCGACAATCAACAACCCAACAACACAGGGAAAAATGAAACAAGTGGTCCGGAAGAAATGCTTTCACTGCCATATTCGTCCAGGAAGTAACCAGGGAAAGTACACTGAATAGGCAAGTAGCCAGATGAAACAAATTTAAGTCATCCAGAGGATAAAAAGGGGTCCTTTTTATCATGACCATAAAGCTGATTGTTGACTGAGGAGGGACACGCAGGACCTAGGAGATTCAGTAGACTGGAAAGATGGCCTTTTGGATGTCGTCGAAGTTGACGTCCAGGAGTGATGACGTCTGCGATGCCTCAGGGAACTTCTAAAGGTGAGTAGGTGATCCGGAATATCTGCAACCAGAGAATATCTGCAAAACTAATTGCTTTGATTAGTTCCTTTCTGTCGAACAGGAAATTTCATGTCAAGGTTTCTTGCTCCACGTCTAACTCTCGTGACCTCAATGCTGATGTTACCCAAGGCTTTGTACTGCCTGCATTGTTCAACCTCTTCATCCACGACTTCCAAAACATTTTCTAAGTGCAAGCTATATCTATTTGATGGCAATGCGTACATAATGAGTAGTGCACACAACATACATTTCAATCAATGAATCAAACAGTGCAGGGAAAAAAAAGTGGTCTGGAAGCAATGATTTCACTGCCATACTCATCCAGGAAGTAACCAGGGAAAGTACACTGAATTAGGGAAGAAACCAGATGAAACACATTTAAGTCATCCAGAAGATCAAAATGAGTCCTTTCCTATCAGGGTGGTAAAAAACATTGTTGATTGACGAGGAACATGGTGGAGCTAGCAGTTCCATTAATCTGGAAAGACGGCCTTTCGGATGTTGTCAAAGTTGATGTCCAGGATGGACAAGGCCTGCATTGCTTGAGGGAACTTAAAAAGGTGAGCAGGTGATCCAGAATATATGCAGCCAGAGGATTGAGATGGTCCTTAATCTTCGGAAGCAGCTTATTTAGCGACTCCTGGACGTGGTTTCCAATGGCAGGTATAACAAAATCGTCAGCGATGGAAGTATTAGTTGCTTCTCTCCTGTCAAGTTGGGCAATGGTCCTTAGGGTAACGTTTTGGAAGATTTGGAGGTTAGGACAGAAGCCAGCTTAATTTAGACGTTGAGAGATAGGAAAATAATTATAAGCTGGGGGGTAGGACTAAAAAGAAAGGGCGTAAAAGAAGAAAAAAATCACTGGCTGAAATAACAGAGAAGACGGGCAAATTTAATGATAGTCAGACTGGCTTGTTGTGATCTCGTATCATTAGAAGAATCTAATTTGTCGGGGATTTAAGAGGGTTATGAAATCAAGTTAATGGAAAGTAACAGCCCTGAGGAAGAGACAGGTTTAGATCTAACTTCGAAAGAAGAATTTTCTGAAGAAATTAAGCAATATAAGAACATAAATAGGGATAATGGTTTAAGAAGTGTTTGCAGGCTACCATAGGTAAGATGGACGAGCGTACACTTCGAGATTATCTGGCCGAAGCTGTGGAGTCAATACCAATAAGACAATGCCAATAAGAAGGTTACTTTTAACTTAATTTGGCGGAAATTACAAGCAAAAAATAGGAGATCAGTAGAGTGCAATAGTCAGGAGGTTAGAGAATTACGGCAAGTAAACATGTCTGAAGAAATTAGAAGTCTGATATCACAAGAAACAGTATATACCGCTATTGAAGGAAGCTAAATTGTTTAATAATAGTATTAGGAAGAAGCAATTATATTCTATGGAGACTAGGAAGTTAAAAGTGATAGGAAAGATTCATAAAATCCAACAAGGTCGTCGTAATAGTAAGCTAATGTTCCCGAGTAAAGAAAGAATGTGGGAACACGTAGCAAAAATTCCAGAGTTACAAGAAAACGATGGTAAAAAGAGATTTTATCTAAAAATATGAATCAAAGAGAAGTTGCAGTAATGTGCGATTTGGATAAAGTTATTTTATCGGATAAACCTAATCTAAAAATTAGAAAAGACGAGAAAGGTCGAAATAAATAAGATAATTTTAAGGAAATATTTATTGTATGATCGATTCCACTTGAAGAAAGGAAAGGCAGAGCCAGCATCGTCAGCTTTGTAAAGGAAAATAAGTTAGCAGTACGTGTCTGTATCCAGCGGAAATGGAATGTGGAGGGGGTCCCTTTTTTTTTACACATGGCCACCCCCGAAAGATCAAAGGTGCCGCCACCACATTCCAAACGTGCTGGCCCTACCCCTCCACATTCCAAAGTCTCTGGCTCCTAACTGCTGCTGCTCACGTGACAGCTGATGTCACTGATATACACTTTGAACAATAGGCTGTTAATTACCTTTATTTAATGTGGGTTAATTATTTAATTAATTATGTTTTTTTACATTTTAATTTCCTTGATATGCATGTCTCCATTGGGGTGGGGGTTCTGTTTGATTACTTTTTGATCGAGTTTCCGATCCTGGGTGAGGTCACTCATATGACTGATGACATCTTGATTAATTTTATAATTTTTAGTTATGCCATGCAGTGAAGCATCTGTGTCCTGCCGTATTGCATGCAGTGAAGCACCACAACCTGTGTCACAGGCAAGGGTCCTTGTGCTCAGAGGGCAAAAACGGGCTTATGTGATTTTGTCTCACAATATACACTGCTCTTCCTCCTATATATACCCCTTATAGCAGGGCATGTTTGATGTACTCGCACCCTCAATTAGATTGCCTACTTACGAATTAAATATTGTTTCTTGTGCAACCAAATATTTTTCAAGCCCTTTTACACTTTCTTCAAAATGAAACTACTTCTGTTTCAAGGTGCATTGTTTGTTTTTAATTTTCTGATAATGGGTGCATTGTTTCAATTGATAATTTACAATTGACATTGCAAACCCTTATTTAAGTACTGGCGATGGAGGAAGCATTTTCTAGCCCTAGAATCCCAGCTGGGTTTGGTGGTGTGCGAGGAATAGCTTTACAAACAAATCATTCTGAAAAAGAGATTGGTGAATGGTTAAGTGGTGTTTCAGCTTACACACTACATAAACCTGTTAGACATCATTATCCAAGCAACCAAATGCTAGTCTTTTCTCATTTTGATCAATTTCAAGTTGGTCTGGTGGATCTATCGAGTCTATCAAAACAGAAATATGGGTATAAATTTCTCCTTCCCTCCATCGATGTTTTCTCTCGTTTTGCATGGGTTGCATCACTAAAAACGAAGACAGGGCAAGGACTTCAAAAGCCATTTCAAAAAAATTTTCACCAATCGTCAGGTGCCGCTAAAAGTGAACAGTGATAAAGAGAAAGGAGTTTTTAAATAGTCTTCGCGTACAAGACTATTTTAAAGAACTCAACATTAATTTCTTTGCAACCGAATCCAATGTGAAGGCTGCAACAGCCAAACGATTTAATCTTGCCTTAAAAACCAGGATGTTTAAGTTTTTTACGTATGCCAGCACACGTAGTTACATCGACGTCTTACCGGATATCGTGCTAAGCTACAACAATCATATTCACAGATCGCTCGGGATTCCGCCATCTGAAGTTAATGATCGAAATGCACTGGCACCGTGGTTGAAAATGCAGCGATATTACACAGTGGCTCCGCAAACAACACCGAGACTACAAATTGGTGATCGCGTGCGTATTTCAAAAGTGAAAAACATATTTCGTTTTTCGAAAGCCTGTTGCGTATAAACTAAAAGACTACAATGGTGCTGAGATTGCAGGCATATTCTATGAACAGGAGTTACAAAAGTTTAAAATACCCGAAGTCTTCTACATTGAGAGAATTGTTCGAAGACGTACAAGATGTGGTGTCTGTTAAGCTTTTGTGAAATGGCAGATTACCCAGACAGCATGAACAGGTGGGTTCGAGTGGCAAATCTGTTAAACGTTTAACAAGGTATGATTTGTGTCAGTTGTGTTTGTGATTCATCAACATGCATGAAGACACGGATTTCTACGTTACTTTAACATCGAATACTGCGACAGATGACTAAAACAATCAAATAAAATGGCTCATTTTATCAAGCGACTACCACGAACGCTATGTTCCCAAGGCAGGTCGGAGGTTGCAATAACGGAAACGCATTTTCCTGCCCTTATCAGGAACATTACAGCTGTAAAAAAGACTTTAAAAATTGGTTTTAAGGACGATCAAATCGAAGAACAAATTGAATTCAACATTCTTCCACTCGATAGAAAACTGATGCACTCATCTTTCATACTTGAAGTTGAACTGGTTTTGCAAGCATATATAAAAGATGTGCTCTTTTACTATGACAAAACTTCTTCGGTGCAAGACATTGCTATGAGTTTAAGCTCGAATGTCGGGATTCGATTTAATACACCGGAATTCTGTGAGGTATTTAATGTTTCACCAAATACATTCTTTGAGTAACGTTTCTCTCTAGCGCCAGTTTACAATGCATCGCTTAAGTGGGTGTTGTCTTTTACGGTCACGTTAAGGTATCCCAAGTCCTCTTCTCTATACCAAAAATTGAATTTAAGAGTACCAAATTGCGAAACAGGTTTGATGGCTTAAATTTTTTAAAAGAAAGTTTTAGAGCCATCGATATTGAGAGAAAGTCGGTTAAAGATTTTGCGCGTTTTTGCTGGTGGCTGAGAACACTTCATTGAATTCCCTGCAGATCCCATTGTTGGTTTTATTCCGGACAGGTTTCCGAACAAGAAATTGAAAATTCATATGTCTATTCCCTTAAATGATGCAGTTGATGGTTTCATCAGCTGTGTTATTTATAACCCACCTGAAACTCCAGAACAACGCATCTTAATAATTCTTGAAGGGTGTTATGATAACAGTAGAGATACTTTTGAGGCGCTCGTTAAATTAATACCTCAGAAAGAACAGGCGTTTTACACCATCAATCTCACCCCTAACAAATGTTTTCATTTCAAATTATCTGAGGGTCGATACATTAGTTTTAGCAAAGGTCTGTGCTACACATAAGGTTTACAGACAATTCTCTCTGATACGGAACTCGATACAGTTGAAGGCTCGACACTAATCGACCTTACAAGAGGCATTCATGGTTATTATATACGGGGTTGTGCATAACCTTTTGCTAGGGGGCTGCGACTTAAACCGCAGCGTTATAGCATACTCTTATGACGCTTCGGCAGAGAGTAGTTCATTGTGCGTCTATTGGTATCAAACAAATATGGCTGGTTTAATAAATGACAGTGAAGAGCAGCGTTTCATGGTAATAGAAAGTGCTATCGATTTCTTCTCATCAAACGAATGGCCCGGTGCATCCGCTGACCTAAACGTTGCTGAACATTTTGGAGCAGTGTTAAAAGACGCAGTGGAATCTTTAATGATTCAAGAACTTGGTGAAAATTGGTATTCTCGAGACCTTCTAATGGGACACCTGACATCTGTGCTGAAGGACATGGAGTACGATACTGCTCTGTTTGAGACACTCCTCCGCTCCTACCCGAAACGGATGCGTGCTGTTCGAGAAGCAGGTGGTGGCCACACTAAATATTGATGTGATAAAAGCAGAAATAAACGTACTTTTTGATTATCAACCGCAGAACATTCCACTTAGTTTTGTTTATTTTCCAGACCCTAGCAAAAGGTTATGCACAACCCTGTATATACAGACATCATACAACCTAAAGCTGTGGGCAACACATTTGCACCGCTCCTAAGAATCATTCCAGTTTCGTATCCTAGATGAGAAGTGATTTATCAAACTATTCATTCACCTGACTACTTTCCCATAAGTAAAAACGTCATTGACATGATTAAAATTGCTGTTCATTCAGACCACGGCGATTTGCTCTCGTTTATATCAGAAAAAACAGTTGTGAAATTACATTTTCATAGGAAACTACCGTAGAGTGAAGTCGGTTTCTTTTGCTCAATCTTCGACAATACACATAAATTTGTTCAAGATGCACGTTCCCTACAAACCAAACCAAGAATCCATTTCACGTTACTATTTAAGTCAGAAGGTTTACCTGTGTTTAGGGGCACCATGTTTTAGAGAGGTAATGCTATTGGCTCTGCATTTTTTAATCTGTTTTGTTTTGCTACACGGTTACTCAAATGTGAGGGTAAAATTCTTGGTCGCCATGGCTTAAGAGGTGAAATTTCTTTTTATAATGATGTGATACAAGGTCGAAATCTCAAACAATCACGAATAAAGAAGCCAGGTGGCAGTGCCCTGCAGGAAATGGGGGGCCAGAATTCAGAGGGGGTAGAGGCAGCAGTAAAAGATGAATTTCTTCAACACCTGCTCATTCGTCCGTTAAAAGACCTAGAAGCAACAGATTGGAGTCATTTCTGGCATTCCATCACAGATGAAAGACGGCCCTATCGAATTCTTTGTACCTGGTTTAGTGGATTTTTACATACATCTCGACCAGACTACGCTGAGTTTAGAAGTCGTTATCAATTCAGGTGATGGGCTACTACCATCTGATGATAAAAACAGGACCTGTAAACCTTTTCTTACACTCGTTATTCTCTCTAGTGGACTTTTACCTGGGGGGATACATTAGTCAGTGATAGCAATTACTTAAATCCATACAGAGCTTAAATTTGAAACTCTTTTGAACTATGGTCGTACCTCTAAACAAACACAACTTACAACATCAGGTTATTGTAAAGACACAAGTGGAAAAATAGATAATGTAGACGATACGAACGATGGATTCATGTTATGCAAAAATGTCTCTCAAAACGGTGTTTATTACTTGGAGGGTTCTCTCCATTTAGACATACTCTGACAGAGTCGATGGCTTCTAAACTCTCTGCATTTTAGACTGAGGTTTTACCGAAATAAACCAAACTTTGCACTGATGTCTGATGTGGTTAACACTAATTATCAAATCACAATTCGAAAAGCAACACTGAATATCGAGAGAGTTAAAGTTAACATGGCCACATTATTAGCGCATGCAAAGAGTCTACAAACCACTAATGCGTTTTACCCTATCAGACGAGTTGAAATGAGATCGTCGAGCATTGCAGCCGGCACTAGAAACTATGTCATACAGAACTTGAGCCGCTTGATTTTTGCGTGTACAACGAGTGAAGCACAGAATGGTTCTTTTACTTCAACCCCCCTTAATTTTCAACATTTCAATCTATCTTTCTTATCACTGTCATTAGATGCTCATACAATTTTTCTTCGCCCTCTGAGACCAAATTTTAAGGCGGGTCTTATTTGACATAGTTTGTTCACTCCACGAAAGCACTTGGGCTTTGGAAACAAGACGTAGATGTTGATGCCACTCAGTTTGATTGCAGTGTTGGTTACACATTTTTTGCCTTCGAGCTTTCAGGGGATATAAATTATTATACAGTTAGATACAATCTTAGACGCAATGGTACGCTAAGGGTTGAAGTTCAGTTCTATGAAGCTTCAGCTAACCCTGTGAACCTGATACCTATTGCCAGTATCAGAATATCCTAGAAATCAATAAAGACGGAAACTAAGCTTTGATTTCACAAATTAGGTTCAATGGACACAAAAGCTATGGGGCGCGCTAGAGAGAGACCTTCATTTGGCCTCTGGCACGAGGCGTTTTCCCCTCTGATTTGATCGCATTTCTCTGTCCTGTTTACCCTTCTTTACTGATTGATAACACAGATGATTACAGTAAATCAGGCACTCACTGGGAGGCCTTTTTTATAGCCTCAGTCAAGCAAGCATGCATTTTCGATTCTTTTGGAATGTTTACCCTAGAACAATTCCACCCATTCATGGCTACACACACTAAAAAATGGATCTACAACACTAGAATGGTGCAACATCAGACTTCTGACACATGCGGTCTTCAGTGTTTACATTACCAGAAATTAGCTGCAAGAGGGATTTCTATGGAGGACATCATGAACAACTCTTATATTAATGAACTGATCCTAATCGATCTAATCGTGAAATGCGAATTCGTTCAAGATGAGTTTACTAACAACACCTTATTTAAGACATCAAAATCCAAATGGAACCAATGTTGTTGATCTTTAAAATATTCTGTTTAATCATTACAATTTTTGTTTTAATTAATTTCTGTATTCATTCGTTGAAAAGAAAATTTTTGAATTCAGAATGAATTTGTGCCTCTCTGTGTTTTTCTTTTTAACATCTAATAAATTACACAACAACAGATATTTCACGCATTTAATTGTATTTTATTCTAATTTTTTTACAGTTTATAATAATAAATTGTTAAAGACACTATTATAAACTGAATTTTTTTGGCATTTTTTGTTATTGAGTGTAACCCAACCAGTAGCGATCATGACGATTTGATGTGCGGCGTTCTTTTGCAAGGATGTTTGTAGCACCCACAGTTCGATATGCAGGATTAACAATTAATTCTTCAGGGATGTTGAGATGTTGTACTGCAGCAAAGTGTTCTACGCTACGAGCTGGTTTCTTTAGATCAGGTATAGGGATCGAGATGATGGTAATGGGCGTATAAACATTGATATCTGTTTGATTTGAAAAACTCGTTTTCTTCAAATGCCTTCAGGTCTCTTTCCTCTTAGATATTTTTGAAGTGTGTTTAAATAAAGGTCCTTTTTCTGATCCTAATTCAAAAATTGGGTTTTTAAAATTTCGTTGATTTGCGAATCCAGTTTTTTATTACATTCTTTTTCTCCATCTACCCCACTCTGTTTAGTGTCGGTTTGTTTAGGTGGATGATGCGGGAGTATATTCTGTGTTTGGGTATGAAGGAGTCTTTGATATTCGTGTGAAGGTAGGAATAGGTACATTTGCATATTCTCAACTAATTAATTTATACAAAAATGGACCAGTGATGCTGCCTAACAAAAGGGGTAGCAGGAATCCGTTCCCACGTTGCCAAATAAGGTTTCTTTACCTTTAATGAAATTTTTTTATGAGCTAAATCTTTTATCTTCCTCAAATGCTGTCTAATGCGTGGTGTCCAAAGTTCTTTATGATGTAGAATGTTATAACAGATTTCAAACAGTGCTTTTACTTGATTAAACGACGCAACTTGCATTAGCACTTTCCTATGACGGGGTCCTGAGTGTTTCAAAGTGCCTAGATAATGACAATGTTTTACGACCAGGGGTATCATTGTTGTAACCACTTGATGGCGGCTACAAAAAAAAATTTAGTATTACTACCTTCACAAGAATATCAAAGACTGCTTCATACCCAAACACAGATTGTACCCCCACATCATCCACCTGAACAAACCGACACTAAACAGAGTGGGGTTGATGGTGACAATGAAGAAAAAAAACGTAATAAACAATTGGATTCGCAAATCAACGAAATTAAAAAAAAACCAAATTTGAATGTGCATTAGAAAATGGACCTTTATTTAAACACACATCAAAAATATCTAAGAGGAAAGAGACCTGTAGGCATTTTGAAGCAAACGAGTTTTTCAAATCAAACAGACCCTCAAACTCCACAGACGTCAATGTTAATACGTCCATTACCATCTCCTCGATCCTTCCCTAAGACACTCCCTTATCCATCGCCACCTCAACTCGTCTATTCACCTACATTTCATTCGCCAACAGACTTAAAAGAAAAACTCAACCGGAATGATTATTGTTCCGTGGGTGGTGAAACCCCCGAGGTCGAACTTGGGGATAACGTGTTGACTTTACCTGTTAAACAAACCCCGAAACGGGACCAGCTCCTCGAGAGACTTCGTAAGAGAACTGATGTTATCCGATGGACTAAAGAAGGGACAGTGTCAGTCATCAGCAAATCAATACGTGGCTCAAACATTAATCGTTTAATAAAAGACGTATTATCACCTATACCTGATCTGAAGAAACCACCTCGCGGGAGAGAACACTTCGCTCCAGTATTACAACATTTCAAAACATCCTTGCAAAACAACGCCGCACATCAAATCGTCATGAACGCTACTGGTTGGGGTAAACTCAATTACAAATTAATGCATAAAAAATTCAATCTCTAATACTGTCTTTAACAATTTATTTTTATAAACTTTGAAAAAATTTGAATAAAATACAATTAAATGCGTGAAATATTGGTTGTGTTATTTATTAGATGTTAAAAGGAAAAACATCAACAGACACAAATTCATTCTGAATTCAAAAATTTTATTTTCAACAAATGAATACAGAAATTAATTAAAACAAAAGTTGTAATGATTATACAGAATAATTTAAAGATCGACAACATTGGTTCCATTTGGATTTTTGACATGTCCTAAATGAGGTGTTGTTAGTAAACTGATCTTGAAAAAATTCGCATTTCACGAGTAGATCATTTAGGATCAGTTCATTTGTATAAGGGTTGTTCACAGAATGGCCTCTTGCAGCTAATTTCAGGTAATGTAAACAGTGGTGACCGCATGTGTCAGAAGTCTGATGTTGCAATATTCTCGTGTTGTAGATACTTTTTAGAGTGTGTAGCCATGAGCAGATGGAATTGTCGGGGAAACAGTCGGAAAGAATCGAAAATGTATGTTTGTTTGACCGAGGGTATAAAGAAGGCCACCCAGTGAGTGCCTGATTTACTGGAATAATCTGTATTAACAATTAGTAACGAAGGGTAAACAAGGATGAAAAATGCGATCAAATCAGAGGGGAAAACGACTCGTGCGAGAGGCCGAATGAAGGGGTCTCTCTCGAGCATACTCCATAGCTGTGGTGTGTCCATTGAACCTAATTTGTGAAATCAAACCTTAAGTTTCTGTCTTTATTAATTTCCTGGAGATTCTGATACTGGCAATAGGTAGTCAGGTTCACAAAGTTAGCTAAAGCTTCAGAGACCTGAACTTCAACGCTGAGCCTACTGTTGCGTATAAGATTGTATCTATCTGTATAATAATTTTCCTATCCACCGAAAGATCAAAGGCCAAAAATGTGTAACCAGCACCATGATCAAAGTGAGTGACAACAACATCTCTGTCTTCTTTCCAAAGCCCAAGTGCTTTCATGGAGTGAACAAACTCTCCCAAGTAAGACCCTGCCTCAAAATTTGGTTTCAGAGGGTGAAGAGGAATTGATTGAGCATCTAATGACAGTGAGAAGAAAGATAGATTGAAATGTTGAAAGTTGAATGGGTTTGAAGTAAAAGAACCATTCTGTGCTTCACTTGTTGTAAACGCAAAAATCCAAAGGGTCGGAATCTGACCCGTAATTAAGTTCTGTATGACTTGATTTCTATTGCCGGCTGCAATGCTTGACAATTTCATTTCAACTCTTCCTATAGGGTAAAACGCATTAGTGGTTTGTAGAGTCTTTGCATGCGTTAATAATGTGGCCATGTTAACTTTAACTCTCTCGTTGTTCAGTGTTGCTTTTCGAATTATGATATGATAATTAGTTAACCACATCAGACATCAATGCAAAATTTGGTTTATTTCTGTAAAAATCAGTCTAAAATCCAGAGAGTTTAGCAGACATCGACTAAGTCAGAGTATGTCTAAATGGAGAGAACCCTCCAAGTAATAAACACTGTTTTCAGCGAGATTTTTGCGTAACATAAATCCGTTGTTTGTATCATCAACATTATCCATTTTTCCACTTGTATCTTTGCAATAACCTGCTGTTGTGAGCTGGGTTTTTTTAGAGATATAACCATAGTTCAAAAGATTTCAAATTAAGCACTGTATGCGTATAAGTTATTGCTGTGACTGACTACTGTGTCCCCCAAATAACAGTCCACTTGAGAGAATAACGAGTGGAAGAATAGGATTACAGGTCCTGTTTTTATTATCGAATGGTAGTAGCCCATCACCTTTATTGATAACGACTTCTAAACTCAGTGGAATTTGATCGAGGTCTAAAAATCCACTAAAACAGATACAAAGAATTCGATGGGTCCATCTTGACTAATGATGGCGTCGGTTGGTATCCTGTGACTTGGCTTTTTATATGGTGAGGAATAAAAAAATGTCAAGATTGCTGTTGAGATATTCGGTGCTCATCTGATTATGATTAAGGCCATGGTTTAGTAGGTATTAGGCAAAAAATGATGCTAAAAGGCGTATGTTTAAAACAGATTTTGCGTTCCTGTCTTCTTATTCGTTGAGTTCTTCTTCTGCTTCTTCCTTTTGTTTTATTTCAACTTTGTTGATGGGACGCCCTTTTTTTGTGTACGGCCTATTCGTCTGTGATGGGACGCCAGAAGTGACTCGAAATTGTTGCTTCTAGATCTGTTTATGGACGAATGAGCAGGTGTTGAAGAAATTCGTCTTTTAGTGCTGCCTCTACCCTTCTGAACTCTGGCGCCCATTTCCTGGAGGGTACTAACATCCGCCTCCTTCATTCGTGATGGCAATGACTGTTTGAGATTTTGACCTTGTATCTCATCATTAAAACCAGAAATTCCACCTCTTAAGGCATGGCGACTAATAATTTTACTCATAGATTTGAGTAACTCTGTAGCAAACGAAACAGATTGGTAAATGCATAGCCAATAACATTACCTCTCTGAAATACGGTGCCCCTAAACACAGGTAAGACACTACCCTTCTGACTTAAATAGTAATGTGTAACGGCTTCGTGGTTTGGTTTATAAGGAACGTGCATCTTGAACCGAATTATGTGTATTGTCGAGGAGTGAGCAAAATAAGGCAATTTCTTTCTATGGTATTTTCTTACGAAAATATAATTTCACAACTGTTTTTTTTATATAAACGAGAGCAAATCGCCGTGGTCTGAATGAACAGCAATTTCAAACGTGTTAATTACGTTTTTACTTATGGGAAAATAGTCAGGTGAATGAGTAGTTTGATAAATCACTTCTCGTCTAGTATGCAAAACAGGAATGATTCTTAGGAGCGGTGCAAATGTGTTGCCCACAACTTTAGGTTGTATGATGTCTGTATACAGATAATAACCAGGAATGCCTCTTGTAAGGTCGATTGGTGTCGATCCTTCGCCTGTATCGTACTCCGTATCAGAGAGAACTGGCTGTAAACCTAATGTGCAGCACAGACCTTTGCTAAAACTAATGTATAGATCCTCAGATCATTTGAAATGAAAACATATATTGGGGGTGAGATTACATTTGAAATGTAAAACACCCGTTCTTTCTGAGGTATTAATTTAACGAGTGCCTCAAAAACATCTCTGCGGTTATCGTAATACCATTCTGAAGTAAATAATACAGCTGATGAAACTATCGACTGCATCATTTAGGAGAATAGACAGAGGAATTTTCAATTTTTTGTTCAGAGACTTTTCCAGTATAAAACCAATATTGGCACCTGCAGGGAATTCAATGAAGGGTTCTGTGCGACCACTGAACCCAGCAAAACCATTAACCAAATCTGTTTCAATATCGATGGCTCTAAAACTGTCTTTTAAAAAATTGAAGCCTTCAAACCTGTTTCTCAATACGTTTACTCTTAAATTAAATAACTTTTTAGTATAGAGAAGAGACCTTGGGATACCTTAACGTGACAGTAAAAGACAACACCTACTTAAATGATGCATTGTAAAACTGGAGATAGAGAGAAACGGTCCTCCAAGAATGTATGTGGTAAAACATTAAATACCTTAGAGAATTCTGGTATATTAAATCAAATCCCGACATTCGAGGGTAAACTCATAGCAATGTCTTGCGTCGAAGAAGTGTTGTTGTGGTAAAAGAGGACATCTTTCACCAGTTCGGCTTCATATATGAAAGATGAGAGTGCAGGATTTCTATCGGGTGGCATAATGTCGAATTCAATTTCTTACTCGATTTGATCATCCTTACAACCAATTTTAAAAGTGTTGTTTACAGCTGTAATGTTTTTGAAAAGTGCAGGGAAATGCGTTTCCATAAATGCAACCTCCCACCTGCCTTGGAAACGTAGCGTTTGTGGTAGGCGCATGATAAAATGAGCTGTTGTATTGGATTGTTTTTGTTATCTGTCGTCGTATTCGATGATAAAGTAATGTAGAAAGCCGTGTCTTCATACATGTTGACGAATCACAAACAGAACTGACACAGATCATACCTTGTTAAATGTTTAATTGATCTGCAACACGAACCCAGCTGTTTATGCTGTCTGGGTAACCCTGCCATTTCACAAAACCTTTACGGACACCACATCTTGTACGTCTTCGAATAATTCTCTCAATTTTGAAAACTTTGGTATTTTAGCCTTTTGTAATTCCTGTTCATAGAATACGCCTGCAATTTTAGCACCATTGTAATCTTTCTTTTAATACACAAATGGCTTTCAGAAAACGATATTTGAAACTTCAAACACTTCCTTAGTTCAATTAGATAGATAACCCTTATCAAATATGTTTTTCACTTTTGAAATATGAACATGATCACAATTTGTAACCTCGGTGTTGTTTGCGGAGCCGCTGTGTAATATCACAGCATTTTCAACCACAGTGCCAGTGCATTTCAATCATTAACTTCAGAAGGTGGGTTACTCAGTGATCTGTTCTATCTTAGCACGAAATCAGGTAAGACATCGATGTACTGTTACGTGCATACTCCTCCTTACGAGTTAGTCGTACGCAGTTTTTTTTAACGCAGGTTAGTTTGAGCATTTTTGGTACCGGACTATCGCCCTGGTTTTCTTATCCTTCTCCCAATTGTCGGTCGTGAGGTGTTAATCTTCATTTGGACCCCGATAATCGGAAGTTCTTTAGGAACTAAATACCTTTTAATTGTGGTGATAACCGTTGTTCGTAACCTACTTAATCTAACTTTCTTATTCTCTGGAGGAGGTTACGGTGGCCCTCTCCTCGTAAAAAATTAAAAGGGCACACGCAACGTTTTCTGAAACGTTTAGATTTTTTGTGCCCGATCTGGAAGTTAGCCACGCTTCCTTAATATATCCTTTTCTTGTAGCATTTGCGTCTGTATACAAACCTGGCCAGGTTATCTTTGTTAGCAAATTTTTACTGAATTCATTAGTTACTCGGGATACAGTTGGCTAATGTTATACATGGGCTTTCTTACTTCTGCGTAACATTCGTGTACAATTGGAGAGAATACAAGTTAGAATTTACGTGGGTTTCGAAGTAACATTATATTTGTAGTTCTACGTAATAAAAAATAGTGAAATTAAATCATTCTTTTCTTGATTTCTTTATGTCTTTTTCTATCTCAATTTGTTTTAAGAGTTAATTATCGTAGCAGTAAGGAAACGTCACCTTTGCACTATGTTGCTTGGCATTGTGAAATGAGAATTCATTTTAAATAAGAATTTTATTTCTGGAAAAATATCACGAATTGACTTGAAATGCGAGCGCTTTGAAATGTTCTTATAAGAAAAAATAATAATTTTTCAGATATGTGAAAAAAAATGCTTTGCGCATTGTCGTCAGAAGATTTCTGTATTTTGTTTTTGCGTTTCTATTATTATAACAACACGCTTAATTAAAGATTTTTTCTTCGCGTATTTGGGTAGCTTGCTTGCGCACGTCCATGTTATCTCGTGATAACGATTCTTTTTTGGGAATGAATTTTTTTTTGACAGAGATTAATATCTGGCAGTCGCACAGAAAAGAGCTAGTCCTGACTCACCACTTTTGGTTCGACGAGTAGTACTTATAATGGAACTTGGCGAATTTGTCGAACCGGTGGATTCCTCGAACGTCTTCGATGGTCATTCAGTGCCCATATAGCTACTGAGAATTATCATCTTTCGGAGTTACACTTGTATCAATTTCTTTTTCTAGTCATGACTGCAGCCCGCTTTTTCTCCATCCAAAACGGAGTGATTTCCGACGTCGATGGACTATTTTTCGTCATAGTCTAACATTCAGAGATGAACAGTAAGCTTGGTATATCATGATTCGAATGGCCTTTTTTCTCCATAGTAATTAGGTATCTCTCTCTATTTATATCCATTAACCGTTACTGGACGTCCGTCTGATTATTTAGTTCAACCCTAATTAAGTTTTTATGAATTCGATATCTTTCTAGAATTTCCTTTTGGTGGAATGTTTGAAGCTTATTAGTCTCTTGAAGACAATAGTTTCCCCGGATGAAGTCAACCTAACGCGTCATTCGCTCCATAGAACTGAACTAATTGATAGCTCCTCCGGACTCTGTCATGGTTTTGGTGACTCTACTGTGACTTCGTCATTTTCTTTAGATTTTTTGAACTCTCTCCAGAAGCTCGAATTAAAATGACAGATTCTCGGATTTGAACTTGATATCAACCCAAGAACTTTATATCACGGCGCAATTCTTCCAACTAAGATTTCCACTAGTTTCCGTTTTGTGAAGGACCTTATTTTGACTTTTTTGGATTCCTTTTAAAAAATTTTTTTATTTCCAATGAATTATTATTACGTGGCATTCTTTATTTCCTGAGGTTTGTGATTGTTTAGGCCTGCTCTTCTGACTACGTCTTGGTCTATCTACAGGCAGCGTTCAGTTATGTGTCTGCTCAATGTATTTACCAATCCTGATGGCCTGCACTTGGGAAAACGCTGTCACTCGTCGTATGCTCGCCCCGTACCTGGTTCAAGTCTCTCGGATGGGAAGTGAAAAAAAAAATCGATCGAACTAGAAAAATAAATAAAGTCAAAATTCCCGCAATTCAATTGGATAGGTTGTATTTAGATTTTTTCTTTTATTGACCATATAGTTTAAAAGGGATATTTTTTCAGGAAAGGTCTTATAAAAGAAAGGGGGAGAATAACATGTTGTTAACGTAATTGACAGTTTTCCAGTCCCTTTACCTAGTCGACTCTGGTCCATATAGATATTCAGTGGGGTTTCTCTTGGGTTCATTAGTACTCTTATCCAATAAATATTTTAAACCAATATTTAAAGTTTCAAGATAATAATTCGTCACTTAAACTCTGGTAAGGCTAGAAGTGAGGGCTTGGCTGTACGTGTCGGAAGGACCAATTGTTCCGACTTGCACGTTACAGTACCTATATGTGTTGGCATACGTAAAAAACTTAAACATCCTGGTTTTTAATGTACGGTTAAATCGTTCGGCTATAGCAGCCTTCACATCTGATTCGGTTGCACAGAAATTAATGTTTAGTTCTTTAAAATAGTCTTGTACGAAGGAAAGATATGAAAAGGGACAAATAGCCTAAGCTTAGGAACGAATGACTCCATGGGCTAGTAATGATTCCAAACAAAGAAGGAGAAACAGAGTACCGAAGAATGTGCAAGTAGAAAAGGAACCTGAAAGAAAGGAAAATTTTAAGCAATGGAACAAAAGAAGGAAGGAAAAAATATAGGCGCTATATATATTTATTTTATTTAGCGTACGGCGCTGCACACAAATGAATGCACAGTGTGTAGGTACACTCACAGCAATTTCCAGATCGTAGGACTCATTTTATTAGGTTATAGCTCTCTGACTCGATTATAGTACTTAGTAGTTAAAATGTACCATCCATCTTTGGGGTGTTTGCAAACCCTCGACTTATCTAACAGTGCCATACACAACTTTTCGAGTCATAAGAAATGGGAATCATTTCCGGTAGAGATACGAAATCAAGTTGCGAAAACATGGCGGATAGCGATACTAGACCATTTGATCTTAAAGATAAACAAAACGATAAGGGGTTTTCTCCAAACTTTTATTTTTGGATCGGACACCAGTATCAACTTCTTCTCCTTACGCTGACATGAAAAAATGTTCACTTCATATTGACTTCATATCTACGTAAGAAGAAGAAATTGATACTGGTGTCCGATCTAAAAATAAAAGTTTGGAGAAAGCCCCTTATCGTATTGTTTATTTTTGAGAGCAACTGAAAATCAACTCATTCTATCGGCGATACCTTTCTCAATTTTCAGAATATTTGCTTGGGATTTTTAGTAGAATAGCTCTATTCATTTGGCTAATAAATTATGCAAAAGACAATTTCGTAACGCATACACATGCGCAGGTAAACATTATTTAGTAAAAATGCTCATATTTCATCAAATAATTAATTTTTTTCTATTCTGATTGAAGGGTGTTGTAACATCAGGAGAAAACCTTCGCTGAAATATATGTGGTGTAACATCCTTTTTACACCCCTGAAATTTCAGGAATATTCGTCAAGTATTTTTCTAGATATTCGACGAAACGTCTAAAATCGAAAGTGTGCGGTCATTAATGGCAATGTGGTGTATAGTGTTAATCCCTTCATAGTGTTGGTGCATTGCGTGTTGATACCTTTGTTGATACGTTTTGTAGCAACAACATTTCCTTGCATTGTTCGTCATGTGATCTTTCTCATTAATATGCCTTGCCATAACCATGAATATCGATTTTTTATCAACAATTATTGTTTTTTCGAAATCTGAGGTAGACAGTGACCTTCCTCATGGTTTGAACGTCAAGTATGCAAAATTTCATCAAGATCGGAATAAAACTGTAGATTTGCATAAGAAAAAAACAAACAAACAAACAAACCCACAAACAAACATCCTTCTTTATATACCGGGTGTTCAATTTATCTGAAGACATTGAAATATCTCGTGAACCACACATCGGATCAAAAAAGTGTTGAATGAAAAATGTTCGTCTCGAAGGGGGACATTTAATGATACCAAACTCGACCCCCCACCCCCACGCCTTGGAGGTTCGGGGAGGGAGGAGTAAAAAAACTTAAATGGGAACCCCCATTTTTTATTGCCGATTCGGATTCTCCAGAAAAAATTACCCCACTCTGACCTACGATTCGAGTCATTTCGGCCACAGATGGCGCTGTAATTGACAAAAATCAAAATGGGTAAAAAATCGTTGAAAAATGGTGATATCTCAAGAAATAAGGTGGACAATTATGGTGTCATTAAGTAGCATTTGTAAGAATATCAAAAACATTTAATTTTATTTTGCTGATATGATACCTATTTCTTGAGATATCGCCATTTTTCAACAATTTTTTACGCATTTTGATTTTTGTCGATTACAGCGCCATCTGTGACCGAAATGACTTGAATCGTAGGTCAAATTGGAGTAATTTTTTCTGGAGAATCCTAATCTAAAATAAAAAATGGGGGTTCCCTTTTAAATTTTTTAACTCCTCCCTCCCCCATCTCCAGGCGGTGGGGGTGGGGGGTCGACTTTGGTATCAGTAGATGTCCCCCTTCGAGACGAACATTTTTCATTCCACACTTTTTTGGTTCCGATGTGTGGTTCTCGAGATATTTCAATGTCTTCAGATAAATTGAACACCCGGTATATAGATAGACTAGCAGAGGACCCGGCGTTGCCCGGGATAATTACGCTTGTAGGTAAACAGAAGAACCTCAAAAAGATAAATTAAACCTCCAAATTGATTAAATAATAACTCAATCACTACAATATAGAGCGAAGGGACTATCTATTCTATGAAAAATCCGAAAGACAGGAGTTTACATCTTCACTGAAAAAATCCATTCTAGGTGATATACTGGGACTTGATTTACCAGAAAAAAAATTTTTAAAGGCTCACAATGGATGGACCTCTCCAAGGATGCCTTCTAGTCTAAATAACTTTTACTCACGTAATCTTACTTTAGATGTACACTTGATGTTGTTGCAATTTCCTTTCTTCTTTCGATGCCTTGAAGCAAAAATTGGCCATTCATCACTTTGTGTAGTCTAGCAGTGGCCGATTCTTCTATTTACTTGCTTACCATTTGCTCAATACAGCACGGAGCTGAAGGAGTGCTTCCTCTATCGTCTTTCACTCTTTCTCAATAGTCTGCTAACTCATTATCTCCAGTTACTGACCATTTTTAAAGATTTTCAAGAAATTGTTAAGTACTAAGAATTCTCTTTTCTAAGAAAAGCCTAAATAACAGGAATTCTATGCATTGAATTCTATATTACACGAACTTTGCCTTGCATTGTTGGTCATGAGATATATATTGTTGGTCCGTGCAGAGTGTTTGTGAATTGCGTGTCGATACCATTGTTGATACCTATTGTTGTACAAACTTTGTCTTGTATTGTTGGTCGTGAGATATTTCTCATTAATATGCCCTGCCATAACCATGAATATCGATTTTTTATCAATAATTATTATTTTTTCGAAATCTCAGGTAGACAGCGTCCTTCCTCATGCTTTGAAGGTCATGTATGCGAAATTTTATCAAGATCGGAATAAAACTGTAGATTTGTATAAAAAACAAACGCACAAACCCACAAACGCACAAACCCACAAACGCACAAACCCACAAACGCACAAACCCACAAACAAACAACCAAACATCCTTCTTTATATAGATAGATAGATAGATGTACATTAGAGAGAAAGCAGTACATACAAAAAACGTTCAGCCTGAAATTTCACAAGGTTATGCTTGCTGTTACATATAATTTAACATATGGAGCTGTTTATCTCATTCCTCATCTGGTAATGCTATATTTAGTACAAACGAATATTATATTTGTAATCCCGTGAGTAGATAAATGTCGTCAACCCTACCCCCCACCCTAAGTTCATATTTACTTCATAATTTTTTGTTATTGAGCACAAACATTAGGGTTTACGTCATAAACCAGCACAAACGAATGGCATATTTGAAATTGTCAGATTCCAAAATTGTCGCCAGCCCCTTCAAAAATTTATTTTCTTTATAACTCTTTTTGTAATTGAATATAAATTTTAGGATTTATGTCAAAAACCAGCACAAACGAAGCACAAACGAATGGCATATTTGAAATTGTCAGATTCAGAAGTGGGGGGGGGGGGGCTGGCAACATGGACCTAGCATCTTGTGATAGTGCAACTAGTAGCTACCGATTTGTGATTAATGCTGTGAATCTTGTGTGTGCAAGCAATATGTTTGTGCCAGTTACCTGAACGAGCGAAGGAGGTGTTTCGCTTACCATATGTTGTTGCGATTATTAAATTGGCTACTGATTTACCAGTGAGCAAGTGTTGTGATTTGCCGTGTGCTACGTGTTTCCACGCATTTGTGTATCCTGCAGTCAGAGTGATTCTTAAATTAAGTGTTTTCTTATAGTTTAAATCTGCGGAAATTGTGTTTGACATACAGGGTGAATACAAAAGTCTAAACCCCCTTTTATTTTTTGAACCGAAGCAGATATGTCAATTTTGATGAATCCAATGAATAGGAAGTTGTGGGTGCCCTATCCCATGGTGCACTTTTCATCACCCCAAATATGCAAATTAGTACACATTCAAAATTTATCTCAAAAACCGTAAGGGATAGAGAAGAAAACCCAATTGCAAACTAGTTCAGCATAAAAAAACAAACAAAACAAAAAAAAATCATCCAAATCGGACCAATCAATCACCCACAATCACAATCCGAAGCAGAAGATCATGTTGACCATTTCGGGAACAGTGTAGCTTGCCATGCTGGAATTGTTCTGTCTTCTGTTTGCTGAAACGTGCCTTTTATTTGCTTTTCCGCATGAAAGTGAATGTGACTTGGTAAGTTATGTTAATTTTATGATTTGCATGCTTTACATGGTGGAAATTTCAACATGCAGTTTTCCTTGTGCAGTGTGAACTGTTTGTAGGTGATTGTGGGTGATTGGTTGGTCCGATTTGGATGATTTTTTTTTCGTTTTGTTTGTTTTTTTATGCTGAACATGTTTGCAATTGGGTTTTTTTCTCTATCCCTTACGGTTTTTGAGATAAATTTTGAATGCGTCCTAATTTGCATATTTGGGATGATGAAAAGTGCACCATGGGATAGGCCGCACACAACTTCCTATTCATTGGATTCATCAAAATTGACATATCTGCTTCGGTTCAAAAATAAAAGGGGGGGTTCAGACTTTCGTATTCACCCTGTATAGCGCTGTTATCTATGCTCGTAATCAAATATATGTGTGCATCTCTAAATAAGTATTTATTGTGTGATGAATTTAATTGTGTTGGTATAAACCTTCCACGTTTTAAGTGCTTCAGAGAAGTGTTATAAATTATTGTGTGTGTGAGTGCTACGGCAGGCTAATTATGCACTTCAGAGCAAGTTACATAAATAGATGCTAGCGAAGGCGCAAGTCTAAGGGTAAAGCTACTACGCATCCTATTTTACGTCCCCAAGCTTGTGCGACAGCGAAGTACAACTACCTATCTACTCATCAGTGCTTACGAAGTAGACAACGATATCACAAGCGAGCGTTATTAGAAAGTCGGATTCTTCTGCTTACAAGTGTTACGAAAATCAATATTCGATGCTTCGAACTTTCGTGAACGCATTTCAAGTTGGGTGCGGTTTGGAACCAAATTGTACAGACTGATTTTATACTTACTTTTCATTCCGCAATTTTCCAGGCGAACATTGTCAAAATTTTAGACTGCAAAGGCTTCCACTGTACTGGCATTATTATTTTGTTTACTAAATAAAATATAAATTTTACCCTTCTTCAGTTCTTGTCTCTTGCCTAATCCCTGCTTATTCACGTGATAGTATTGGTACAAATAAATGATTAGAGTTTCAAAAAACAATATTAAGTGTCTGAAATCAGTATTTGGTTTAGCCACCATGCGCTGCAATAAGTACTGCTATACGAAGTGGCATGTAGTCAAACAAATTTTGAATGTCTGCTTGGGGAAGAACATTCCATATTTATTTATTTATTTATTAGTTTATAAGCAACAGGCTAGTATTAGCCCAATAATAGCTTACAAAGAAAATATATATCATAATATTACATAAAAAATGCAGGAAAGAATATAATGTATAATGTATAAAAAATGCATAGTCAAAACTAGGTACCAAAGAGTAACTAAAAATCCATTGACATTAAAATAAAAACAGAAAAAAAAATCATAATAAAAGCCTAACATTTTCATTCACAGTTTCTTTATACGTATCATACGATATAACATTTATATCAATAAGGTTTGACATGATATTACAAACCTTGTACATTCGGAAAAAAGGAAGATTATTTATAACTGTCTTCCTTGAGAAAGGTAAGTAAAATACGTATATCATTACGTCTGGAATTAGGTTTGGGAACACGTAAATTACAGTGTTAAGAAAACTAGATGAATAACTTATATTGTGGTAAAATTTAAATAGATAGCAAAGATCAATTACAGTACGTCTATTGATCAATGGGTCACAATTAAAAAAATCTCGTAGATAGGAGTTTGATACATAAAAATTATCATTAAAAAATGTAGGATGGAAACGACGAAATAGAGACGTAAAAAATCTGTTTGAAACTTTTCCAAGAGGAACTGAAATTTAATATGAGAAGGAGACCAAATGACGGAAGCATATTCTAAAATTGGTCTGACTAATGTATTAAAAAGAAAAATTGAAAAGCCAACATTATTAAAACTTAGGGAGTTTCTGACAATAAAGTATGAACCACGATAGGCTTTGGAGATAATAGAGTGAATGTGATCAACAAACGAAAGTTTGGAATTAAATATAACACCTAGGTCGTTTGTAACAGATTTTTGTTGTAATTTACAACCATTTAAACTGTAATCAAAATTAAAGACTCTTTTCTTAAGAGAATAGGTGACATAGTGACATTTGTCATTTGTGAACATATTATTTTGAATGCACCAGGCCCCAATTGAATATAGATCAAGTTGTAAATCTTGGCAATCGAAAGGATTATGAATAACTTTACCTAATTTCATGTCATCAGCAAATAGGAATAATTGAGAAGATTTAATCACATCAGGAATGTCGTTAATAAAGATAATAAATAATAAAGGTCCTAGAATTGATCCCTGAGGAACCCCTGAAGTAGAAATAAAACTAGGAGAGTAACTATTATTTATAACAACATAATTGACTCTATTAGTTAAATAGGAAAAAATCCATTTGATATAGGAAGGGTGTAAATCATATTTCAACAAATGCTTTCTGTAGGTCGATATAAATCATGTCGACTTGCTTATTTTGGTTAATGCCATCTCCAATGAAATGTACAGAATCCACTAGGTTAGATACTGTTGAGCGGCTCCTCATAAAACCGTACTGACACGAAGAAAGATAGGGAGAGACAATAGAATAAATTCTTCCATGCAGCAAATACTCAAAAACCTTAGCAGGGAAGCTAAGAATTGAAATAGGCCTGTAATTTTTTACGTCATTTCTATTAACTTTGTTCTTAAAAACAGGAATAACCTTACTTTGTTTCCATATATCAGGGGAAAATACCCGATTGGAATGAAAGATTAAAAATTAAGTAAAAAGGATAAACAAAAAATTTACTACATGCTTTATAAATATATGAAAGAATATGATCCAGTCCATACGAATTTGTATTACTTACTTTGTTAATACCCTGTAGTATTTCAGATTCGGAAAACAATTTATTAGAATTGGTCATGAATTTTTGACAAACATGTATCTTGGGAAAAATATCATCAAAATGCTTATTATCAATGGAAGAATCATTATACACTGATTTGAAGTTTTTAGCAAAAGCCGTTACGATATCGTTAACGGTTTCCAATTTTTCATCATTGAGATACATGTTGCCATTAAAAAATCTAGTGTTGGAAACTCTTAACTTATTAATTACTTTCCAGAAAAGCTTTGGATTATGTTTTATATGGTATTGGGCATTTTGCATGTAGCATTTAAAATCACGCTTAACAAATTTCTTTGCCTTAGATCTTAACAGGCGAAATTCTTCTCTGTTATGAAAGGAATTAGTTTTCTTCATTCGTGATCTAGTTTTATATTTAGATTTAAGCAATTGTATTGTTTCACGACTAAACCATACCGGAAAATTCTTGATACGCTTATTTGTAGTAACAGGAACACAAAGAGAAATGATATAGTGTACAATATTGTAAAATTTAGAAACCATTTCATTTACACAGTTATAATCATTCAAAAAGGACCAATCAACTGAGGAAAAGTAATTGTAAGGCAGGGAAATTGGCAGCTCTATAATTAAGCTGTGGAGTTAGGTTAACAAATTTTTCAAATATACCAATCTCTTCACCAACAATAGATAAAGGCGGATGATAAGGATCTTCAGGTACTAAGCCATCATCTTTAAGACAAGAAAATCTGGCAAAGTTTACAAAAACTAAGTCAAGTAAACCATCATAACTATTTGCGATGGTATTAATCTGGCTACAATTTAGACTATGCATAAAATTGTTTAAATATGTATGTTTGGAAGAAATAAAAGTTCTATTAATACTAGTAGAATAACCAGGAACATTAAAATCACCTACTATTAAAAAATTATCACAAACCGATAACGCAAAAGAAGATGCATTATCTAGAAATAATTTAAAGTCGGGAACAGAAACATATGGTGGAATATACACTACTGCAACTAAAAATATAGTTGACCCTAGATTAATTTTTAAAAACACATAATCAATAAGAGACACACCAGAGTTAAAATAAATTCTAGAGTAATTAGTGTTGTTTTTAACAGCAACTAACACACCACCTCCATCCATTTTATTGATAGTTGCTGATCTGTCATTTCTTTCAATGGAGTATCGGTCATCAAAGAGTTCACCATTATAGATGTGTCCATTCAACCAAGTTTCACTAAGTAAAATAAAATCATATGAGTTTGAGTATATTGCTGAGGAAAAATCGGTTAGTTTTGTTTTGAGACCTCTCACGTTTTGATAGAAGAAGGAAATATTATTCATGTAAAACATATCTATAATTTGTTTAAATCATTTTCGCACGTGATGATTACTGGCCTAAAATTACTATCTTTCCTCATTAATATTTTCCCTTCCACAGTCCATAAATATTTATATCCTTTTAGGTTTTTAATTTCTCTGGCTTTTTTAAATAAATTGCTTTTATAGGGTGACAGATGCTCATTAATGTAAACAGGATATCTTTCACTGCAAATGTCAAAAAAGTCAGTAGAGAGCGATTTTGAGACTGCTTTCTTCTTAATCATTATCAAATGTTTAATCTTCTTTTTCATAAATTTCATTACAATAGGCCTAGGTCTTGTACCATTGGCATCTCTATCTCCGATCCTATGAAGAACATCTATATCCTTAGCAGTACAGTCTACGTCGAGTTTCTTAATGATTTTTAACACATATTCTAGTAGGTCTTCATTTGGTCTCTCAAGAATACCATGAATAAGTAAGTTGGAATTATAGGAATACTGAATAGAGTCTTCCATCTGTAATTTCACAAATTGGTATCCTTTCCTCAAGTCATCATTTTCGGACATTAAGTCAGCAATGGTGGACTCATATTTCTTTAATTTCACTGTGTTTGCTTTAGTTCCCCATGTATATCCTCTATCTTTTTAGATAGAAATTCTACCGAGGCAGCGAGCTCAGATATAATAGATTTCATATGTGCTAGATGTTCCTTAATGCAAGAAGATATGCAATCAAGAATATCTCGTTTAGATAGAGGCTCACCTTCTTTAAACAATGCTGCGAGAGGGACATCAGGACAACTAGAATTTCGATGGTGCTTTCCTACGCAAGATGAGCATCTCCACTGTGTTTCCTCTCTTTGGACAGCTCTGAGATCTTTAATTGTAATGTCTAAACATTTAGCATGAAATTTCTTTTTGCAGTCATTACGCTCTAAAATAACGTGGTCCAGCTTCTGAGATTTGCTTATTGTAATTTTCTCCGAACAGATTCCACAAAATTCAACACTAGGTGCCATTACCTCAGGAAAAATTAAAAACAGCAAAAAAGTAGAAAAAAATAAAAGAGTAAATGGGATTATTAGGAAATATAAATTGGGATTATTAAGAGTAAAGGGGATTATAAAATATTAAGAGTAATGTGAATAATAATAAATAAATGAAGATTAAAAAAAAAATAAGACAAAAAGAATGGGAAAATAGCGAGATTATTCAATTTTTTACGATAATATAAAAAAAAATAATATATAGGGTAAAAGAATATAGGGTAACAGGACGGGGGAAAAAAGGAATAGGATTGAGGGGGAGAGAGTCAATTAGACGGAGAAGAAAAAGCCTAAAGACAGCAAAGTTCAAAAAGTATGAAAAAGTATGGGAAAGGATCAAAGGAAGGGGGATACCCAAGGGGAAAGGGGTAAAGGAACTGGCACCAGAGTGTGAAGAGGAGCAGGGAGAGCTGTAGCGGATATTAGGAGCAGATAGAAGAGTCAGTGGCATAGAGGGGCAGTGAGGGGTTGCAGAGGCAAATGGAAAAGGAATGTTGAACTATAGTTTTAAAATTAAAGTTGTAAATTTAAAGCAAGGGGGAAAAACGAAAAACTGACTATAAATTAAAATAGTTAACTGACTATATAGTTAAAATAGGGGGGAGTGGAAAGAGTCTAATGATAAAGTACATAACAAAGTACGTGATAGAGATAAAAACCAGTACGCATGAATCATACCAAAAAATAACAAAAATAAATAAATATATAAAAAGAAGATTAACGAGAGAGGCTACTGAGAGAGAGAGAAAAATAACATTAAGTTAATAAAATAATAATACGGAAACTTAGTTATAGAAAAGGTAATAGCGACCTGCACTCGGTCCACTCATTGGACGTGGAGTTACTGCTTGGCTGGGAGGGATGAGATGGGTTGCAGAAGGGGAAAAACTATGGTCATTGAGGAAGGCGGGAGCGTTTGGGGACACGTGTGACCCCGATGAACACTGAGCAAAAATTTTGTTTGTATGCGTGCCCAACATTCATCTGTATAACCTGTAGGATGAGGATCACGAGCAAGACGCCGTTCAAAGAAATCTCTCACATGTTCAATATATCCAACATGTTCTAACATATCCGGCGAATAAGTAGGCCAAGGAAGAAGCTGTATGTCTTCTGCTGAAAAGAAGTCTTGAACATTCCTTGCCGTATGTGGATGGGCATTAACCTGTTGAAAGATCGCTCCAGGAATTTCTTGAAGGAAAGGAACGAGTTCAGGCTCCAGCACTTCACTGATGTACCGATTGCTGTTAAGATTACCCACAATTCGTACAGGCTGAGATCGTCAATGATACGTGTTCGGACCCCAGATTAAAGTGGTCATCATGATACCACAGATTAAAGCGGGATTCGTCAGAAAAAAACAATTGCTGCCAATCTGCACGCCAGTCTCTATGTTTATGAGCCCATTGCAGCCACAGGCGCCGATGGTTTTTGCGTCAGGGGGATCCTGTATAAAGGAATTCTTTCACGCAGTCCACGTTGCAACAAACGTCGACGAATTGACGAAGCAGACAGGGATACACCTGTAGCAGTGGACTAATATGCTGCCAACTGTCTAGAAGAAGCTGTACGGTCTGTCAGCACCATGCCGACCAGGTATCTGTCATCGGGCGTTCACGTCACCTTTCGGCGTCCGCTCCCGGATTTCTGAGTTGTTTGGTTCTCGTCGATCCACTGCTTTCAAACTCGCATCCCTGTGCTGCTCTTACTCTGCACACAAGCTGTTATTGCACGATAGGAAAATCCTCCTTCACGAAGGGCGATGATTCTCCTCCGTCCAAAGGGCGTAATTTGTGCGCCCTCTTTCGTCGAAGAGGCATCATTACGTCTCGCCTAACGTTTACCACTAGCAGATAACCATAGAGTATTTTCAACGTCCTGCTATAGCCCTCTATTTATACCGTTTCAAAAGCAGTTCAGAGGGCGCTGCTCAGCCCACGAATGCATGGTGACTCTGAAATTTTAATCATATGCATAACACACTATAATTTGCAGTGGATGAAAAGTTGCAGCTCAATCGCGTCATGCCTTCATGGTATTGCAATTTTTAGAAACATAAGTTTAAAATAAAATTTTGTTATTTAAAATAAGGTTTAAATTTTAATTAATGGTTTATTTCATTTGTGTTTATTTCAGTATCAGAGTTGTAATTTATTATAGGTTTATATGTAGCATAGAGCGAGGGCCATACCCAGAATTTTTTTTCGGGGGGGGGGGGGCTGAGGGGGATCCCCCATGTAACAGATTTAGTTGACATTGTGGCCAATTTCTGGGGGCGTGCTGCTCCCTCAGCCCCCCTCCTTCATGGAGCATAGCATAATTGAGATGGCTTTGTAGCATAAAGTAGCATAACACTGTAGCACTCTCCGTTCTCAAAACCTGGCACCACTAATGAAGATATACATTATTAAGTACCGAAAGGTGCTTTATGCTATCAGTGTGGGGAAACGTGTCTGTCTGTCTGTCCGTCTGTCTGTCTGTAACTCTAACTCTTGCGAGGCAATGAAAGATTTTCAAAATCTGTTTTCGTCAGTCGATGAATATAGTTCATGGCACGAACCAAACACAATTGTTATCTAAATCGATTCATTGGCACGTGCACAAATGGTACCTCAATTTTCCTGCCAAGCAATTTTCAATGGGAAGATATATTAATTAATAAATCCAACAAATCGTAATGACGAGATAGAAGCTGTTATTCAAAATCTGTTTTCGTCAGTCGAGGGATATGGTTCATGACACGAACCAAGCACAATTGTTATCTGAATCGATTCATTGGCACGTGCACAAATGGTACCTCAATTTTCCTGCCAAGCAATTTTCAATGGGAAGATATATTAATTAATAAATCCAACAAATCGTAATGACGAGATAGAAGCTGTTATTCAAAATCTGTTTTCGTCAGTCGAGGGATATGGTTCATGACACGAACCAAGCACAATTATTATCTGAATCGGTTCATTGGCACGTGCACAAATGGTACCTCCATTTTCCCGCCAAGCAATTTTCAATGGGAAGTTATATTAAGTAATATATCAAACAAATCGTATTGACGAGATAGAAGCGGTTATTCATTACTATTTTCGTCAGTCGATGAATGTGGTGCAAGGAACGAAACAATCACAAATGTTATCTAAATCAGGCCAGTAGCACGTGCACAGATGGTACCTTTACGAGCCCCCCTTGCAATTTTCAATGGAGAGATATATTAAGTAATATATCAAACAAATTGTAATGACGAGATAGAAGCGGATATAAATTAATTTTCGACAATTGATAAATATGGTTCCGGGAATGAACCATTTTGAAAATGGTTGTAATGCAAATAGTGGCACGTGCTCTAATATTACCCTTATGACACCCTGAAAAATTTTCAATGATAAGACATGCAATGTAATATATCAAACAAATTGAGATGATGTGTCATGAATGAATATATCCAAAATTAATGATAGTCGAAAGTGGTTTCAAGGAACCTGTTTTAGTGGAACCATTATGGTTCATTGAAACTTTCAATGCTAAAATATGGCATGTAATATATCAAACGACATGGAATGATGTGTCATAAATGAATAAAACGTTAAATTAATAATAGTCGCAATTGGTTCAAAGGTACGTGGTTTAATGTTATCTTTATGCTCCATTAGGAACTTACAATATTAACATAGGGTGGTTTAAAATATGGTTACGGGAATGGTTTAGTTTAACCTTTCGGTACTTGGTTATGCCATTCCTTAATGGTTTATTTTAAATCTGCTTCAGTTCTACTTTTTCTATGTGCATACTGCATTAGGTAGCCTCCTTGGGCTTGCCCCCCCCCCCCCCACCTTCCCCAGTTTCAGATTAACGTACACTTCAGAATAACGCTCGAAATTCCAGTTCCCTTGGAGTACCTTAGAACGAGTTTTTACTGTACTACAAATTAATTTAATTATTTTAATTACCCATTGTACATTTCTAGTTTCCGAGCAACATTATATCCATGTCCGGAGACTCCTGCAGACAGAAGAGAGATGGCATTAGGAGTGATGACAAGAATTGAAGATTTGAATACTGTAAGAACTTCTGTTTTGATTTGTTTAATTTTCTGTTTGCATATAATTTATTTTAGATTTGTTAACATATGCATTTATTTCAAGGTTTTGGGCCAAACGCAAGATCATCGCCATCGTGTGTTGGTGGCAGCAGCTAAGAGCATCAAAACTTGGTTTATTAAAGTTCGCAAAATAAAAGCAATTTATCACACATTGAATTTGTTCAACCTGGATGTCACTCAGAAATGCTTAATTGCTGAATGTTGGTGTCCAGCTGCTGATTTGGAAAAAATTCAGCTAGCATTACGAAGAGGAACAGTAAGAATTTAATCGATAATATTAGCAAGCTGTCGGATTTTTGATTTTAGATCTTAAATGACTTTTGAAATTGTTTAGGAACGTAGTGGCAGCACACTTCCTCCTATATTGAATCGTATGGATACTAAAGAACCACCTCCTACCTTCAATCGTGTCAATAAATTCACAAGTGGTTTTCAAGCTATCGTGGATGCATTTGGTATTGCAAATTACCGTGAAGTAAATCCAGGTAATTTTTATACCTTGTGTTATTACTCATATGGAATAGTTTTAATGAAATCGAACTGAGCAATATTGTGTGAACACTGTGTTCTTTTGACATGTTAAAAAATAAAACTTGTTTAGTTTTTTCCTTCTTTCTGTATGTCTGATAAAGATTCTTCTTTCCGTGTGTGATGTGTGGTTAGGTTTGCTTTAATTTTGTCATATAAAAATTTGATGATGGCTTCCCTGCAATAGCAGTTCTTAATTGTGTGTGAAAAATTCAGGGATGAAACGACATTACATGCAGGGACCGCACATCGAGCGAGCGATGTTATTTGTGTGAACTAAAAAAGGTTATTGCATGATGAACCCGCGAGAACGAGAAGAGAACCAAGCGAGAACCCGAGAATCGGCTCCACATTCACGCTTCTTGTGTTGTTCTCGCTTTCTCGCGAGATTCTCGCGAGAGTGTGGAGCGGCCTTTACAGTGCGAGGAAAGCTCTTAGAAAATTATGCTAAATGTTAAGTAATACCAAGCGCTCGTTCATAAACTATTTTATATATGAATACTGATATTCCCTATTGCTAACAAACTAATCCCTACATCATATTTTGTAACTAGATCCAAAGTTTAAACTGAATAAAAAATTCATTTGTTTATTAAAAACGGTGTCTCTCCTGGGTTTTATCTGATTAAGCACATGTTAGCTATAAGAGGAATTGGTGGACACTCTGGAAACAAGTCATTTGTCAGAATAGAGATTGTTGTTTAATTAAAGAATTTGATATAGGCTTATTGCGGAACACAACAAATTTTAACTAGCCATAAATTTCTCCTTGCAACACTTGCAGGAAAGCGAAAAAGCCTTCCACCGTTTTCGGAGCGATTGCTGCATTCGGGAACGCAGCAACCAGGCATCGTCTGCTCCTTAAAATTCGGTGTTTATAATTTACTAGCAGAGGTACCCGGCGTTGCCCGGGATAATTACACTTGTAGGTAAACAGAACAATCTCAAAAAATTAAATTAAATTTTGCAATATCTTAAAACTAAACACATGAAAATGCTTAGAATTAATAATTTTAATTAACACTCATTGTTTTCAATTTTAATTATTATGTTTTTTAACTGAAATTTTATTTCAAAAGTTTTGATAAACTGAAGATGAGATAAATGATCTAAGGAAATGTTTTTTTTTAATATTCAAATTGTATTTTTATTCAAATTGTAATTTCATCAAATGTTTTCAACTATGCTTCTCATCATCGGATCCTCATCATCAGATTTTCTCCTACTTTATATGCGTCGTGTGTTCTTGTGCATCTTCCTGTTTATCTTCCTGTGTTTCTACTGTGACTGCTATTCTACAAGACTTTGTCTTCACCTGTGTTTTTTTGTTCCACATCTGTCTCCATAAGACGTTCTCCACAATGACTTTTTTTATTATTTCATTTTATTTTTCAATTTTTCATTTAAAGGAGTATCTATTTTTAATCAATTGTATTTACTACAACTCCTACTCTTATATAGACTTAATTAAATTACATTTGTCTCACTGTCAATACGATATTATCACTCTTACTGAAACTAATTTTTCAAATAATATTAATAATTTTGAGTTGGGGTTGTCAGGTTACACAATTTACAGAGCTGATAGATCTATAAGTACAAGCGAGAAAATGAGAGGCAGTGGAGTATTGATTGGTGTGAAAAATACTCTTACTTTCCGATCTCATTTGTTCCTTATATAATAACTTCGAATATTTATTTGCTTCCACATATAATCAATATTTAGTTCTTGGCAATGTATATTTGCCTCCTGATTTACCTTCTATAAGATGTAATGACTTCTCACTATGTGTTGATCATGTTATGTCTAATTTTAAAATTGATATGAATCTTATAATTTTCGGTTACTTTAATTTACCTAGTATTGATTGGAATCAATTAGATACCTTTTCAGCATGTCCAGCATAGTCTGTTGTATTAAATATGATTTCTCATTACAATCTTAGCCAGCTTAATCATATAATAAACTAGATGATTTGCCCGGCGTTGCTTGGGCTGTTTGTTTGGTGAAATTTTGGAATAACAGAATTTGAATATAAACGGGAAAGCCTTAATAAAGAATATATTTACTTTGGAAAAACGAAACGAATTCTTTTAAATGCTCGCACTGGAATTTTGTGTCCAATTGGGTTCACCCAGAAAACTTCGACATTGCATCTTTAACGTTTTAAAATATCAAAGAAAGGCTATGAGTATTGATTTATTTCTGTCTTAATAAATAAAAACACTTAATAGATGGATTAAAGGAGTTAAGGAACTCTGTTTAAGCCTCATCAGCATCTCTCATCAACATGTAACCGTTTCAATAGAGTGGTATCCAGTCATAGAGCGTGGAATCATGTCCTGAATATGGTGGTTTATATTGATAGTATCAGTTTTAGCAGCAAGGATTGGCGTCTCACACAACCAGTTGAGATCTTTAAGAATTTTCTAATACGTTTAGGTAGACATTATCTATAACTTCTATAAAGAAAGTTACTACATCTATAACTTCTCTAAAGGAATTTAATAAATTACAAAAACCATATAAAAAATAAATTTTCTCCAGTTATTAGCTCATGAGGAAATGTACCCACACATTTTCAGGAAAAGCTTGAGCAGATGCATGCCTAGAAGTTGTATTCTCTTATTTGTTTAAGAATAATTTCTCACATCTCTCCAAAGATGTTAATAAAAATAGAAATAATAATGATGTTTTTATTTTATTTACTTATTTATTACTTTTTATATCTATCCCCCTTTAAAAGTGAATCATTAAAGCAGCATCGTACCTGACAAAAAAGACAGGCCCTGGCCAACACCTTCTAGAGAGAAGGCCTGCGGACAAAAACTGTATACATTGTTACATCATCATCAAGCGGCCAAATTTAGGGCATATTATTGATAGAAATACGATAACAATAGCCGTTTGATGATGATGTAACAATGTATGACGTTTTTGTCCGCAAGTCCACGGCCGTACTATATCTCCAGGTCTGACAACTGAGGTCATTATAGAGGTCGGCGAGGCATGAGGCCATCTGCCTGTCATTTTGACGGAAGCGATAATTTTTTTCATATTACTGGAGTATTCGTTTAACTTGATTAAACATAACTCGTCATCAATTAAAGTATTTTAATGTTAATATATTTCCGTTGAGAAGGGGGTTCCCATGGCAGCCGACCTCTAGCATGACGTCATCAATCTTCAGTTGTCAGGCCTGATAGATATAGACGGCCGTGGCAAGCCTTCTCTCTAGGAGGTGTTGCCCTGGCAAGGAAAAACCCCTCATCTACTTAGTCGAAGTAACAATGTAACCTTCAATGTTTCTAACAAACGAAAAAAATATTGATTTCTAAAATCCAACATGGAAACAATGAATATTACATTGTTGCTTGGACTATGATGTTCAGGTAAATTTTCTGTCCAGGGCGTGTCTTTTTCGTCGGCTCGGCATGTATTAATTTCATCAACCATTGTTTACCCAGCCGATTGTTGACGCAAACATCACGGGCTGATTGTTCATACATGCAGGGAAACAAATATAAACCTTGTCTATTTCATATATATATAAAGATTATTATTTTCTACGTTTTTAAGAGACTTATCCCCATTTTTAGATTTCTTCCATCATTGTGGTAGCATTACACGACTGTGTGTTAAATTTTAACTTTATAGCTTACTCATTGCCTTTCAAAACCGGACAAACATACTCATTGCCTTTTATATGTACAGGATAGATAAACGTAGAGTTATTCTTGATCTTATTTTATCTTCTAATAATAAAAATGTTCTGAGGGCTCTCCGCTCTGGATGATTGAAGGGGGGGGGGGAGGTCAGTTGAGATGCTTGAGGCTGCTGCGAAACTCCCGCAGCATGTCGAAGCGATCTGGTGGCCTCTTCTTCCGAAATCAGGGCTCGTTCAGACTCATCAAAGTAATGTTAATATAGGGACAATATTTTAAGGTAAAATGGAAATTTGAATGGGGGTTGTCAGGTGTCGATGTTGACCTGGTCAACCTAGGCCAGGTAGAGCTCGACACTCTGCACATTCCGCCCGAGTCCACTGCATAATGAGCTATGGACAGTGGAAGTTTGTTTCTGGAACATTTCCATAAATTAGAGAGAAACATCATTAGTATACAGTGGAATTATTGTTGGATGCTTGACATCAACATTCGTCAGTGCTTTGTGAATCAATATGGAGATCTGTTGTGAGAAATTAGCATGGCCTTATGTTTATCGTCGTGAAAAGAAGACAACTTCGGATTCTGGAATTTTACGTAGAACTTAGTGGGACAGTCTGAGCCGACCAGTGGACTCACTTACTAATTAATCCGGATCATTTCAAAGTGTGTTTTGTGCCTCGGGATAATGTGTGATTTGTGATATTTAATGGCATGTTTAATAAGTGTGATAAGTGCCCCTAAGGTGAAATACAAATGATTGAAATTAAATGGATAACCTGATACAGTAACTGTGAGTAGTGAGAAACATTTGATTTTAAAATTTGTAAATGGCAATGACTTTATGGTGATAAATATGAGATTTAGATGAAGTAATTTAAAGCAAGCCTTTATAGATTTATCATTCTCAGTAATTGAAAGAACTAGAGCTAGTGTTGATATTTATTCACGTATTTGCATGTTATCGTTGATTTAAGAATCTGGGGATTTAGGATTAACTTCCTTCTTTTTATGTTAAGATCTGTCCTTTCTTTCCGTAGATTAAGTGTCGAATTTTATTTATATCTCTTTGGTGTTTATTTATCTTTGAATAAAAATATATTTATTTGATTCTAGACTTTGTCTATACTTATTTGAATAGATAAGACACAACCTGCCTTTGTCGATGATTGTTATTTTAAGCAAAGCTTAGTTGGTTTTTGGTCACAATGGCACCCAACGTGAAAGGCAGTGCAATCGGAGATAGAAAGGTTATATTATTATGGGGTTTACCCTGAGGTTTTGAAAATGAGTTATGTTTTCCCTATTCATAAATCAGAGTCCTTAACTGGAGTTGATAACTATCCTGCCATAGTTATTCAGAATGCTTTAGCAAAGGTTATTGGAAAGAAACTGTTGACTAATATCTACAATTATTTAAGCAGTTCTTCAACAGTTTTTGATTTAAAACGTATCTTAAAACTCCAAAAATGGTTTCTGAGAATTTTATCCAATACGTCAAAATCATCACCCATATCGCATCTATTTGGTGAATTGCATATTCTAACAATCAATCAAATATTCAAGCTGCAAATCTCTTCCTTTATATATAAAATAATAAATTCTAATTTAATCATAACTACCCCCTTCAATATAAGCCTAAATCAAGATATCCATAGTTATTCAACTAGAACCTGCTTCCGACATTCGTCTACCGCTGTCAAAACGGGGATATCTTCAACGTTGCGTATCCTACACATATGGTCTTCTTTGCCCCTTGAAATTAGATCTACAGCTTCATATCAATTATTTCGAAAATTATTAAAAAGGTGTTTATACATACCAATGTCCATATATAGTGTAGCTTAATTATGAGAAATTTGTTTGTTCTTTTCACTTATTAGTTTATAATTTCACTTACCCTTTTTATTGTTCAAGATAATAATTATTACTCTTAATTGGTTATTTGTTTTTTGAATCTTTTTTAAGAATTTTTTTATGATAGATTGTCAATTCAAATAGTTATCATCTTATCTATAATCTACCTATTTGGTCGATGCCTTGAACTTTTTTTTTTTTGAATTTTCTTTTGAATTTCCTTATTCAATTATTACATTATTTAATTAACTTATTATCTACTAACTGAACTACTTGTATTTATTCTGTATATTTGAACTTATGACACCCACCAAGACTCAACTCGTCGGTCATAGACCATGCAGGTCTTGGATGGGTGCCATTGTAATTCTAACTCATAAACAAATAAATAAATAAATAAATAAATAAATAAATAAAATACTGTTACAAATTTAGTGACTCTTGAACAGTATATATTATTAGCCTTTAAGCACCATCAACACATGGATGTTATTTTCTTAGACCTTACAAAGGCACTTGATAAAGTTGATCATGTTCTAGTTCTGGGTAAGTTGAAATTTTTTGGCATTACTGGTTCCTTAATTGCTTGGTTCGAATCGTATCTTGAGCAGTCTCAATTAACAGTAAGATTTGCATCTTCACATTCCTCTTCCTTTATTGCTCGCACAGGTGTCCCCCAGGGCTCACATCTTGGTCCAATTTTATTTAATCTATTTATTTAGTTAATTTGGTTAGTGTACATATGTTGCCTTTTGCAGATGATACGAAACTCTATTTTCCAATTTCCTCTTTACAGGACTGTGCATTGTTGCAAAACATTTTGCAGATAGCTTATAACCGGTGTAGTTTGAGTCGAATGATCTTAAATCCTAATAAATGTACATGTGTGTTTTATTATAAATCTCACACTTACATTAAGTTTGATTATTGTATACTTGATAACAAATTATCTCATTGTGATTGGGTTTTGGACCTCGGTGTTTATTTTACCAGTTTATTTAGTTTTGACATTCATTATTCGTATTACTAGGAAGGCAAAAAAATTCTTGGCTTGTTACTACGTTCTTTTAAATTTTTTTTCGGCCTTCTACCCTCATTCTTCTCTATTGAACACTAGCAGAGGAGCCGGCATTGCCCGGGATAATTACACTTGATGTTGTTGCAATTTCCTTTCTTCTTTCGATGTCTTGAAGCAAAAATTGGCCATTCATCATTTTGTGTAGTCTAGCGGTCGCCGATTCTTCTATTTACTTGCTTACCATTTGCTCAATAGCTAAAGGAATGCTTCCTCTATCGTCTTTCACTCTTTCTCAATAGTCTGCTAACTCATTATCTCCAGTTACTGATCATTTTTAAAGATTTTTAAGAAATTGTTAAGTACTAAGAATTCTCTTTTCTAAGAAAAGTCAGAATAACAGGAATTCTATGCATTGAATTCTATATTGCACAAACTTTGCCTTGCATTGTTGGTCATGAGACATATATTATTGATCCTTGCATAGTTTTGGTGCATTGCGTGTTGACACCATTTTTGATACCTATTGTTGCACAAACTTTTATTTGCATTGTTGGTCATGCGATATACACTGAGTTAGCAAAACTCATGAGATAGTTGCTTAATATCTGGTCGGGCCACCTCTGGCCCTGTGGAGTGCAGCAATACGTCGTGGTAGTGAGTCTGCAAGTCCCTGGTACACTTCTGGAGGCAGTTGACACCAGATAGTCTGCAGAGCCGAAGATAGTTGGTGGAGGATCCAGTGCCCGGAGCCTGACTTCAACAGCATCCCAGATATGATCGATGGGATTCATGTCAGGGCTCCGGGCTGGCCAGCTCAGTCGTTGGACCTCTCCTGCATTCTCCTCGAACCATTCGCGGACGACATTGGAGCGATGTGGTGGAGCATTGTCATCTGGGTGTCGTCAGGGTGTTGAAATGTCAAAAACGGGTGCAGATAGTCTCCGATTAGTTGACGATACTGTGGACCATTCAACGTTTGGTCCAGAATAACCAGAGGGCCCATTGCAAACCAGGAAAATGCACCCCAGACCATCACTGACGCCCCTGAGGGATCCATCGTTTCGTGAGGTTTGTGCCACACACGGTGCCTCCCATCAGCGTGGTACAGTTGATGTCGTGACTCATCTGACCATATGACGTTACGCCACTGTTGCAGAGTCCAGCCAAGATGGTTGGTGGCAAATGCACGCCGGAGTGTCCGATGACGCTGGATAAGCATTGGCACCCGTGTAGGGCGACGGCTGCCAAACCCGAGGGCATGCAGATTCCGACGGATTGTCCACCGAGAGACGTTTCTAGTGCGGCCAGTATTGAACTGGTCTGTGATTTGCTGCACTGTTGCGCTCCTGTCTCTCTGATTCATTCGTCCCAGGTGTCGCCGGTCATGATCATTCAGGGTAGCTGGACGCCTGGTATGGTGCCTGTTGTCAACTGTGATGCCTTCATCCAGCCATTCCCGATACACCCTGGAGACAGTTGAGCGGGGAAAGCCAAATTCCTGCACCACTGCCGAAATGGGACTTCCCATGCGTCGGGCACCTACTATCATACCCCGTTCAAAAGACGTCAACTCGCGACGACGTGCCATTTCTGATTAATCACTTATACAAGCTCTTCCCACAACGTCTAATGGTCCATTCCCAGAATCCGTTACCCCTGTGAATTCGTGAGCCATGCCCATCAATCAATGTGCTTGCTATCCCATGAGTTTTGCTAACTCAGTGTATATTGCTGTTCCGTGCAGAGTATTTGTGAATTGCGTGTTGATACCACTGTTGATACTTATTGTTACAAAAACTTTGTCTTGCATTGTTGGTCATGAAATATTTCTCATTAATATGCCCTGTCATAACCATGAATATCGATTTTTTATCAATAATTATTATTTTTTTCGAAATCTGAGGTAGACAGTGTTCTTCCTCATGCTTTGAAGGTCATGTATGCGAAATTTTATCAAGATCGGAATAAAACTGTAGATTTGTATAAAAAACAAACAAACAAACCCACAAACAAACCCACAAACAAACATCCTTCTTTATATATATAGACTAGCAGAGTTACCTGGTGTTGCCCGGGATAATTACACTTGTAGGTAAACAGAACAATCTCAAGAAATTAAATTATATTTTGCAATATCTTAAAACTAAACACATGAAAATGCTTAGAATTAATACAGTAAAAATTCTTAAAGAAAATTCGAAAAAAACATTTTAAAGGATCACAATGGATGGACCTCTGCAATATTTTCTTACTCATGTAATCTTATTTCAGATGTACACTTGAGGTTGTTGCAATTTCCGCTCTTCTCTCGATGTGGAGTCTACTGGTCGCCGATATTTCTATTTAATTGCTTCCCATTTCCTCAATACAGCACGGAGTTAAAGGAGTGCTTCCTCTGTCGTCTTTCCACTCTTTCTCAATAGTCTACTAACTCTTCATTATCTCTAGTTACCGATCATTTTTAAAGATTTTCAAGAAATTGTTAAGTACTAAGAACTCTCTTTTCTAAGACAAACATGAATAACAGGAATTCTATGAATTGTTACAAATTGAAACTTATCCGTATTGCATCATCATTTTATGTTCATTGTTATAATTCTTGGAAAGGATTGCTTTATCATTGCATCATCATTTTGTGCTCATTGTTATTGGTGAATTGCGCGTTGATACCATAGTTGTTGGGAACACGACGGGCCTATTGTTGCACAAACTTTGCCTTTCATTGTTGGTCATGAGATATATATTGTTGATCCTTGGATAGTGTTGGTGCATTGCGTGTTGATACCATTGTTGATACGTATTGTTGCACAAACTTTTCCTTGCATTTTTGGTCATGAGATATATATTGTTGGTCCATGCAGAGTGTTTGTGAATTGCGTGCTGATACCATTGTTGATACCTATTGTTGTAAAAACTTTGTCTTGCATTGTTGGTCATGAGATAATTTTCATTAATATGCCTTGCCATTTAGATGAATATCGATTTTTTATCGATATTTATTATTTTTCCGAAATCTGAGATAGACAGTGACCTTCCTCATGCTTTGAAAATCAAGTATGCAAAATTTCATCAAGATCGGAATAAAACTGTAGATTTGTATAAAAAACAAACCCACAAACAAATCCACCCACAAACATTCTTCTTTATATATATAGATAGATAGTTATGTAAGACCAATTCCTGAATATGCCTGTACTGTTTGGATCCCTTATCATCATGGTTTAATTATTGAATTACAAGCAGTTCAGGATCGACGTATAAGTTTTTTAAACTATCATATTGGTTTTGGTTTACCTAGAATGCCTTCAAATACTATGAGTATTTCCTTTTCAAGAATTTATTTTTTTGATATTATTTCTGTTATGTAATTATTTCTGGGAGTAATAAACTGTCTGCATTAAAATATATTTATATTTAAAATAAAGACCTAATAACAGTAGGTGTGAAATATCTAGCTAGTTGAAGGGTTGACTACGTTACAACTAAACGATTTACATATGCAAATTCTCCTGCCACGTGGCTGACAGGGCTACGCGGTCGTGAGGATTTATGAAGGGGACATCGCTTCATCATTCTTAAAAGCGTTGTACAAATTCTAGCTGCGAGAATGCCGCCAAAAATCGATAGATATTAAGAAGGATATATAAATGTGTGACTGTGGCCAGTGTGTTTTGTTTTGTTTTTTTAATTATTTTGGGCAGGGGGCAGTCACATACGCTGGGATTTTGATTGTTTGCCGCTTACTGTTTGGGAATTTTTTTGCTGTTGTGTATAGGGGATGGGGATTAATTTGCATATTCATGCGTTTTCGGGGGTTCACCTAAACCCACTATTCCGAGCTGCATCGCTTATCCCTTCTTGTGGACGTGTATTTTGATCTGATTTTTGTGTTTCATAAGTTATTACGTCTGATATTATAATATTTCGTGTGTTAAAAAGATCGGAGTTGTTTAATGACAATGCCAATTGTCAGGTTTTTAAAATTGCATGCTGCAACAATGGATCGGGGAATGCCTTTTAAATCCGTTGTTGTTGCATCGTTTCAAGGAACGGGGACGTTGTGTTTTTCTTTAAAGTCTAGAGTGATTTTGTGTGTTCGGTTGCCCGTCGTCATGAGAGAGACATGATCGGCTGAACGGGAGAGAAGTTTGTTCGAGCTATTTGTTCGAGATAAAACCTATGGATTCCTCATAGATTTACGATGCTTGCAAATCGTTTAATTGTAACGTACTCAACCCTCTATACTCTTATACCTCGAATATCATAATTGGAGGAATCCCTGAGAAACCCCAAGAAGAGTTAGAATAGATTGTGACAAAAATAGCTACAACAGTTCAGGTTGAATGTGCGAAAACTGATATAAGTGTAGTACACAGGATTGGCAAGAAATATTCAAATGTTTCAAAGCCTAGGCCAATATTAGTGAAATTTCAAAGAAAAACTGTAAAATTTAATATGCTGAAAAATCTATATAAAATCCAAATACCACTCACTGACTCACTCACTCACTCATCACGAAATCTCCAGAACTATGAAGCCTTCAAACTTGAAATTTGACAAGTATACAGTATTTCTCTTGGCTTCTAGGTGCTCGCTAAGAAAGGATTTTATTTATTCTTTCTTCCTTTCCATTGTAGATTCTTTTTAAAACTCAATTTACCTGGAGCTCAATGGGATTTTTGCATTCCTTAAATAATTGTGACGTTTGCTTAGAAATTGTGACGTCGTTGTTTGCTTTTGCGCTTATTCCGTGAAACAGCATCAGAGTAAGGCGTGGTTTCCACATCACCGGAATCACGCCAGAACGGAACTCTAACGGAAATTTTTCTATGATGTCACTTTCTTTCCATTCCGTTTTTATCACCAAAATTCGATGGAAAGGTTGTTGAGCTGTGTTGAAGAAAAATTTCCATTCCGTTTCGCCACAGAAGGCAGCATCGCCATGACGTCATCGCGTCGACTTCGCTGCTGTCGGTCTGGCGCTTCGCCGCCATTACTGTGTCTATCGAATCGAGTCTGCATTCTCTCCATCTCCCTTGGCGAACTTCGAAGAATATGGCAAAAAATAAAAAGAATATTGAAAAGAAGCTGCTCTGCCTTCACCTGAATGAGTTTTCAGAGGAAAAAGAACTTCATAAATGCCAAAAATTTGATATGAAACTAAGAGTTTATTGTTGTAGCACAGCGGTATGTTGCTGGTGTCTTATTTTGCAGGTACGGGTTCGAATCCCGCCCTCGGAAATGGTTTTTTTTTCTTCCTAAATTCATCTTAATATGTACGGAAGTTCAGTAATCCATTTTGTAATCATAATCTCAATTTTCCAATTTGCTACTATTATCTATATATATAAAATCCAAACTTTTGCGATTATTCCGTGAAACAGCATAAACAGCATTATTTCGCGCAGGAATATAATGTATCTTATTTTCTAATAGGGCTTTTCGTGGCGACCAATCTCCGGATGATGGGGGGTGGTTAATTACAGTATTTTGGTTATAAAGGCATGTAATGAATTACGTAAAATCTGCATTTGCGATATCGATACTTTGTCTCGATTATCTGATTTTCTTAATCAGGTGGAGAAGGGGGGAGGTTGAAGTAAAAATAATATACAATGATTGACGTTTTCATAAGTAGTCATATAATCCATAAATAAAAAAAAAATTGGCCATGTGTTTGGTCTTTTTTTTTCTTTTTGACTCGCGTGATTTGTTTGTTTAGGTTATAAACTGTATATACCCAAAAGGCTCCTAACAGATGGGCGCACGTCTTCGAGGCGCCGGAATCAAAGTCCACATGTTAGGTTGGTTTGATCCGGTTGACCAAGTATTGAAGCATCTTGGAGGACCCGCGTGACGTCACATGGATCGTGATTGGTCGGATTTTGGCCACGTGGTTGTTGGTCATAAAATATCGATTTTGTTATTTGATTTAAAATTTATTTTGTACCCATGACTATTTTTCGATTTATTATGAAGTAGCTGATATACTCGGCGTTGCTCGGACTCTTTGTTGATGAAATTTTGCAATTTCTGAATGTGAATATACAAAAAAAGTGAACATTATTCTTCACCTTTCATCTCCGGCCCTGCGTCAAATTTACTCAGCTAAAGGGCCGGTGATTATAGAGGAGTGAAACATAATACAATAATAACATTTTTATGAGCCAAAAGATTGATTTTTAGAAGACGCTCCTACATAACAATAGCGAAGCATTGCCGGGTCTACTAGTAATAAAATAAAATTTAGATCATTAACTACAGAGGATGCAAACATTTTTAATGAAGCGTTCCCCTTTTTTCTGAATAAAGATTTACCACTACACTTTTGGAACATTTTTATTCAGGCTAAGATGAAAAAAGAGATCTTGGGTAGAAATATTTATGGGTTAATAATGGATATATTATGATCCGGAAAACTGACACTTCACAGCGCATTTCCCTTCGAAGTCTTGGGGATTTGCAAAAACTGTAGACAAGTTTACACTACAGAATACACTATATGATCAAAAATATCCGGACACCCCTCACAGATCATCGATTGGCCCAATGTCACATGATAATGACTTGCACATCATTTAAATAGCTTCCCACACCTTCAGACACAACTCTGCTTGGACATTGGCAAGAATGGGTCGTTCGGCAGAGCTCAGTGAGTTCCAACGTGGAACCATCGTTGGATGTCACCTATGCGGCAAGTCCGTGCGTGACATTTCCAGCCTTCTTCAGATACCCAAGTCAACAGTAGGCGATGTCATTATGAAATGGAAGACCCGGGGATCAACAACAGTTCAACAACGAACCGGTAGACCCAAGAAACTAACGGACAGAGACCGTCGTGTCACCCGCAGCAACCGGAAGTCCTCGGCGGAAAAAATTGCCACAGAGTTTCGAAACGCCTCTGCAAATGATGCCAGTACCATGACAATTCGTCGGGAACTGCACACGATGGGATTCCATGGCCGTGCTGCTGCCCACAAGCCCCACATCAGCAGGGTCAACGCCAAGCGACGTCTGGAGTGGTGCAAAGCCCACAGAAACTGGATAATGGACCAATGGAAACGTGTAATGTGGACAGACGAATCTCGCTACACACTCTGGCAATCCGATGGACGAGTTTGGGTTTGGCGCATACCTGGAGAACGCTTCTTACCTGAGTGCACAGAGCCCACAGTCAAGTTCGGAGGAAGAGGAGTCATGGTGTGGGGCTCATTTTCATGGTACGGACTGGGCCAGCTCGTTTTGGACAAATGTGCACTTCCAACGTTGTGGCAATTTTTCGGAAACGGGCCATTTCTCTACCAACACGACAATGCTCCGTGCCACAAAGCGAGCCAGTGGTTTGCGGACTCAGGGGTCGAAGAAATGGGTTGGCCGGCACAAAGTCCCGACCTCAATCCTATAGAGAGTCTGTGGGATGAATTGGAAAGATGCTTGCGGGCCAGATCACATCGGCCAATTTCTGTACCTGAACTGATTCTCGCTCTTCGGGAGGAATGGAGGAACATTCCGGAAAGTACCTACCAACATTTGGTGGAAAGTCTTCCCCGAAGGGTGGAAGCTGTGATTCGGGCAAAGGGATGTGCAACGCCCTATTGATTTCCACGAAATCGTGGCTAGAGCGCAAACGTGCATGTGTTCGGATATTTGTGATCATATAGTGTATATTTTGAATTCTATCTTTATATCTATTACATCTAATATCTCAGGCATGACCTTTTACCTCCCTGGTACAATCTCTCTCAATGCTTTCATTGACACCATATCAGACAAATTTTTTTTCAATATTCTGACTAAATATTCGGGGTCTGCATGTTAATTTGGATGAACTTTTACATTCACTACCTATCTACCCTTCCATTTTAACTTTAATTGAAACATGAACTGTCTCAACTTCTGATATTCCTCATATATCAGGTTTTAATAATTTTTCAATCTCAAGAAAGGCACATAAGGGTGGAGGTATCAGTTGTTATATTAATAAATAGCTGATATACCGGGCGTTGCTCGAGCTCTTTTTTTTTTGATAAAAGTTTGCAATATCTGACTGGGAATATACAGTAAAAATTAACATAATAAAAAGCTTAGAATGAAAACAGTAACAACTCATACAGAATAAAAACCGAAAAATCTTTAAAATGCTCCTCACGGATGGCCCTCTAACAGTTCTATCTGGTTCGTGTTGGAATATTGGGTTTAGCTGAGCGAGTTCAAAATAGTGCTGGAGAAAAAATGTGTAGAATAATGTGTATGGCTTCGAAATTGGGAGGAAATAGCATGAAAATGAAACAATAGTTTGATCTGACTTTTTTTTCAGCTCTGATTATGGCTGTAGTTTTTTCTATTTCGTATGATCTGACCTTTAAAAATTCAACACTTCCAAAATTATCTTCTTGGGTGGCGGTGGATGTACATGATCGTGTGTGTCCGTGTACTCGGCAATTCCAACGATTGGTAAACTGATTTTTCAATTGAAAAAGCATTACCTATGCTTGGAGACGTATCTCCAGTTAATATTTATTATTATTCAATTGGTAAACTGTTAGGAAATACAGAAATTAAACTGAAGGAAACTCTAAACATCAGGTAAATGATGTTAATTAGAAAAATGGATGGAAAGATTCTGCAACTTGGATTCGAACCAGGAACCTAAACTGTCATGGTGAATGCCTCTACCAATTGGGCTATCGCAGGCACTTGAACAGCCATGCTGTCACTAACTATATAAAAGAGAACCAAATAGTCTTTACTTGATGTTTGGATTTTCCTCAAGTTTAATTTCTTTATTTCTAATTGTGTGTTCATCAAAGTTTCTGATGTTCTGGATAGGAGAAATTCACGATCTGTGAACCAGGTGCCTGCCTCAGATTGGGTTTTCTATCTTGATAACTTGGTTGCTTTCAAGACACCTAGTGACAGCATGGCTGTTCAAGTGTCTGCGATAGCCCAATTGGTAGAGGCGTCGACCATGACAGTCGAGGTTGCTGGTTCGAATCCAGGTCGCGGAATTTTTCTATCCATTTATCTAATTGGTAAACTGTTGTTGCAGTTCACACTCTGTTCTCGAGGTCTTAAAGCAAAACTGGTGTCTTGAAGCATTCATCACTTAGTGTGGTCTAGCAGTGGACGTTTCTTCTGTTGACACATTTGCATTGTCGACGGTGGCCTGGGAACATCGACGGCCACAGGGTCACTCACCACTTGTTAAGTTGCAGCAATGCGCTGCAAAAATTGATACAGCACCGAGTGAAGGGGCTGCTTTCTCTGCCGCCTTTCCACTGTTTCTCGATAGTCTGCTAAATCCTCATTGTTTCCAGTTACTGCTCATTTTCAAAGCATTTTTAGAAAATGTTAATTTATTTATTTATTTATTTAAACATACAATTTCAATTTCAATTCAATTTCAATTGTTTTTTACAATTGCAAATACAATTAATTGTAATCATAGAACAATAAATTGGTAATAATAATAATATTCAATTTAAAAAATATTCATATAAGATGAAATCAGCAATTTTAGCACCAAAAGAACTTAAAGGTGCCCAAAGGCCCGGGGCCTGTCCAGGGGCATCCTTTAATGAAAAATTTATATAATCAATATAAAATTATATAACTTTGTATGATATTAAACAACAACAATATTAATTAATAGTAGAATAAACAGAGGACTGCGTAAATTAGTTAACATTTAATAGTAAACAGAAGTTAAATCAGATGTAATTTGGCCCGAGCAAATGCTTTTAAGGAGAAGACGTTTAAAAAATTGAAGAGAAGGTGCATCGTGAAGTTCTTTAGTTAATTTTGACCAACAGATAGCGCCAGACATCGAGATTGATCTCTTTGAGTAATTCACTCTATAAAATGGGATTATTATTTTTTTCTCTCTCGTGTGATATGATGACATTGGGGGATTTCTAATATAATATACGTTATGTTTGACTTTATATATAAATTGAGCTAATTAAATAAAATAAAGTTCATCAAATTTTAAAAGGTTAAAGTTTTTAAATTCTGAACTGACGGAAGAGAAAGCGGGCCTATTTAACAGCATACGTAAAAAACGTTTTTGAAGTTTAATTATAAGGTTTTTATTTTCCTGTGTGGTCGATCCCCATAAACATATTCCAAAGCATAAATTTGTATGAATTAAGGTAAAGTATAAATTTAATAAAATATTACGTGGAAGATGATTGACTGTATAAATAATGCCTAAAGAATGGGATAGTTTAGTAGCTAAATGTTTTATATGAAGGCTCCATGATAAATCAGGGGTAAAATAAATTCCTAAATATTTATAGGAAGAGACTCTAGTTAAGACTTTATTATTAACACAAAGCTTAATTTTAGAGAATAATAATAGAAACATCACAAAAAAACACAAAAAATAATATACGAGGCCTTTCGGTCTTTTTTATCAATGACCTTCATCAGGTAGAGAATTTTTTGAAAGTTTTTAACTGATTTCTTCATCAGTGAAAAGTTTTTAAGAATAATACATATAAAGAATTAAAAGAACATTGTTATAAACATAGTATTGTCCAAAACATTATTACATCATTTTGAAATTATCAACCGATTAAAGGTTTTAAGGAAATGAATGTTAAAAATTAAAACATTAACAATGTTTATAACAATGTTCTTTTAATTCTTTAAATGTATTATTCTTAAAAACTTTTCACTGATGAAGAAATCAGTTAAAAACTTTCAAAAAATTCTCTACCTGATGAAGGTCATTGATAAAAAAGACCGAAAGGCCTAGTATATTATTTTTTGTGTTTTTTTGTGATGATTCTATTGTTATTCTCTATCTTAACTGTTATACATCACTTATATTCTTCTTTAAAGCTTAATTTTATTATAATTAATTAATCTATTGCGTTGATGAAAGATCATGAAGTAAGATTTGTTTAGGTTAAGTGGAAGTTGATTTAATAATGACCAGTTATAGATTTTACTTAGTAAAGCGTTTAATGCATTTTCAAGTTCTTCTTCGGAATCAGCTGAGGCTATAAATGAAGTGTCATCAGCAAATAATATGCATTGTGCATTGTGTCACGGAATTTTAATTCTATTAATAATTCCGGTGACAGAGACGCTCGTTTTCGCTCTAGAATATTTTACAATTCCGGGCGAAAACGGAGGCGACGTCATCAGCGTCGATTGGAGCATCAAGACGCAGGGGCCAATCACAGAGGAGGAAGGCGGACGAGTGCGGGCTTGAGGAAAGAGAAGAGAGAGATTGACAGAGAGAGTTATGGGACGATCGAGAGAGGTTTAAAGAAGAAGAAGCTCCCGACGAAGGCTGCTGGAACGCATAGAGAATGTTATGCTGTCGGCAGGTTGAAGGAGAAGGGGAGAGCTCAAGCCGCCACGACGGAGACGACTACGGAGCTGACAACTGCTTCGTTGGCAAACGCCACGTCGTGCGGAGAAGCTAGGCTGAAAAGGAAAGAGAAACCTCAAGCCGCCACGACGGAGACGACTACGGAGCCGACAACTGCTTCGTTGGCAAACGCCACGTCGTGCGGAGGTTTGCGTCGACGCAAAGCGAGAGAGGCGACGGAGCGAAGGGTGTTGCTCCTCAGTGTTCAGGTTTCTTCCCCGTGCTCCTAGAGGTTCAGTGGCCGACAGTTGCTTCACAATAGTAAGTGCTTCGTTTATTGTGGGCTGTAAAGCTATTTTAATAAAGAAAGCTTTTAAAGAGTTGTGTCGCCGGGAACTTCGCATAGACACCAAAGTGTATGGGTTGTGGCCTTGCGGAATGTGGGGCATATATTGTCAGTGATTTCGGCTTCACCATAATTGGGCGTACCTAATGTGATATGTGCCGCATTAGGCAGTTAGGTAATTAAGTAGTTAATGAATTACCCGTCCTCATAAGGTCTTTCTCATTTTATAATTTCATACACGTATAACCTGAGATTCAGGCTTAATTTGGTGTTTATTCTTAGACCTCAAGTGTTTATTAATTAATGCTACTTTGTCAAAGAACTCAGAACTATTTGCAATTGTGTGTGCGCATCATTAAAGCTGTTACATTGTTAAAATGTTCGAAGGTAAGCTTTAATGATACTTTGACAAAGAACTCAGAACTATTTAACATTTGTGTGCGCGCATCATTGAAGCCGTTACGTTGTTAAAACGTTTGAATGTAAGCTTTAATTTCTCTAGTACGGATAATATTCATATTATCGTGACTTAATCGGAGTTTGGACCTTATCCCGTTTTGTGACTTTCTAATTTTGTATACACTCATTCCTTTATTCAGGCAGTTAGAATTATCGGTTGCAAGGTGTCGCTTTTTGCAACGTGCTGATTCGGATGAGTTGTATGAAACTACTTATATGTACAAGTGTTATCTACCTTCATTGTGTAAGTGAATATTTTTGAAAGCTATGTGTTATTTGTAGGCTTTGACATTTTGTGTTTAGTTGTTTTAAAGAAAACGAAAGTAGGTAGATAGCAGGGTTGGTTTGGTTTTGTGTAACTTTGTGACCGACCCAATCAAAAGGCTGTTTCAAGATTAAGTCTATCTATACGTCTGTAGTTCTACGGTTTAGACTTTTAGCTATTAAGCTATTCATTCCTATTACTGTTGCAGTTATGCCATATTCGATGTGAATGTTGCATTACAGTTTAATTGTTAGCCAGTAAGCTTTTGCTATACAATTTTAGCATTTAAGTTTTTGGGTGTTGCTTTCTAGCTGAAGAGTATTGGTTTAAAATATAGGCTAGATTCAGTTTATGTATTTGCTTTTGCATTCAGAATACTTATCCTTTAAGTTTGAAAGGAGTTTAAGGCTTAAGTACTAATTATTTGTTACATAGAGGTGTGGTTACGATTAATTTCAATGTTTGAATTAAGGTTTACCTTTGTTGGATTCAGTGAATAGCATAGATTGCCTTTAACAGAAGGAGTTCACATTTATCCTTCTTAGTTACTTTTGCTTTTATTTATAATTGTCAATAAACATTTCATTTTTATTTTAATCAGTGCACTGTTGCATGTTATTTAACATTCCACTGCGCTATTCATATTTTAGCTATAATCACATGTGACACATTGCCAGCAATATTGGAAATTTTATTAATAAAGAGTGAGAACAATAGCGGCGATAGAATACAGCCTTCTGGTAGTCTCTGGTTACTGATTAATTTTGGTGAAAGAATTGAATTGAGACAAAGAGAATAATGCCTATCTAAAAGAAAGGAAGCTATCCAATTCAGTGGCAGCCCCCTAATACCATACAATAATTTTAATTTTTTTAATAATAATGTATGGGGAACCATATCAAATGCTTTTTTGAAATCAAGAAATAAGGCTAAATCCATTTTCTTTTGAACCATTTGTATATTAATATATTCCGATATTTCATAAAGAGCTGTAGAGATGTTTTTCTTTGGGCAAAAACCGTGTTGTGCAGGGGAAATGAAATCACGGGAAAATATGAAATGACTTAAGCGAATAAAGAAAAGTTTTTCGAATATCTTTGAAAAAAGGTAGAATAGAAATGGGTCTATAATTGTTGAAATCATTGGAATCTCCTTTCTTGAAAATTGGAATTACTTTTGCATATTTTAATTGTTTAGGGAATTTTCCTTCACAGAGAGACATATTAAAAGAGTACAAAGGGGATAAGAAAAATAGGGAGCGATACTGATAATCACAACTTGGCGAAGACCATAAATATCCGTAGTTTTAGACTTTGAAAATTTGTTTATAACAGCTATAATTTCGTTGGAGGTTGTTGGAGGGGGAAAAAAGATTCAGGTGAAGAAATGGGAGGTCTCTGAATTGAATATGAAGGGGAAAAGTCACTGTTGATATCAATATTATTATTGTCAGCAAGGGAGCATGGGAAAAGTGCTTTAAAAAAAGGGAAAAGGCTTGGTGGAGAATAATTACTGTCAAAGCAGGAAGGCAACTTATGATTGTTTGGAAGTGATAAAGCCTTTCGAATTTGATATCATTTCTCTTTGGGATTGGTAATTGAGGTAAACAGCTCGGCATAATATTTCTTTTTGGCTGCTTTAATGGAACTTTTCACTAGTCTGGTGATATCTTTAAGGTGATTTTTTTTATGGATGTAGGATTTTTGATATATTGTTTATAGATCTTGTGCTTCTTATTAATTAGTCTTAATAATGTTTCTGTAATCCACGGTTTTCTTTGGATAGGATGGGGTTCGAGGAAGAAAAGCAATTTTAAGGAAAGCACGAAGGAAGAAATATGTTTTGTTAAAATTTACGACGTCTTCTCACTGTTTTTGGAAAAAGCCCTATGCGAGAAATCGTAAAAAAGGCACCTTTGCGAAGAAAATCATTTTTCTTAAATACACACATATATTATATTACATAAACACACTGAAATTATATTTAAACAACATAAATCAATGAGAGGAGGAAGGCCCTTCCAGCTGTATACTGATGACCAATACATGAAACTTTAAATTATGATCAGGAAATTAGAAAGCTCGAAGAATATTTCATTTTATAAGAGGGTAGTCCGAGATTTAAGTTATCTGAACTAATACGTGTGTCCAAAATTGATCTGTGTCCAAAATATGTTAGGCGATTTGTCCGACCTGCCATACTTTACATGAGCTAAATGCTCTTTCTACCTTTTAATAATATTTCTGCAGCTCTAAACAGCATGGTTCTTCTCACAAAAATCACATTGAAATACGAGGTCTGTTCAAAAAATACGTAGACTGACGTCATAAAACAAAATATACTTTATTCAGAAGTTACACATCTGGGTCCCCTTCAAAGTACTCTCCTCCCCGACGCACACACTTATCCCAACGGTGTTTCCACTTTTGGAAACAGTCCTGGAACGCTTCTTTTGTGATGTCCTTCAGCGCCTTCGTCGCATTTGCCTTTATGTCAGGAATCGTCTCAACTCTCCTTCCTTTCAAAGGTCTTTTGAGTTTGGGAAACAAGAAGTCACAAGGAGCGAGGTCAGGTGAGTAGGGTGGGTGAGGAAGAACAGTGATCGAGTGTTTGGCCAAAAACTCTCGAGTTCTGAGGGCTGAAGCGTTGTCGTGATGAAACAACCAGTCACCACTCGTCCACATTTCTGGCCTTTTCCGCCGGATAGCATCCCGCAGACATTTGAGAACTTCGATGTGGTAAATCTGGTTCTCTGTGGAGCCTTCTAAAATTACGCCAAATTCTAAAAATCCGCCAAACGAAAAAAACACACTTCACAAACAACCGCGTAGCTAATCAACCAATACTGATATTTGCAATCAAAAAACTGCCTTGTAATCAGCGGATCTGTCAGAAGATGGCGACACCAAGCGATTTTCATTGGGACCAACAGGGCCCGCGCAATTCAAACAGTCTACGTATTTTTTGAACAGACCTCGTAGATAGATTCCCAATTTTTCCAGAGGTGGGATGGCATCTTTAGGATTTCCCAAGAGTGCTTTCAAAGTCTCCCCACTTTTGAATACAATCTTTATGTTGCAAGTGCTAAAATTCTTTTTCAGGCCCTTAGTAAATTGCGGATCATAGGCAATATTAATTAATTTAGGGCTTGTGGTCTCTGGAGTTAACTCACGGCCTACGAGATAGTAAAAGGCCTGTGCATTCGGTATAACAATAGGAGAAACTCGAGTAGGAAGATTCCACCGGCAGATGTCTCGATTTCATGACATAAAAGGGTGCGAAAATAATAAAATATGTATTATTTAATCACTTTTATTACTTTGATTTAAGAAATAAACTTTGTAATTCATATATTAATTTGAAAACGTAATTTTTATTACAATTTATAGTTATAAAAATATACAAAATCAAATAAAATTGTATCAATATAAACAGGGATGGATGAAGGTGGGCAATTAAAGCTGATATATTTCCCCCCCTATTTCATCTGTTCTTTATATAATAAATTACTACGTATATAATAATGTGTATGAAAAACAAAAATAAAAGTTTCAAAATTTTTCTGTTTAAAGGCTTGTGTTTTATATTTTTAACAATATTGTCTTTTTCTGTCATTATTTGTGCATAATTATATAGTAAAGGCTTTAATAATTTAGTAAGAATGATATTACTTACATTGCTATGATAAGTAGCTTCACGAGTTATATATGAACCGACATAAGGTTATATGAGTTTAAAATTTCGAATATTTTTCTTTCGCAAATTAAATATGGAATCGCTTCATTTACAAAATCAGTAACCACTTCTACTATAGTAACAAAGTTTTTGTTAGGTTATCTTAAACCTCCTCTATCTTGAAATGTTATGAGTGATGTAAGGAGCGATGGAGATTTTATTTACAGCTTTTTTCGATGAATAAAATGTAATTTTCGGTCAGCAAAATAATTTTTCATATCACTAAAACGTAGTTTCACATCAAAAAATTGTAAATTCGTTTCAATAAAACGTAATTTTATTTCAATTAAATGTAACCTAAACTGATCTTCTTATTCAGCAGATTCTTATTGAAAACTTACAGTAACAGTAAAAAAAAAATCAAATTTTTCACATTTTGAATTATAATGAAACTATATATAATTTTATTTCTAAAATGAAACAAGAGTATTATAAATAAGATACAATAATAATAATTGAGCACTCACTTTTTTCTTCCTATATGACAATGATTGTATTTTCATAAGAATCTGCTGAATAAGATCAGTTTAGGTTACACTTTCTTGAAAAAAAATTACGTTTTATTGAAACGAATTTACATTTTTATGACGTGAAACTACGTTTATGATGTGAAAAATTATTCTATTGATATGAACTATTATTTTATTGATGTGAATATTTATTTTTTCAATATGAAACTCGTTTGTTTGAACGAAACTATATTTTATTGATCGAAAATTACATCGAAAATTTTTATTCATCGAAAAAAGCTGTAAATCGATGAAACATGATAAAAACTGAAAAAAAAACTACACGCAGCAATGCAGACTGATGTCATGAAGTAGCGCGCCAAGCGGGAAAAACGCAAAACAGCAGGTTTCCCGATTCTGGCCTCAAAAAGGGGGTAAATGCACAGGCCTTTTACTATCTCGTAGGCCGTGAGTTAACTTCTTGGAATCTTTTCTATTTAAAAGAAGCTTATGCCTACGGAGTAAGTTGTCTCTCATCACTGTATTTGAAATCTCCTTGTGGATAAGAGGTTCCCTCCGATTTTGGTTGTTCCATTCCACAGTCTTGCTTAATCTTTGGAAAATAAAAGAAGTATATTTCGTCAAGAGATGGCACTGCTGTCATCGAATAATTTTTCCGGTATAGAACAAACGATGAAGGAAAGTGAAACTTCGAAATCCATGGTCGAAAACGTATAGTTGTAATATGCTAACTCCATCAGGTGGCAAAAATTGTCAGTGGACAAACAAACAAATAACAAACGGAGTAAACTAAACAGTGAAAGCGATAAAAAAGATAAAAAAAATGCGTAATGTATCCATCATGACCTGCCTAAAACCTTACCAGTGTCCACCTGAAGTACTATGTAGGCTCATATAACATAAAGATTGATCTAGCCATTTTGAAATGCATAGGGAATAGACAGACAGACATAGAGAGAATTTTTATTTCTGTATAAACTACAAACTATAACTTCTTCAGTGGATGTTATAGAGGAAGGTATATGTATTAATCATGATAACGAATTCCTTAGTTTATTAAAAAATAATATACTCTATATTCTATATTATTAATATTCATCGCGCTCCGGTGCTAATTTTGATAATTTTTTAACTTTTTTTGAATCTCTTCTTGAGTCATTACGTCTTATTTAAAAAAAATGTACAATTCTAGGCGATTTTAATACAGAATTTCTTCCCCATTCACTTAGAAATACTACTGAAGTATGGCTTTTATACAGGGTGATTTAAATTCAATGTAGGAAACTTTTAGAGGAGATAGTATGGGTGACTCTAAGCAAAAAAGTTTATATGAACATGGGTACGAATTTGAATGATAACCGAGATAGGAAAAGAAATAAAAATGGCGCCACTAAAATCAACAGGTTAATAACTCAGGTTCTGCAACGCCTAGGACAGTGAATTTTGGAGGAATAATAGAGTACATAAAACTGGGTATACTGTTAAAATATGATCGAATTCTAACGAGTAGTTTCCGAATTACGCACTCAAAATCGTAACACGCGCTGGTTAGTACTCGCATGTAAGCACTGCGACGATTTTGAATGCGTAACTCGGAAAGTACTCGTTGGAGTACGATCAAATTTTGACGATACACACAGCTTTATATACCCTATTATTCCTCCAAAATTCATTATCCTAGACATTACAGAACCTGAGTTATTAACCTGTTGATTTTAGTGGCGGCAGTTTTATTTCTGTTCATATCTCAGTTATTCAAATTCGGACCCATGTTTACATGAACTTTTTCGCTTAGAATCACCCATACTACCTCCCCTAAAAGTTTTTTACATTCAATTCGAATCACCCTGTATAGCATTGGTCTCTCACCTACAATCATCTTTTCTACACATTACCCTATTAACTACAATTCCTTTAGACTAATTGATCAAATTTCCACTAATATCACGTAGGCCTATTTCATCCAAAGTGGAACAATTGATTTATTAATTTTTGACCACTTCCCTTTATTCCTGGTTTATACAATTAGTAGGAGTTAGTGCACTACCCAGAAATTCACATCTAGATTATTACTTTGCACAAAACAGAAACCTTTAATATGTTTAATATTTTTAATAGCATTCCAAAAAGAATTACATAGTCATAAGTAAACACAAAAACTAAAGTAATACAAAACAGAAAGATAAAAATTAATAAATGATCTTAAACAGTCTAAAATTTCTATCAGTGTCAAATAAAAGACTTTCTCAGAAAACTAATCCATATTTCCATGAATTGATATAAAATAGTCCGTGATTATAGGTCTATACATTGAACAAGTGGTAATACCATGAGGGGAAATAGATATTATGAGTAATTTATACTGGACTTTTTTTTGTAGGATAAATCATTTATTTATTTATTTTATTTAGAAATATTTAATAATTAGGTTAAACAAACAGACAAGTGCAAACCCAGGAAACATTTAGATTGCACACAAACAAATTAAAAAAATAAAGGAAACATATATTTAGTAGATATATGAGTAGCTAATTGCAAACACACGGAATAAATTATATCAACACCACTATAATAAATCAATAAAAATATAGTAATAGTAGAAGAAACTAACAGATAAACAGTTTAGGGTTAAAACTAAAATTATACTTGACACACGATCTCCCCAAAAACCCATGCCAATAAAGGACGACCTACCTAGCAACGGTTCAACAAATAACCATTAGAGTATAATTAAACTAAATTATAAAAAATACATTGCAACTAAGTAAACAAGTTTAAAATCTTGTTGTCAGTAAACAGCACGTGTCTTAAGAGTTTTCCTGAATGTAGAAAACAAAGAGATTGAACAGACAGGAGCTGCCAGATATGTCCAATATGCCAAACAAATATAGGCTGCGATGCTTACATGTATTGTTACATTTAGACACTGCCACACTGATATCGTCAGCGTTACAAGTCGGCTATCTATGTCTGTCAGCTTGCCTACTAACTAAAAGTGGATTAGACAAATTTAACAAGTGATTAGAGATTTTATAAAAAAAATGAAGAAACTTATGTATAATAAATTTGTTGTCCCATTGGAATATAGAGTAATTTATTCTAGCAGTTTTGTGCCAATATGGTCACCACTTCTGGTCCACTTCCACTTCCTGCTCTCTGATTGGTGCAATCAGGTCATGTGACTGTCATTTTGTGGCGTCACTGTGTAATTTGTGATGTCACTTCTGGTCACGTGACCAAAAGTTACGTCTTCCAAGATGGAGTTGTTCGACTTCCTGTTTCAGATTTTCTTTTTCAGGCTTCATTTTCATTTTTGGGAGTCATAGTTTTGACTTTGCTCCCCCCCCCCCCCGCTCTCGGTTTTGCTCTCTGCAATGCCCTCCGTTGGCAAAATAATATAATATTTTTTTTCTGGAGATAAAATTAATATTTTTCTTCCCTTAGGTTTTTTTTTTTTAACAATTTTATTAAATTTGAGATATATAAATTGTATTTTTATATGTTTTTGGTATAGAGGGTGTATCTGAATGGTCTGTACAAAATTGGAGAGGAGATAGTATGGGTGATTCTAGGCAAAAAAAGTTCATATGAATGAGGGTACTCAGCTCACATGCGAGTACTACTCAGCACATGTTAAGACATTGACTGTGTAATGTGGAAACTACTTGTTGGAAGTCGATCAAAGTTTAATGGTATACACAATTTTATGTACCCTATTATTCCCTCAAATTTCATTATCCTAGGCATTAGAGAACCTGAATTATTAACTTGTTTATCTTGGTGGTAGCATTTTTATTTCTATTTATTTATATTTCCAGTTATTGTTCAAATTCACATCCAAGTTCATATAAATTTTTTTGCTTAGAATCAGCCATACTATCTCCCCTTCAAGTTTGTACACAATGCTTAGTTACACCCTGTATAATATGCCTTTACTCTCCTCCTCTCCCCTCTGAATATTTTCAAAGGACATAAATTTGATGATTGTTTTTATTTTTTTATAATATGTTTACTGCGTCAGTGTTTATTTAAATATTTCTCTGAGGATAGAATTCTTTATTAAAATTTTATTCCTTAGTGTTTTATTAAAAATATTTTTTTAAATTTGAGATAAATTAATTATTATAAGCGTCTGTTAAATAAATAATCCAACAACATTTTTTTCATGATTATTAATGCCTTTTGTTTGACAGGAAATTTTTTACAAGAAAATATCCTGAGAAAAACGGGGTTATAAAAGTTAAAATGATAGGAAAAAGGAGAGAAAGAAAAAAAGTTTGATTATCTTTAGCAGATTCGATCCCACTCAGGATAATGATAATAAATACTCTCGAGAAAAGTGACAAGGATTTTTCCTAAGTGCTACAACAACCAAACTGTTTCTCATCATGGTTTTTTAACTTATAAAAAGAATAAATAATTTCATTGATGTATTTGAAAGTGTTAATAATTTTTTTACAAAATGGTTATACATGGTTACAGGGAAAGTCGACCTAGATGTTTAAGGACGTTATTATTGAGGTCATTGCCGGTAGATTTTAATCTCTAACCGACTATCCAAAAATTAACCATTTTCTAGATACGTGACTTTTAAATAAACAGTTACTCTTTGCAGTCTGGAATCGCTTTCTCTGTCATTTTGTGTTTGATTTGACTACTTAACTGAGATTTTTATACCTTTTTGGATAGTTATAAAGACGTAGAAGTTATTAAAATAATTTGCAGGATAAAGTTCAATGGAACTTATTTTAATTAACGTGCTTCAAAGTTGGGAAAACATCTACATGCAAGTTGTATCAAGTTTTGTTATTTATTTTTATAAACTGGCCTATTCCCTATATAAAAAAGTAAAAAAATAAGACCATAGATTTTGGAAATTTTTAAAAAAAGTTGAAATTAGAGTAACAAATGATATTTTTTCTTTTAATTTAAAAGTCACATATCTAGAAAATGGTTAACTTTTGGATAGTAGGTTCTAGGGTCAAATCTATCGGCAATGACCTAAATAATAATGTCCTTAAATATCTAGGTCGACTTTCTCTGTAACCCTGTATATACAGGGTGAACATAAAATAAGGAAAAATAAGTACCTACCATGATTCTTCACATCAAAGTAAATGTAAAGTTTCTTAGGCAAAATGTCGAAAACTCAATTTATAAGGGTCTAAACTCCACGTGAAATTTAATGTATTTCACTTAATTGCATCATCATTGGGAACTTGAAGTGTCATGGTTTCTCTTTCCTGCAACAGTTAATTCAATGAAATGGAATAAAGCTTGATGACGCCATAATGATGCCATGAAGTGCTGTTATTTTTGGTGCTCGATGCTGTTATTTTTGGTGCGTGGTGCTAGCGATTTTTGAGAAAAAAATTTGAGATTTCGACATTTTGCAAGAGGATCGTTTTATTTATGTGATGTGAAGAATCATGGTAGGTACTTACTATCCCTCATTTTATGAATACCCTGTATAAAACAGTCACTTTTTATGATTTTGAAATGAATAATGCAATAATTTTTACATATTTTGTTGTTGTTGATGCTGATGTTGATGTTGAATATGGTGATTATTGAACATGATGATTACAAAATCTGAATATCGATGGTTAAGTTTCACTTGCATGTTAATCTTTTTTTATAAAACCTATTAGTATCGAATTGCAATATTGTTCTTTAGTTTTTATTTTATAATGCCTATATGAGCATGTAGTTATCCCATCACCAAAAATGTATCTTTTATCATCATATGCGGTTAAACAAGTCTTATATAATTCTATTGTATAAATGTTATGGCCAATGCATTTAAAGATTTTCATAGGGTATAGATATTTTTTCTGTTCTTTCCATTTTCGTAGGTAATCTCTGGGACAAATTTAACTTTCTAATACTTGTTTTTGAAAATTCCTATTCTCACTTTTTTGATTTTTTTCTCCATATAATAAAGAGTACATTTTGGATTTCAATCCAAATATTCCTCAATTGGTATCCTCCCAGTTTTATCTTAAAATTTTCCAGGTAATTTTTTATTTTTATTATAGTATGTCATGATCTTCAGGATAGTTTGATGTTTCAAATTTATCCACGTTATCCCCATGTCTGTATAGACATCATCGGTCTTAATAAAGTAAGTTAGAGAATCAGTGTCCGTGAATAATAATTTACATTTTTTGGGTAGGATGGTAGCATATATTTATAATGAAACTTGTACTCCTTAAAGATATTAAAAATGGAAAAGCCAATGTAAATGGGTTTGTTCAATGTAATTTTCAAATTTTGTAGTATGAACAATGCAACCTCCTCATTTAAAATCTCAAAATATGTAACACTAGGTTTAACTATTGTTTTTTCAGCTTTTTGTTTGAGATGTTGCCAATTGTATATTCATTTTTTTTCGTATATTTTCTATAGATTTCCCATAAATAGAGTTATTTAATAACTTAAAGAAATCTTTTTCGAATTCTTAGGACACTGTTTGTCGGTTTCTTGTGTTAAAATCTATGAATTTTTTAAGCCACGGTTTTTGGATGAAAGACAGAAGACACCAAATTATTTTCAAAACCATTCTGTGCTCCAAGTAAAATTTCAAGTTTCTGTAATGACAGACATATTTTTGTTTGGAATTTAATGTTGGTGTTAATTTTGTAGACTTTTTAGGTAAACCATATGGTTCATTTGTGTATTAAAAGGGGATAATATGTCTGTCGTGATCTCAACGGTTTCAGGTGTCAATGGATAATCCGAATGGAGTTCATGGAGACAATCTAGATATTCGAGATCGAACTCCAATATGTATCCAATGGCCGATTTATCAGTTACTTTTGTTACATCTAACTTGCTGATCTCTTCACGATTTAACCATTTAAAATTTAAATCAGTTTCACGATTTTATTTTGAATAAAATAGACTTTATAACTACGAGGGCGACCTGAAAAGTTTCCGGAATCGGGAAGAGATGATGCAAGAAGGTTGAATTGGATTTATTGGGCGGGTAGGGCAACCATTTTCACAGCAACTGTCAAAATTTCAGACGTCGACTTCAAATAGTTGTTGTTTAAGAGTGTGTTTTGTGCAGCAAGTCAGGTGGTTTTGCAAAAATGGATAAAATCGAATTTCGTGCAGGATGGCTGGGAAAAAGGCCACAGATGTTCGAAATATTTTGCTAGAGGTTCATGGCTGATTTACTCTATCATTTTCGACCATCAGCTTCTGGGTGAGCGAATTCTAAATGTGGCCGCACAAGCGCAAGTGACGAATCACGCAGTGGACGCCCAAAAACCTCTACCACCGATGAAATGGTCGACAAGATTCATGATGGCGTGTTAGCCAATCGCCGATTGAAGGGGAAAGAGATAGCAAAGACAACAGGCATCTCAGAAGAACACGTCGGCCATATCCTACACGAAATTTTGGGAATGAAAAAGCTTTCCGCGCGATGGGTACCGCGTTTGCTCACACAGAAGCAAAAACGAAAATGGGTGACCATTTTGGAGAAGTGTCTGGCCAGGATTCAACGCAATTCAAGGGATTTCTTCATGCGTTTGCATCGTAGAGAGAAAAATTATGAACTACACTTAATAGTATCAAATAGTCTTAATACGGATAATTCTAGCCAATAATAAATGTGAGCTACAGTAACCTGTGTCGGAGACGCTAAAGTCGAGCGTCGCTCGCAGCTAGAGATCTCTGCCGGGCGCGCGCTCACGAAGCTATCCTCGTCTGATAGCAAAAGGTCTGGGTCACTCAGTGGGCTCGGTGCGTCGTTTGTGGACGTCGAGCTGCCGAAAACTGTCGTGGCTAGAGTGCTGGGGTCCTCGTCCTCCACTGTTGAAGGGCGAACCTGGATCGGGACGTCGTTCTGCAGGTCGGTCAGGCCTATGGCGATGTTGACCTTGGAGGCTGATGAGAGGACGGCGGCATTGTCGGGGCTCGTTGGCACGTCGGAGCGTACGCTATCTTTCTCTCTCAAAAAGTTTGCCTGGCCGGGAATGGGCCTGTTATCCAGCAGTAGGGACACACTGTGTCCTGTCGGTTCCTCTGCCGGAGTCAAAATTTTATCGGCGTGTCGTTCCATTAAATGTCGCAGCGATGGGCTGGGCTGACAGCGGGTTCGTCGGTCTTGCATGGGCGTCCTTCAGCGGCGTGTACAATTATGTCCAGAATTAACAAAAGTTCTGTTACTGAGCTTATAACCAGAGTAACTGGCCTGAGCAAAAGGCTGAGAACACCGTCCTTTCAATTCTTGGGTAGGAGATTTAATTCTTTCCGAATTTAGCCAGTTTGAAACTTCCATGCTTGAGACACGCAGGTTCTTCGTTCGTTTGAAGAAACCTCCAAATCTCAGTCATTCGTTCCTTTTCCTCTAGCTCGTGAGAAAAACCTCATTCATGGAAACATGACGAAAGTCCTGGTTCTGTTTCTCTTCTGGGCTTTCCTTTCCTTTTCTCCCATTGCCCTTTTGGTTCCATTCCTGTGCTCTTTTCCTCGACCTTTTTCTCTGGTTCCAAAACGCTCTCTGACTCGTTTTTTTCTCCTTCTCTTGCGCATCCACCTCCTCCACCAATCCGTGGCTTGTTTCCCCTCTTCTCTCTCTCGTGCATCTTCTATTTTCCTCTCGGGGTGGCAGGGGACTCGATTTCTTCTTTATCGCATAATTTTTTCCCTTGCTTCTTGTTCTCCCTCGATCTTGTTCTCGAGTTAGATCATCGACTTTTTCTCTTTTATTTTTTTTTCTCAATTCGACGATCTCACAATCGGTAATGACTGAATAATCCATGTAATTTATTTGCGTTGTAATAAACAATATAAGATTTCTGTTTCTGATCATCAAATTTTTGTAATTTCCGGTTTTTCGCTTTAGCATAACGATGAGCAATCATAGATATGCGCCACATACTCCTCTTTCAAAGAACAGATAAAGGTGAATGTCCTGCAAAAGTTCGAGCTTCTCTTTTGTCATTTTCAAAGCTGCCTCTCAAGCTGATCCTAGCAAGTTGAAATAATGTGCTGGGCCAAGTCGATAAAAGTTTTCAAAAATGTCAGCCAACAACAACATGACTGTGATTAAAGAAATATCATGAATATCACCCATTGTATGACATTTTGTTGCTGACCACACATTTTTTGCATGTTCGTAATCCTCGTCAGAAATATTTTTATCTGTCAAAGAGGAATAAAAACATTGTCATTAGTGAATAAAGTCGTGTTATTAAACCTTTCAAAACTATCCTTGTATTTGTAGGAATAAATTCTTTTCCGAGTAAAAAATTTCCGTTTTCTGGAAAATATGGTTCAAAAATTGGAAATTCTTTTAATGTTAATGTTAATTTTTCCAAAGGTAGAAAATGGTAGGAATCTAAAAATAAGAGATTTTGAATATTTAACGCAATATATCTTTCACTTGACTATGGAATGAAACTGACACTTGAATCATAATCCATTAACTATTAATTGCGAATTTTAAGACTTATAGTTATGGAAAAAGATTAGAAGAGTTTTCTAATGTTTATAATTTAGGTTACAACTCTGGTGAGCGCTTCCTCACCAGCATCCACTGAGTTGATCATGATCTTTGGCTTTCACTTCTGTCGGTAAGAATTATTATTTATAAATGTGACAGTGCGTGGAACTTTTAAATGTACGTGTAATTTCAACATCACGATTTACTGAGCTCTTTATTCTGAATTAAAAAAAGCCAAATTTTTGTATAATCACTAGACAGATAGAAAAAGAATTATTCAACACAATTTTTCCCTCTGTAGATTCTTCTATTTACAATTTTGTTTTCATTATCATAATTACATAACAAAAACCGCAGGGTATGTGTTTTTGATAATTGTGTGTATAAAAATGATTTGAATTTGTTAAACACGTATAAATTTTCTCTAATATGCACTCAAAATTCGCATACACTACAAAAAGAGTGAATAATTCCTTATTATACCGATTGAAGGATAAATGAGTGATTTTGGGCTTTTCTAACATCTGCGGTTTGTTCTGACAAAAATTGGTTTTATGATTTTCTAATTTTGACTTTAATGAAAAAGATGTTATACCAAAGGGACATACATATCTGTGTTTTTTTTGTTTTACAAAGCACATTAAAATGCTGAATGATAAAGTGATGATTATCATTCAAAAGTAACAATTTCACTTCTTTATTACCTATAAATGAACTGACATACAGAGGGAAAACAGTTTTCTCTTTACATCAGTGTATGTGAACCATGATGTTGTTGTCAGTTTCAAATTTGGGAATGCCATTAACCAATACAGGAAATTGGATACAATTTAAATTTAGAACTTTTACATATTTTTATAATGACTTACCGGATCGGAATTTTTAAAACAATAGAGACCTGTTAAGACGGAATAAATGAAGCAACGATTAAGAAAATTTTTCACATTTTTCATAATGCTTTTTTAGATTTTCAATATTTATCCAATGTCATATGTAGGGTTAGGAACCTTAGGTAAAAACATATTTTGTTTATGGTTTCAATACTAAGAGATAAGCACAAAAATGTGGGTTTTTTAATATATGTATTTTACTTTAAGAGTAATAAAGACATAAAAAGGTATATTTAATGCTTTGTGACATATTTGGGATTATCAGACCTAAAAGGAATATTTTGATTTGCATGTTTGCCCATTGGCTTCTTGTGTTATCGCCATTGTGATCTATGATCAATTGGATTAGTTTCTGCCTTTGCCAAAAGATAGCACTACTATCGCTATTGGTCTCAACCAATCAGAATACTCGATGCCTGTTGGTTCTGCATCGCAATGATGAGGATATATAAGGGGGCCGCTTTTGCTTGACAGCGTAAAAATTTGAAAGGACGATTGCGTCTTCATAAAGCAGTTGGTATTTTGTTGAAGGTTGTGGAAGCAATCGAATCAGTGGCAGTTTCATCTAAACAATTATTTATCCATGCAAAGCTAAAAGGTATTCTTGATATAAAACCCAGGCTGGCATGGAGTGCAATTAATTTCAAAAATTTTATTTAGAGAACAGTGTCACATCCCAGACCAAATTGGCAGAAGAAATACTGCATTTTCCAAATTGCCCCTATTACTTCGTGTGAAGTAGAAAGATTGTTTCCAGAGAAGAAATCTATTTTACGTTCAAATCGACAGAGTTTCACCCCAGAAAAGAGAATGCTATACGTTGTTAGTCACTGCAATGTTCGAAATTAATAAAATGGTGAAATTTCTAATTATTCATACCATTTGTTTGTTAAGGAGTACTTAATTTTACGAGTATTTATGCATTTAAAGGGAATATTTCAGTAATTTTAAGGGAATATATACCTACATATTTTTACATGTTTTTAGGACCTAAGGTTCCTAACCCTAGTCATATGACATCCACCTCATAACGGATGGTGGACATCACACTTATAAAAAGATTCGATAATCCAACCTGATCCATTCTTTAAAAAAGTTTCAATTTTGTCAGTAATAATTTCTTTTTTGATTTCTGATTTAATTAAAACGAATCTCGGTTTACTACAAAATAATGTTGTTGTTGTTTTCGGGTTGTTCGATTTACATGTTGTGGCTTTGATCGTACATACCGTAAGACATAAGGCGAACTTAAGATTATTAAACACTGATGAACCTGATAAAATAAATTTTCTAATTTAAGATTTAAAGTGTCATAATATTCATTAAACTCTATAGATGATAATTTTGTTGTATATGAACAACATGTACAAAAGCGTTTTAGGTACTTTTGATCAATCGAAAACATCAGGAAGTTGTCGGTTGTTGATATGGATTGTGCACGCTTATACGGTGTTCTCTTAATCGAATGTTTGAAAATTTTCTTTTGCAAACATGACAAGTGAAACTTTTGTTTTTAGGATGATGCTCTTTAGAATGAGCCTTCATTTCCTCCTCGCTTGTAAATGTTTCTTCACATCATCGGCAATGACGACTTGAATGTTTTTTAAGGGACATGGTGCATCATGTCTCTTTTGTGTCCACAGTTGTCTGCATAGTTCACATATGAAAACCATACTTACTTACTTACTTTTCAAACCCGCTTATCCGTTTGGGTCGCGGGGGCAGCAGCCCTATGGAGGATCTCCAGCGTTCGCGATCTTCTGCCATCAGGTGCATGTCCTCCCTGGTAATACCGAAGCGACTCGAACCCATGTAGTCTAGCCACCTGGTTCTAGGCCGACCCCTTGGTCTCTCACCCACCGGCTTGGAAAATAACAACTGCCTGGAAGACCAGTTTGCGGCATCCGTATCACTTGGCCATACCAGTGCAACTGAGATCTCTCAATGGGGAGAAGTAGCGGCTCAACACCTAAAGACTCCCTTATTGTGCTACTGTGCACTCTATCTAGTAGGGTAACACCTGCCACACCTCTCAGAAATCTCATTTCGGCCGCTTGTACCCGCGATCGCACTCTTTCGGTCATTATGAAAACCATCTTGAAGATAAAAGAAATAAAAATAAATAAAATTTTCGTTAATTAACCTTCAATTTATTTACAAACTGGTATACATAATGATCTGAATCAAACAATAAATTACCAGTAATAAATTAGCAATAATTTGATCAGTACGTATTACTTTACATCTGTAGTATATATAATAAATACAATAATGAGCACAAACTTTAGAATTATATTTTTGAAAATGTATTTTGTTATACCTCCACCTCTTATCTACACATTTTGGTAAATATTCTATTACACTAAAGTTTACAGGAGGTAGTTCCAGAGGATCATAATATTCATTACATGGCAAAACCACCCAATGTGATCCTTTTTTTGTATTAGGATCAGTGCTCACAACCATCCAACCATCAGATAGTTTGATGGAATGCGATCACTTGCATAAACATCAAGAAATTGCGATAAAATTTCATTAATTTCTGAACTAGTCATTCCATTAATTTGTAGTTTGTATTATTACTTTTTAATATTCCACAATGATGTTGCATTGGTGATCAATTTCAAACAGTTTGTCCGTTTTACCAAGGAATAAAATGTTGATGTTACTAGCAAGATTTTCTTTGAATTTCAGTTCGATTCTGACACCACCATTGCATATCAACAATATATGAGAGCTTTCACCTGCTGTTTGGTCAGGTGTAAGATCAAAACAAAATAACGTGTTACCATTTTCTCTCCAGTTCTTTAAGATTTACCATTAGAAAAGTTTTGAAATGAAATTCCTAGTCCACTAAGCATTTTTACATATACATATACATAATTTTTATTTGTAAAATCCATTATGATGGGTTTACCATCCAGGACAGCACCATAACACTGAATGACATAGTTAAAATTTTCAAATTTCAATGGGTCATTTGCAAAACTGCCATTGAAACCATTATGGTTAATAAGACCAATAACGATTCGGTTCGGGATTTGTCCTTGAAATATGTTGGCAATGCTTGTTGAATTTGTACCAGAAATCGCTGTGTGAACTTTAATATCCAGCTTACGAAAAGTATATTTTGCATTTCCTGTTGCTAAAGCATGAGCATGTGCCAAGAGAATGGTCTGTGAAATTTTTATTTTACGTATCAAAATTGAAGCATCTTCAAAAAATACGATAGGTTTCAATCAAGAAAAAATCAGGTCGATTGCGTACCAGTCTGAATTTCACATCGACATTATTGAGCAAAAGCTTAGATTGCATGCAAACATTGCGCTACATCACCTCATTTGTTTTGAGGTCAAGGAAAATTTTTCCTCCCTCTCCTCTGCTAAGCTTCCCCATCATGGATCCAATGTATGTAACTTTGCTTCAAAACTTATATTTCTTTTCCCTTCTCGCTTCGACTCACCTTGTCACCCCATGTCCCTTAGCGTCGTGCCTCCTGATTCTTCCTCTCCCTCCACAACAGGTGTTTTTCGTGTTTTGATTAGTATACTGGTTTACCTGTTCTTGTACTATCTCCCAGCTTTACGATTTACCTCTTGAGTGTCTGTCTAAGACCCGACTAAACGGAGTTATGGAGGTTACAGTAGCCCCCTCCCTAAAAAGGGTCTACATAACGTGTTCGGAAGGCGTCTTTATTCATCCCATTTATCACTAATTTGTTCGGATCCTGACGATTCGAATGCCTAGTATGGAGAGACTAATCTTTGCTTTATAAGCTCAAAACTTATTATATAGATTTCTTTTGGTGTAGTAACTAAGGTAATTTGCCCCCCAGCGAGGTATTTGAACCAATTGTTTAGGCTTACGAAACTCCAATTTTACGGGAAGTAGCAGCTATTCGAGGTCTTCGTTAAAGCCAAAATGAGCATTTTCTTTGGTGATCTCGCCTGAGTTCTCAACTTTACCAATTAACGTAAATCCTTATCATTAATAGAAGAAGGTTATTATGTTGTTTTGTCAGAACATTTCGATAATCGCTCGTAATGTAGTTTGGACAATATTACGGTAAGTTTCTTGGTTAAAGTTTTTTACAGCCTTCACTTCTGTTATATTTTGCGACCTGTCTTTAGAATCAGTTGCTATGGAAATTTAGTTTTATTTAATAATATTTTTTTGAGAATTTAATTCTTCTGGTTATGGTATTCTTTCTGTTTTAATTCTTCGTTTTTGTTTTCGTTAAAATCGGTAAATTTTCTTGTTTTCTTTAACTTTTTATTACCCACTATTGTTTTAACGAGTTATTGTTTGTGATTGAAACAATTGATATAAAGAACAAGCACGTTTTCTTGTATTTTTACTCTGACTTAAGGTGCTTGTAGAGCTCGAGAGCTTCCGGCTTTTAGTTTTTTGTTGGTAGTTTTTGGCAGAATGAAAAAAACCTTGGACTGAGAAGGTAGACAGTCTTGTCAATGAAGTCGTTCGGCGTATTTGATTCAGGCCTTGCTTCCATCCTAACTGAGATATTGAGGATGGCTCGCTTAATCAACAAGCGAATATTTCCCGATTCTACAGTTTAATCTTTAAGAGTTTGCCTCAATGAGTTTTGAATATGCGTACGACGTTCGTTTCCAGGTTTAATTATTCTTCCGTCCTCACGAATGGAACTTCAACGACCGACTGCGGTGAGCCGCGCTCTTAAGTTCCTCAATGCTGTAACTTATCATGATGATGGACCGTCTTCATCGTTTTCTCAACGCGGGATTCGACATCCGTGCCAATTGCTGTGCCGAGAGACTTTTTCATGTTCTGTCAACTTTTATGGCTTATTTATGCTGGTTTCACTGATTAAGACTGCCTCCAGGTCAGTTATATGCTGTTCCAGATTTTTTTTTGGAAAATTTTACCCTGAAATTATGGGCTGCATCTACGAATTGAATTCCAATTTTTTTATGAATTTCCTACTGCCTGTTATTTGATTTCTTTATTTTCTTAGCTCATTCTTTAATGTATGAATACCTTATTTCAACTTTCCTTTAAATATTTTATCAAGTATTACTTTTCTTTTTCAGCCTGTGGTCGATCTGGTGTGTGCTTCTGATTTCTCTATAGCCACTTTGTTCTCAGCTCCTTCTTGTGCTATGTCTAGGAACCAATTTCCCCTGCTTGTCTCCCTTATGTGTTAATATCTTACTCGTTTGTTTGTCAGTGCTTTTCTTGCCCCTCTTTCTTGCTAATCATCCTGCTTCACTAACTATACTAGTTTTTTTGTTCTTTTATGCTTTGTAGTTTTTTCACTTGTATTTTTTCTAGGAGCCACACACTAGTCGACGGGTTTGTTTTGTTTTTATCTTTACCACTTCCCTGAGGTTTTTACTGCTCACTACGCCAATCTTCACCGAGCGTTTGCAGGTTTTCCTTCCAATGAGTTCCAAACGATCTTTTGCTGCCAGACCATCTTCTTCCGAGTAAGGACTGTCCCGAAGCCATTCATCCTCTGAATGTGTTTCATGACTTTACCTCCCATTGGACTTAGACGTCGTCTTCGTTGAAGCCTTGTATTCTCTTATCTCATCTATTAGCTATTACATTCGTTTATTCCGTGTAGCAATAAAATAATGTTGTTTGGAGTTGGTCTGTTATTATTACCAGTCTTAACTTAAATTTTGGGTGGTTTATCGTTTTATTTGGGAGATTATGAGATTAAAAGATTTGTTTGTTTACATTAAGCTGGGGGTCTACCGGGGCGCGATTTAATGTTAATTAAACTTTACTTTCACTTTTTGTTTATGTTACCTGTGTTATCAATTTATCCAGTTACTATTTCCCATTTATTCTTTATTATCTTGGCGATATATTTGAACTGAAATCACTTGAAATAAAAAACGCGCTTCAACATCTCCATGTACACGACCAATCATTTCTACAGAGGCACTGTTCAGAATGGCAGCTTTTCTCTGTGCTTCTTTCCTCCAAAATGAAACGGAGAGCTGCGAGTCTTTGACATCTTCATTGTAATTCAATAATGTTTGCAAATATTCTTTATATCCATAAAAATTATTACCACCAGAAATTAACTTTCCATTGAAAAATATATCAATTTGACTGAATAAATTTTGCAGTAACAACTGAAAAGGGTAATGTGTTTGCTTTCACCTGAATGTAAGTTTTCTGTCGTTGTTTTTTTTTAATTTTGATTTTCAAATACAATAAAGTCTTGGCTAAATCAATATATTCATCTGGACTTCTAGGCATCAAAAAGTCAAAGACACAATCTGCTGATAAAGTTGCCAAAGGTCTATATTCGATAATACGTGTGTAATCAACGCTTGTCTGAGTTGGAGGTATGCTGAACATATCCAGCAAACTCAGAAGGCACGAACAACTTGTGGGATAAATGAGCGACAGGATGAATCTAAATATTATCTGAACACACCACGTTTATACTAATCTAAATTGTAGAGATTTTCTTTTCGTATTTCCTTGTCTTTGCATGTGCTTTCACTTTTTAAGGTAATCGTGATTTGCGTTTTCTACGTGATCCCCTTTGTAATTTTTTTCTGAGGTCATCAATGACTTCTTTTTCCGTCTCTTTAAGCCTATCTTTTGTTGCTCCTTTTAAGTATTGTCCAGCAACAACATCACTCAAAATATTTGCACTTGTAGCTAGTCCTTTTCCCCCTAAATATGGGGTTACTTTTCATAAGATCGGTAAGGCCCATCTTCCAGTTTAACTGAATAAACTACCTAAACCATGCCACGTCTGAAATTTTGTCGTGAAAATCACTACCAGGTTGATTTTTATAATATTCACTGTACACACAGCAACAAGTCAGGTAATATAAACATTTTGCATATGTTTTTCTGAAATGAAGTATGCAAATGACATAACCATAATGTCCAAATGGTATTCTCTTTCCAATGTCATTTCTGATGTCAATTTCAAATTTTTAAAAATCATTTTGGTTAACTCACTATGTTCTCCGTGCACATTTACGATTTTTAACAGAGGTGTAAGTGTGTTGAGGAATAATCAAATCTGTATAAACATACAAGTTGTCAATAAATTTGGTAGATATTAGTTGTGCTGGATAGGATGTGATGATCCATATTTCTGCTTTGTAAGTCATAACTGGAAATTGTGGAGTGTCAAACCCTATAATTCTGCTAATTTTTTTCCTAAAATCATAAGCACATAGTAAGTCTTAGCTGAATCTGCAAGATTTCTCAGTTGAAAATGTTTATAAGGTAGAATATAACTCAGAGCTGGCATTGTAGATACATTTCCAAAGATTCCCCCTTCTTTACGATTTTTGAGTTCAACAACTATTGCATCAGTAAGTTGCTTCAAACTATAATTCATGTTACCTTCTTTTGTGCAAATCATTTCAAAGGACTTATCAGTTTCAATTATGGATTTCTTTTCATTGTCCAAATTATAAAGAACTGCTTTTGAGAGATCATCTTTCTTCAACACAACACTTTCTTGAGAAAAATTATTGGGAAATGTATTTCTGACAAAGCAACATCCCATTCACCAGGTAAATTGATCGGTTTACTCAATTTTGTGTTGTGATTTTGCAAGGTGTTTTTTGAAAAAAATGCATGAGAACCATTGGATGGTAATAAAGATAACCAGAAATAAAAACTTTTTAACCACAACTAAAATAAACAAAGAAAAAGAAAAACATAAACTGGAAGCGCTTTTCAAAAGCAAGGCTTTCATCCACAGCAGGAACCAAGGAGAACATGAGGAAGTCCACAGTAAAATGACTGAAGAACCGAAAAACAGGTTTATATACAACCAAGAGCCAATCCAAGAAGAGACATATAAAGGGACAAATTTAGCAATTGGTCAAATGGGTCCACCATTGGATTAAAGTGGAATCTCCAATGAGGCCTGAATCAGAATTTAGTAATGTATTACTATTGGTGATCTGGATGGTCATGCTCTCAAAAGCGTCCAGTAGATGTTTTTTGTTTATTGACTGTAACAATTTCAAATTATTGATGGAAAAATGATGTCCAGTTTCTATTGAGTATTTTGCTATGGAATATTAACCGCTTCTCCCGAACCATCTGTGGGCGAGGTGCTCTTTAAATATGGAGGTTAAACTTCGTTTTTCTTGTGCTATATAGTGCACTAGAAGAGGTACCCGGCGTTGCCCGGGATTATTACACTTGCACAAACTTTTCCTTTCATTGTTAGTCATGAGATATTGATTGTTGGTCCATGCAGAGCGTTTGTGAATTGCGTGTTGATACCATTGTTGATACCTATTGTTGTACAAACTTTGCCTTGCATTGTTGGTCATGAGATATTTCTCATTAATATGCCTTGCCATAACCATGAATATCGATTTTTTATCGATATTTATTATTTTTCCGAAATCTGAAGTAGACAGTGACCTTCCTCATGCTTTGAAGGTCATGTATGCGAAATTTTATCAAGATCGGAATAAAACTGTAGATTTGTATAAAAAACAGACCCACAGACAGACCCACAGACCCACAGACGCACAGACCCACAAACATCCTTCTTTATATATATAGATAGAAGAAGGATGTTTGTGGGTCTGTCTGTGGGTCTGTTTTTTATATAAATCTACAGTTTTATTCCGATCTTGAT
>JAHWFO010004194.1:493518-512106 GCA_023313115.1 Rhysida immarginata
ATACCAGTAGAATCTTATGCCATCAAGCCCCTTCATATTAAAAATTTTTCGTCACTAAAGATAGTATGATTCCACATTTGCGAATTTCCAATGTACTGTTTCGCAAAAGCCAGTCTTGCACGCAAGTGGGTTGAAGTTAATTTTGCCTTGGATTTATATTTCATGTAAGTGTGGTTGGTGGATGCTTGTTAGTACACGAGTTGTTCTTTCTGATACAAGAAGGTTCAGAGATAGCGTGATGTTAGACGATGTTGCTGGTTGAAGCCATTTTCAGGATCGTCCGTTTGTCTCTTTTTGACAGCTTCGGACGTCTTCCTGGATGAGGATTTTTTTTCCATAGCCAGGCGGATCAATCTTGGACTTTCCAGTACTGTCAGCAATTTCTCTTTCACTCTATCCACAGTTTTTGTAAACTGTAATTTGAGCTTGTTGTTCACTATTTTATTTTCTACCACGTTTCATGATGATTTTGTTCAATACAGAACAAAATATTGATTTTACTAAAGTAATTAAAATAACTGAATTCTTGACAGAAAAAAAATTCAAATTAAGAAATCAAAATTTAGAATAATCCATTAGTTTGAATCATATTCGTCCTATAATTTTGTCCATTGCGTTTTGTAGCTCACAAATGAAGAAAGATGACGTTAGTTCTATTTTTCTTTAAACTGAATTTTTTCTTAGAAATATGTTTTATTGTCCATTACAAATTATACTGTAATTATAAATAAATAGACTAGTCCTATTATTTTGTCCAGGACTGTAATTATCTAAGTCGGGAATGTTAGAAGCACTCCACGACCAAGTTTCAGAGAAAATTAAAAGTTTGGGAAGTAGTAAGACACTAAAAAGGGTTTGCAAGAGTACTGGTAAAGTTAGCATTGATGCTCCGAATATTGGCGTAAAAAAGTAAAATGATGATCAGCAGTAGGCAATTGCAAAGATTGAATTAGTAAGTTGAAATCGGTTAGTGAAATGGGAAGATTATAAAGACCATAAAGCATTACTAAATATATAAAAAAAATAAAAAATAAAAACAGGCAAGAAACCAAAAAAAAAAAGAAAGAAAGAAAAGAGAAAGGAAGAGAAAAAAAGAAAAAAAAACACAAACAGGATTATTCAACGAGGGAATTAAAAATTATAACATAAAATATGTAAAATTAAATAAACAATTAGTAAAAAAAAAAAAAAGTGAATGCAAATAAAACCAAGTGGCAAAATAGCGGAAGTGGCACTGGCTAATTACTATTGAAATAAATGTAATGGTACAAATAAACAAGACAATTTTTATGGAAAGTAAATAAGGATTTTAAGAACTAAGTTTTATCTAATAATACACAAAATTGATTATAACTGATCTAAATACAAAAATGACTCTAAATCGGGGAAAGAGTCCGAACTATTACAGACTTTGAGCATGTGTACATGGCATTATAGGAGAAATGGCCACCAAGGAAAGAAGATGACACAAACGGCACCTCGAATTTCAATTGTTTCGTCGATCTAAATGGCTATTAGTTGGTCATGCATTGACAATCCATTCTCTGACGACTGCTGCAGGGTGAAGCAAAATTATATCTTTGGTTCTTAATTACAACTAACTAGCTGGGATACGTTATTATTAAATGAATGCAATTTTGATTTAAATTTTTATAAATCTTTTAATCCTTTTATGAATGGTTACAATAAATATTTTCCTATAAAAACCTTTTCTTGCTCCTCATCCTATCCAAAAAAAAACATAAATTACAGAATCATTGCTAAGACTAATTAATAGGAAGCACAAGATTTATAAACAATATATCAAAAATCCTAGAATCATTAAAAGAATTCACCTTAAAGCAGCCAAAAAATATTATACCAAGCTTTTTTCTTCAATAACCAATCCCAAAGAGAAATGCTATCAAATTCAAAAGGCTTTATCGCTCCCAAATAAGAGAATGCTACCTTCCTGCTTTGACAGTAATTATTCACCAACAATTCTTTTCCCTTTTTTGAAAGCAATTTTTCCATGCTCCCTTGATGATAATAACAATATTAATATTGACATTGACTCTTCCCCCTCATATTCTAGGCATGGACTAAGCATTTCTTCACCTGAATCCTTTTTCCCTTCCCCAACAACTCCCAATGAACTTTTAATTGTTATAAACAAACTTTCAAAATCTAAAGCTACGGATATTTATGGCCTTCGACAAGATATAATTAATAATATCGCTCCCTACATATGGTCCTGGACAAAATTATCGGACCAGTCAAGAGACGCAAAATGAATTTATTTAATTCACTATCCTGTGTACAGTATAATTTGTAATGGACAATAAAACATATTTCTAAGATAAAACCAAATTAAAAAAATAAAAGTAGCATCATTTTTTTATTTGTGAGCTACAAAAGACAATGGATAAAATTATAGGACCAGTACATTGACAACAAAATTTTTAACTCGGATTCTTGTAATTATTTATTTAAACAATTTTAACATAAACTAAAACTTTGTTTTGCTTTCCATTTAAATGTATCACTTCAATTAAACGATCTGTAATCGACTCAGCCAATTTTTTCAGGCTGTCGAGTGGGATACCATGTATCACCTCATTCAGAGAGAATGCGGAAAGAATCGAATTGAGAAAAGGAGAAAAAAATCTATTTTCGAGAAGCCAGGAAACGGACCTCCGCAAACAGAATAGGAGAGTTGGAAGAACGAGAGACAAGCGAGAGACGAAATTGGCTGAATTAAAGGAATCGCAAGAAAAACAAAAAAGATGAGAAATAAAGGAAAAAAAGTCAAGGCAGAAGGGAAGAATATGGGCATCTAGATGGTTCTCCACGAGGAACTTGGAAATCATCCTCTAGGACTCCACAGAACAGTTTCCAAAGGCTGATGCTATGCAGTATGGAAAATTTCGTATCTGGGACTAAGGTTCATTCTTCATTAAATAAGAAGCAGGAAATAACGAAAAGAAATTCCATGATGGCGAATGAAGGAAATTGGAGCCAACGGAGTCGAGTTATCAAAAGCAGAATTTTTCGTCCTACGGGAGTGCAAGCAAGACAGTCGAAACAAATACGCAGTTCGGTTGCATCCGAGTCTATGCCATATCGTAGACGCTCGGACGGAAAAAGGAGATAGAACTTCAGAAGCGAGGATGGATATCTCGTCAAACAAAAAGCACCGAGGATTAAGGCCAGTAGAAGTTTTTCTGAATTTTACGATATAAATAATAATGCTACGTAATGACACCAGTTATTTGATACGTAATGACAATTTCAGTGATAGGACCAATGCTAGTGCTTATGCGACGAAAGAATTATCAAATGAATTGAGGAACAATGAACAAATAGTTGGTGATAATTGTGTTAATGATTATTCTAGTATACTGGACCTGTATAATTCGATAGAGACTGAATCAAAAGAAATTCAGGAGTTGCTGACCTCGTCGCCAGAGGAGCTCGCCAGTTGAAGCATTGAGTCAAGGGAATCGCAGCCCAAGATCCAAGGCGTTCAGCAGATTATTTCGAACGTTGAGAAGCTGATAATTATCGCAGCCACTTCTTCGGAGATTCCAGAGAATTCCTCGCTCCTACTCGGTCATATTTCTTCGCTCTCAGCGGAAATCCATGATCAGTGTTGCATCTGCTTCGTGCCCTTTGCAGCCGGTAGTGTCGACAGGGCCCTGTTCGGCTTACCGTGTTAGGTAGGCAGCGTTGCGTCGTTTGGTACTCAAGTTTCACTTCCGTGGATACTTACTTACTTACTTACTTTTCAAACCTGCTTATCCGTTAGGGTCGCGGGGGCAGCAGCCCTATGGAGGATCTCCAGCGATCGCGATCTTCTGCCATCCAAGCGAATTATTTCGAACGTCCTCCCTGGTAATATCCAAGCGACTCGAACCCAGCTTCTCCATGTAGTCTAGCCACCTGGTTCTAGGCCGACCCCTTGGTCTCTTACCCACCGGCTTGGAAAATAACAACTGCCTAGGAAGACTAGTTTGCGGCATCCGTATAACGTGGCCATACGAGCGCAACTGAGATCTCTCAATGCGGAGAAGTAGCGACTCAATACCTAAAGATTCCCTTATTGTGCTCCTGTACACTCTATCTAGTAGGGTAACACCTGCCACGCCTCTCAGAAATCTCATTTCGGCCGCTTGTACCCGCGATCGCACTCTGTCGGTCATTACCCAAGCCTCATGACCATAGGTGAGAATGGGAACAAAGATAGATTTGAAGACGGAGAGCTTGGCTTTGTTACCCAGCTCGCGTTTCGTTACCACGGATCGCCACAGTTCACGTCTGCATTCTTTTGTCAATTTTTGAGCAACCTTCACCTAATTATTGACATTAATTATTATCTAATAATTTTTTTATTGATTCTTCTAGTTCCAATTCCCGAGAAGCTAAACTTAGTAAGGTCACCGTGCTCTGCATCTACAGTTACTACATTTACTTACCTGGCTTCGCTGTATCCCCTCACCAGCTCATCCACCATTAGTTACAAGGAGGAGTCCCTCGTGTTCATAGTCATATCAGCAAGCTGTTGATTTCGACTGTGAGGACCATGCCCTGACTAAGAGAATACAAGAGATAAAAAATTATTATTGTATGTTTTAAAAAATGTTTGCAATTTAATTAGAAATTGGAAGTTTATTTAACTTCAACCTATAAATTACATCTCAATTAATTATATTATCAAGCAAGAGCTGCACTCGTCTTGAAAGAAATATTTCTGACTGCCGGAGATCATGCTATTAGAATCTTATGCCATCAGGCCTAACCATATTAATTTATTTTCGTCACCAAAGATAGAATGTTTCCACATTTGCGAATTCCCAATGCACTGTTTTGCAAAGGCCAGTCTTGCACGCATGTGGCTTGAAGTTAATTTTGGCTTGGATTTAGATTTTGTGTAAGTGTAGTTGGTGGAAGCTTGGAGTATACGATGATTTGTTTTGTTTGATATAGGAAGTTTCATAGATGACGTGATGTTAGAGGATGTTCCGCCTGTGCTGGTTAAAGCCATTCTCAGGATAGCACATTTCTCTTTTTGACAGCTTCCCATGTCTTCCTGGAAAAGGATTTTTTCCATAGTCATGCGGATCACTTAAAAAATTGTGAACTACAGTCTTGGATTTTTCCAATAATTCCAGGAATTTCTCTTTTACTCTTTTCGTAGTTTTGGTAAGCTACGAAAATAACTAAAATTCAAATTAAGAATTCAAAGTTCAGTATAGTATTGTCCATTGGTTTTTTTTAGCTCACAAGCGAAAAAAGATGATACTAGTTTTTTTTTAAACTTGATTTTTTTCTTAGAAATATGTTTTATTGTCCATTACAAATTATACTTTACACAGGATTGCAAATCAAATAAATCCATTTTGCATCTCTTAACTGGTCATATAATTTTGTCCAGGACTGTATCTTATCCTCTATGTGCTCTTTTTAATGTCTCTCTGTGAAGGACAATTCCCTAAATTGCTTAAGTACGCAAAAGTAATTCCAATCTTCAAATACGGAGATATCAATGATTTCAGCAACTATAGACCCATTTCTTTTCTACCTTTTGTTTCCAAGATATTTGAAAACTAATCTTTGTTCACTTAAGTCATTTCATCTATTCCCATGATTGCATTCCCCCTGCACAGCACGTTTTTGCCCAGATAAAAACATCTCCATAGCTCTTTATGAAATATCGGAATATATTAATATTCAAATGGCTCAAACGAAAATTGTTTCAACTTTATTCTTTGATTTTAAAAAAAGCATTTGATATGGTTGCTTTATTATTAAATAAATTAAAATTTTGATATGGTATTAGGGGGTTACCATTGAATCGGATAGCCTCCTTTCTTTTAGAATAGACAAAATTCTCTTTATTTCAATTCAAAACTTTCTCCAAAATTAATTAATAACCATGGAGTACCATAAGGTTCTCACTGTTTAGTAATGATCTTTCTGAAATTGCTGACAATACACAATGCATATTATTTGCTGATGAAACCACATTTATAACCTCAGCTGATTCTGAAGAACAACTTGAAAATTCAGCAAATTCTTTACTAAAGAAAAACTATAACTGGTCTTATTAAAACAGTGCCCACTAAACCGGAAAAAAATTCATATTACATGATCTTTCATCAACGTAATAAACTGAATGACTCTAATAAAATTTAGCTTTGCGTTAATACTAAAATCCTATCGAGACTCTCTTCTCTTAAATATTTAGGAATTTATTTTACCCCTGATTTATCATGGGAAAAGAAAACACGGATTTCTGACTGGTTTCACATTTTATTCCTGGCTTTATCAAGGATACAAATGAAGGGGCAAGCAAGATGTCTTTTTATATACTGGTTCTGTTTGGTTGGATACAAATTCATTGATTGGATGGATACAAAAAAGTAAATTGCTAAAGGAAATTTGGTTCAATGGTTGTGATTGTTTGGAACATGATGAGTGAATAAAAAAAAATAATAAAAACAAGTAGGTACAATTACCAGTAAAATACATTGTAAAATTTCACATAATTAAATAAAACAGAGAATAAAGGGAAAAAAAGCAAAAAACTAAGCAAAGCACTAACAAAAGTGTAAAAATAAAAATAAAAAATAGTTAAATTAACGGCAATGGGCGATAGCATGGAATGTACGTCCTAATTGGTTGAGAATAGATGAGTTCATCTGGTGAATTACTCTTGGTCTTGTAGCTTTCGATTACTCCTAAAATGGCAGTCTCGAAGGGGGTCATTGAAACAGAAAAAAATGGATATAACCTCGTTCCGGTTGGAGGGCTTATTTCCATTGTCCACAAGATGGACGGCAAATTGTGACTGCTTATCTTTCTTAAGGTAAGAAGCGATGTGCTCTTTGCATCTTATGACAAAATTGCGGGAGCTTAAGCCGATGCAATAGCTATCACATTGGGAGCAGTCGATTCGGTAAACACGAGATTGATAGTATATGTCAATGGTATAAGGTAAAGGCGGGTTGAGAGAACATTTACAGGATGGAAGGGCACGCATGGAAACATGTAGGTTGAAGCAAGCGAGGAAATTGGAAAAGCAGCAGAAATGAGGGCTGAGGAAAGGGATAGATATTCATTTGGTAGGTTTTGTAACAGGCAGGGGGGAATGGCATAAGGAATGCTTTCTGGAGCGTATTAGGTTGAAAATAGTAGAATCGGAGTAGCTGTTAGTGGAAGCGAGAAAGTGGATGTTGCGTAACTCGTGGGATCTGTCAGGAGACCTTAGAGGAAGGTTAAGGGCGCGATCAACAAGGAAACTAAAGGAAGCAAGCTTGTGGGATGAAGGATGGGCTGAGGAGGCGTGGATAAGATTGGAAGAGGTGGTTGGTTTGTGGTAGATATTGCAGGTAAGATGGTCAGAATGTGGTTTACGGGAAACAGTCATGTTGAGGAAGGGGATGGAGTTATTGGATTCAGTTTCATATGTGAATTGTGCATGGCGGGAGAAGGAATTGAAGAGGGTGGCAGTGGTGGTGGGGGAGGTGTGAGGGAGTCAAAAATGATAAGGATATCATCGATGTATTGATTATAGGTGAGGATAGTGGAAGAGGATAGCAAAGGAGTATCGTGGGTCTCTTTGAGGTGTTGGAAGATAATTTCGGATAGGAAACTGCTAAGCAGGAAGCCCAGGCCATTAGTCTGGGAATAGGCGGTGCTGTTGAAAGAGAAGTAGTTTTGGGTGGATATGATGGACAAGATGGATTGTTGTTTCGGGAGGGTGGAGGAAAACAAGAGGTGTTCAAGGATATTCAAGGTTTCAGGACAACAGTGAGGTACATGAGGCATAGGTTCAGGTTGGTAGTGAAGTCGACAAGCTTTTTAGTTAGGTCTAAGAAATTGATGACATTATTATAGGTATTAGGGAGGAGTGTATGATTAAATACGAATTTGGAAATGGATTTGGCCACGCCATGGATGGAGGCAGGGGTGTAGCTGATGACAGGATGGATGGGCATGTTTGGTTTATGGATTTTGATGAAGGGACTGAGGGTGTGGGACCGTGGGTTGAGAGGGATCAGGTGACTGAGGTGTTTGAAGTGAGGAGACTTGTTGATGGTGGAAATGGTGGATCTGTGATATTTGGGGGTGGGATCGGAGGATAAGGAAACAAACTGTGGGAGGTAAGGAAATCGAGTACCTTGTTGACGTATTCAGTACGGTGAATTACTATGGAAGTATTTCCCTTATCGGCCTTGGTGATGAAGGCGTTTTTTTTTTTTGGTTAGTTTTTTCTTAATGAAAGCAGAGGACTCAAGTTCCGAAAACTTCGTCTGGAGTGCCTGAGCTTCGTAGAAAACTTTACATATCAGGGTTCCAACTACAGCATGGGTGGCAGGTCGGCCAGTGGCTGGGATGCGTAGAATGGCACCTTCGGTATCGCAGATCAGGGAGTAGAGGTCGGCGCGGGATTTACTTTTTTTGGTATCCAACCAATCAATGCATTTGTATCCAACAAATCAATGAATTTTTATGCAATCAAATTATGTTTTTGTATCCACCAATCATTGACTGTTTATACCAACATAATCTGTATATAAAAAGGCATCTTGGTTGCCTCTACATTTGTATCCTTGATAAAGCCAGGAATAAAAGGCGAACCAAGCCGGAATAGTGTTTCCCAATATATAAGGCCTCCATTAACTTCATGAAGAAGGACAGTAGAGAGAACTCTCATTTCTTGACGTTTCCCACTATTTCTCAGCAGATGTTCAAATGGGAGTGTTCGTAGGATATACGAAGGGAGTTCAATAAGTAATGCAACATATTTTTTTTCTCAGCCAATTTTGGTTGAAAAGACTGGACATTTCTTGTGGAACATTTTGGAACATTTCCGCTTCGTCTCGTAAAGTTTCATTGACATCTGATATGTGACAGCGCTATAGTGAGCTGTTAAAGTGGCGTCTACAATGGAGGTGCGTTCCAAACAACGGGCAGTGATTGAGTTTCTTTTGGCGGAAAACCAGGGTATCTCAGATATTCATAGGCGCTTGCAGAATGTCTACGGTGATCTGGCAGTGGACAAAAGCACGGTGAGTCATTGGGCAAAGCGTGTGTCATCATCGCCGCAAGGTCAAGCAAAACTGTCTGATCTTCCGCGAGCTGGCCGGTCGTGCACAGCTCTGACTCCTGCAATGTCGGAACATGCGAACACTCTCATTCGAGCAGATCGACTGATTTTCATTTGTTTGGCCCAATGAAGAACGCAATCCGTGGGACGCACTACGCGGATGATGAAGCAGTTATTGATGCAGCACGACGTTGGCTCCGACATCAACCAGTGGAATGGTACCGTGCAGGTGTACAGGCCCTCACTTCAAGGTGGCGTAAAGCCGCAGCATTGAATAGAGATTACGTTGAAAAATAGTGTTGTGTAGCTAACAGATTGGGGAATAGCCTGGTGTATTTGAATGCTGAATAAAACAACCCTCTTTTTCAGAAAAAAATGTGTTGCATTACTTATTGAACTCGTATCTGTCTCCTGCTCCTGACTATTATTAACCTTGAAGGAACCCAACGTTCATAACTCTTCTTCAAATTTCTAACTTCAGCCTCTTTTCCAAGCAGTTTTTGTTCGAGTATCAATGTCGGGTAGGATTAGATGAGCACTACTGATTCTACAAAGGTCACTTCGTCCCTATCTGTCATCTCTCCATTATCCGGTATGGGATTCTAATAAATAAAAATCTATGAAAAAGATATTTTGCATCAGAAAAAAACCACTCTGTAACAGCTGCAAGATCGGTTGCGATCGAAAAAAAAATCCGCGACAAATTTGAACACCCTTTGTAGTAAAGCCAGGTTGTTTACGGAAATATTGTGTGTAGGATTGTGGAGAACTGATTGTTGTACACGTAGATGAGGAGAACTTTGTTTCGCAATATACATATGTGTAATTAAAAATTACTTTTGTGGATTGGTATTTTCTCTTATTCTCTTCTCTCGCTTAATTTACACCCAGAGATATCAAGTCATGTAAGAGATGGGAAAGAAGGAAGTTTGTTTCATTTCTGATATCTTTTAATTGTAATCTTAACAAAACTTGCAATACAATTATTGTAAAGATACTGAATAATGAAATTTTTAACAATTAAAAATTACTATGACATTAATAATTGATAAATGAACAGAGTGTGCCTTGATAATAATTTGGCCTGAAGAATGATGCTGGTTCAGACAAAGATAAGTGAAACCCTCAAAGCATATGAAGCATAGATGAGAGGAAACTGCCACCTCAAACTCAGCTAGTGGCAACCGCGTAGTTATGTCTTAGTTAGATCAAACCTGATATGGTAAGAAAAAACAAAGCATTAATAAATAATATCAATTGAGTCGACACCAAGCATGAGCTGATTAAGAGCATTATGTAAATAGACACATTGAAATCAAATAATCTTAATTATACTATTAATTGAATTTCAAAGTCCTATCACATAAAAACCAAGCCAAACGGTCAAAACCACTAAATGTAGCTGATGGTGGCTCTCGCTTTTGCAGGGCATGTGGAGACATTCTGAGATGTGGCAGAATCCTCCTAGAGTAAAATTGGAGTGGAAAAAATTTGTGCTGTTGTTCCTCGTGTATCTACCAACACTCCATAGCCCGAATTGTAGTTGTTCACCTCCGTTCCATAAACCACTGTTTTCGTGCTCAATCAGCTGCTGAGATTACTCCAGGAGGTCTGGTGCGAAGACACACCCTGTAGTCTTTGGATTACCTTCACCGAGTTGGGCTAGTCAACTCTCGGTTGCTGACAATCCTGATGTCTTCACTGCTTCTGGTTCCTTGGAATCACTATCGTTACGTACAAATTCATATAGTAGATTATGAGAAAATGACAAGGGGCTTGCCTGTAATAAAAATTAATCCGAAGATTCGTCGCTCTCTTCGCTTTCCTTCTTGGAAATGATGGTTCAATGGCACTGCAATCTCAGATATGCTTGGGGTCCTGAACACCTCACTGAGAGCGGATTATCGTTTCAGCTGAATGGCACTTTTGGCGGGGATGTTGGTCCTGCATATCGGAGAAAAATTCTTATCTGATTTCGATACGAGAATGGAATGGTTGGAGATCGTCTGCTGGTAATGTTCTTCTTCCTCTATTTGTCGAATTCAAGAATACCTGAGGATATGCATTAAACTTGGAGGAGTACCTTGCGACTGACTCCAACGAGCCAGGCAAAGTTCTTTGTTAATGATGGCAATAACAATAGCTAGGCCCTGTTCTAATCCCTCGCCGGTGGAATCGTTTATGAAGTAGCGTACAGACTAAAACGAGAAATGTACCAGTCCGAAATGCTGCTTCAAACAGTCCCAGATCGACTTCGCAAACAGGCACTCCTAAAACATATGGCTGACAATCTCGACTACACTGCAGAAAAGATATCCAGCAGATTCGACCATCCTCCACTGATGAAGACGCTGGAGGGAAAAGAATCTGTGATGCAACAGTCGCCATTGGTAGTTAAACAAAATTTTCTCAAAAGCAAATGTTTTTAAGAGCTTTAGAACTGCTGCCCCGGCTGCATGGAAATATCGGAAAATGCCTGCTGTTTCCCCTGGATCCGATTGCTGGAAGAACCATGAAAGACATAAAACACCCCAATCTTGTGGATCAATGCAGCGTAGCATAGGTAAAACTGTCACTAAACCTAGGTTAGAAGTCTTGTATAAATTGGGTTGTCAATAATACACAACCACTGGCAACACGGGAGGTAATGGTAGCCTATTCACCTTAACCCTCCGTCGGGCGCAACTGATCTAATAGGCACAGCTCTCGTATTATAGATCGCCTTCGCCCTCCTAGATGCCAGAAACACTTGAAATTTTGAATAGCTGTCTCTAATTTAGTGACCTTTTCATACTTATCCGTTAGTTCATGTCAACAATATTTGATTGAGGACAGTGATAAAAGTGTTCTGTCAGGTGCATTGCAACTAATTTTGCAAAGTTTTTGAGGCATGTATTTTTTCAAAATCGATTCAGTAAATTGAATTATTTTATTTATTTAATTAAGTTCTACTGTATTTTACATCTTTTTTTAACCTTCTGTCAGGCGCAATGCTGTTTGTCACATCTTCAGGCGCAATGAGCCTATCAGGCACACTGTCCCTCTCAATTATACTGCTCTTGTAAATTTTGTGAATTTGTCATTTTTTTATAACTCTTACTTTTAAATTAACAGAAAACTCTTAAAAAACGTTTTTCTTTAATGGAAGGATGATTTAAGAAAATAAAAAAGGTTTTATGGTTACAATCAGATCTTTTAATGGAATGTGCCTAACAGGCTCATTGCACCTGAAGATGTGACAAACAGTATTGCGCCTGACGGAAGGTTACAGAAAAACCATAAGTGTGAGAAAACAAAGTTCACCTACATGGGGAGAAATAGGAATACCCAAATCATTGCAGCCAATCTGGTGACAATAACATATCACTTGATATTGGGTAAGCCTGACCCTCCTCTCTCAAACAGAGTAAACATGCTGCTTCATAATGGATGATGTCACTGAGCAGACATCCCCCACATGCTGTTCACTATCGCACTTCGTAGTCTCTGGAGCTTTACAAGGACAAAGTGAATAGGCATTTAGATGCTAATACTGGAAAAACATGTGTCTTGGTGAACCTCACCTTGACAAATATTGATGTTGGGAAACGAAAGTTTCTGTCAAGATAAGTGATTCACTTCTCAATCACTTGTTGCCAGTGCTTAGGGATCATGGTTAGTTGAAAAGAAAAAACAACCTAACACTGTAATTTGGCCACACCATATAATTGGGAAATTATTCAGATATTCCACAGTCTACTTCCCAACCGCAATATCTTTAGACTTGAAGAGGTTGATAGAACTCCCCGTCAAAGTACTAAACCGGTCTAAAGTCTCTTTATAGAAGCTAGAGGAATATAAATCAGACCCAAAAGACACTACGTCATCAGCATATGCCATCGTCCTGATGGTTATGGATGCAGCTGGAAAATCATATCCTTGAACATCTTGATGGCGATTCAAACACTGCAATAATGGTTCCAGGTAAAAAATGTTTGGGGGGGGGGGGAAATAACGGCCACCTCTGCCTGGCACTTTTAAAAGGTCGAAGGTGGAAGATGTGGATCCATTAATCGCCACACATGATGTGGCTGAAATCTATAGTGCAGAGATGATCGTAGCAAAAGCCCGAAGACAAAGATGACAGAACACTTCAAAGAGAACACGTGGTTCACTTTATCAAAAGCCTCTTCCTGGTCAAGGCTTAAGACAGCAAGAGTGTGATGGTGAGTACAAGCTTCCTCCATCACGCACTGAATAGTGATCAAATTGTCGGACACCCTGCGAGATAGAATAGAGCAGGACTGTCCAGAATGGATGAACTCATCGACGAGAAGTTTGAGTCATTATTGAAAAACTCCAGTGAAGAACTTATAATCCGTATTAAGAAGGGTTACAGGCCTCTGCTGGGTTACGAGCTCTGGATTCGACACTTTGGGGAGCAAAATGATTTTCTCAATGGCAAGTCTGACGTGATGGATGAAGTATCTTTGATGATCAAATTAAACACTTGCACCAGGAAAGGCCTAAGAAGTTTCCATGTCGTATTATAAAAGGAGAACGGAATGCCATCCATACCCTGGCCGGGCTAATAACGACCGTCTGCTGACAGAATCTTCTTGACTTCGTCATCGGTGAAGGGACATGAAATATAGGCATCAGAATCTTCAGAAATAGGTGTTAGTGCTCGTATCCAATTCTTCGTGGCATCTGATCAGAAGATTGGGGGATTAAAATGATGAAAAATGGGAATGGAAAACTGATAAGACATCAGAATCAGCATCCACTTCCCAGCCTGCCACCACTAATCGTTGACATCTTTTATAGTTAGCTCGACGTCTCTCCTCAGCGAATGCAGCTGATGACATATTTCTGACGTCAGCAGCCCAGGTGAGTTTGGGTCTGAGCGCCAAGCCAGATGCTTTCCGGATCATTAGAGCGTTAATCTCGTTCTTCACCTGATGAATAGTTTTTTATTTTATTTTATTATTATTGCAGGAAGGTACAATGGCGCCGTCCAGAGACCGGTATGGGACAAAGCCGACGATTTAGGACTCCGGGAGCTACCAGAAATAAATACAATGATAAAACATACAGTTAGTAGTAATATATAAAGGAGAAAACAATGTTGCAAAAGTTAAACAAAATGGGGCAAATCAAAAATGAAAACAATAATAATGAAAGGGTACTTAGAATAATCATTCTGATTACAAAAACATACTAAGCCAATTCATGAAAGTAAACAAATAAAATAAATAAGTAATTTACAATATGATTTATGGAAAAAATACTTGAAAATATATAAATTTTTGACTATTTTTATAATCTAAATAATATTAGGGTCAAAAAAATTAAGACAGCTAGTGAGAATCTCGATTTAGCTGATACCAAAAATAAATAAACAATTATAATAAAATTTAAAGGATGTTGTGGAAAAATATAAAATTTTTCAAAGCTTTTCTAAAGGTATTTTAAGTGGGTAAGGAACGGATATCTAAGGATAACTGAGACCAGTATTTGATGCCAATAAAAGAAATACATCTACCTTCATAATTATTTCTAATTAAGGGTAAGTGAATGTCACAGGCTATGTGGGTTGGATATGTATGGATATGTTGATGTAGTCTTATATTTAGAGGAGAAGATAGGGACAATTGAGAGTTAGTGGCTTTATAAATAAAAGAACATAGTTGGATAGTATAGAGCTGATGAATAGTTGGAATGCGCAAAGGCGCGAATTAATGAGAAACTGAAAAAGACAAGTTTACTTTCAGAAGTGTACGTAAGAACCATTTCTGTAGTTTTAAGATTCTGCTTAAATTATACGAGGTGGAGGATCCCAGAAAATGATACTGCAGCAAAGTGAGGAGTGTATCAAGGAGTAGTAGAGGGTTAATAGAATATGGTTTGGAAGATATTGAAGTCTGGAGATCATCCCTTGATTTTTGTTTAATTTGGTTAACACATTGTCAATATGGAGCTCCCAAGTTAAATCATGGGTTAAAATTAAGCCCAGGTAGTTGAATTAATTAGTAACTGAAATTAATTGATTATCATAATAAACTAGTGGGTTATTAGGAACATTACGTTTATTGTATTGAAAAAAAACATGAGTTTAGTTTTATTAGTATTAACAACGGGAGAATTCGCTTCATTCCAATTTTTCACTTCAGATAAAGCCAGGTTAAGTGAAAGAATTAATTGGGGGATATTTAGGTTAGAGAATAAAAGAGTAACACCATCAGCGTAAAGAATAAGATTAGTTAAGGTAACAACCATTGGTAAATCATTGATAAATAAATTAAAAGTCAGAGGAGAAAGAGTGGAACCTTGCGGCACACAATGACTTCTCTTTAGAATTAGATAAGATATACCAGAAAGAGCTAAAAAATAACGCCAATTAGTTAACAAATCAGAAAGCCAGACCAAAGGAGGGCCATGGATATTATAAAAAAAGACAATTTATAAAGAAGTAAAGGAATGGGGATAGAATCAAATGGCTTATAAAGTCAATGAAGACAGAAGCAACATATTTATTAGAAGACATTTCAGAAGAAGCAAATTCAAGTAGATCGTAGCATACAGTTTCAACGTTTAGATGTGGAGAAAATCCATGTTGTGCAGGGTTAATGAGAATAAACAAATTGGGATAAACGAATATATAAAAGCTTCTCAAAAATTTTTGCAAATACAGGTAAAAGTTGAGACGGGATGATAATTAGAAGACATGCTAGGATCGCCTTTTTGAAAAATAGGAGTAATTTTTGTTAATTTAAGAGCTCATGGATAAGAACCAGTGGTTAATGAATGGTTCCAAATATAGGTTAATGGAGAAGAAATACAATGTTTGATCGAGATTATGATATCAGAGCGTATGAGATGACAACAATGACGTCTCGCAGCATCTATCCCAATCTTCCTGAAGAATCGTTTGATTTTGTCTTTGAACACAAGTCACGAAGCAAGAGAAGGAGACTCATTGTGGAGATGTTTTCCCACAAACATTCCCCAGTATTCCTTGTTGTCAAGCAGAGAAACATTAAAGAACCAGTTTTTATAGCACACAATACTTGTGGCAAAATAATAAACAAGCTAAAATAATAAATTGTGTTCTATAAATTTGATTACCATGAACCTACACAACGAGATGGCCAAACACATGACTGTAGAGGTATTGTTATCATTCTTAGATAATATTAACATAGCAATTAAGGAAGAAAAGGCGAAGAAATTTGCAATAATGGAAAAGAAATTGGAACGCCTAAAAAACGGGAATAAGAATGATAAACGGGAAGGGCGAAAGTTTAATTTCCATGAAAAGATAGTGAATTTGACAAACATCGAATTTAATAGCGATGAACAGAAAGTCTTACAAAAAGTTCCAAAGCATAATTTAAGACGCCCATTGGGTGAAAAAGACTACCTAAACATGGCAATAGAGGTCGAACAGGCTATAGATCTACTACCTAATGAAGAGAAAAATATGGCAAGAACGGTTGCAGCGCAAGAAATCAAAAAGATTAGCAGAGAAAGAAGAAGTATAAATGAATACCGTGAAAACAAGGTGGCGAAAAACATAAAGAAGAAACGAGAAGAAAATAACGCAAGAATAGTAAGTGCCGACAAAGGAGGAGCAGCTGTGGTCATTTATGAGGCTGATTATGACCAAAAGACGATGGAATCCATAAGAAATAATGGTTTTTCTATAATTGAAAAAGATCCCACGCAGAAATACTTAAAAGCAATCAGGTTAGTGAAAAAATCATTCACATCTAAAACGTACAAAGAATGGGCAAAGGCAAAGTGTAATGGACAACCCACACCTCCCAGAATAAGAGCCTTAGTTAAAATTCGCAAACCAGGTAAGCCCATCAGACCTGTTGTAAATTGTATTAACTCGACGTTCTACTGTATAGCAAAGAAAACATCTGCGGCCATAAACGCCGTCGCACCTAGACAGAATCGATATATCGTAAAGAGTAGCCAACAACTTACGGACCAAATTAAGTTCTTACAAATCGAAGACCGCTTCCTGATCGTGTCTCTCGATATCGTAAATTTGTATACGAACATACCTTTCTTGGAAACAATTGATATCATTGATACGAGACTCTCCAATGAAAAAATAGATGAGGATGTTTGCGATGATATCAAGGCATCATTGAAGGTAATACATGAACAGAATTGTTTCCAATATAATAATTCATTCTATGAGATGCCCACGGGAGTTATAATGGGATCTCCGATTAGCGCGACTATGGCAGAAGAATTCTTACAAGAATTAGAAGAAAGATATGTCACACCTCTCATTCAACAACATAAAATTGTCTTCTATGCTAGATATGTTGATGACACCATTGTAATTATCGATACATAGAACGTAAGTGCAGACCAATTACTCATTGAATTTAACCAATTTCATCATAACATGGCGTACGCTATGGAAGTAGAAGAACAAGGAACCATCAATTTCCTAAACCTATCATTGAGAAGAGTACCGGAGAAGAAAAATCTTGAATTCAGTATCTACAGGAAGCCCACAACAACAGACAATATAATTGGTTTCAGTTCGAATCACCCTCCGCAACATAAGAGTGCCGCTTTGAGGTTTTACTTTCAGAGAGCTTATAATTACCCGTTAAAAAAGGAATATATGAAGGAAGAGCTAGGATTGATATTTGACATAGCACGAAATAATTCCTTCCCGGATGCAATTACCAAAACAATAATGAATCGAACTAAGCAAATTAAACAACCAGAAAAGGAAGAAAAAGAAAAACAAAAATATGCAGCATTTACGTACATAGGCCCGGAAATTACAAGAATCAGTAATATATTCAGAAACAAAGGCTTAAAAATTGGATATAAAACAAGAAACAAATGCGAACATGTGCTAAACCCGGACAAAAAGAAGGACAACCAAGAAGATCAATACAAATCTTGCGGTGTCTATAAATTAACATGCAAGATTTGTGGAGCGTTTTAGGTAGGATCTACGAAAAGAGCATTTAGAGAACGGTATGGCGACCATCGCAGATCGTGGGTGAATGGAGATCGTAAATCTGCATTCGCGACACATCTGATTGAAAAGAAACACCCATTCGCCGAAATCAAAGAAATTATGAGTATTATAAAACATGAAAAGGACCAGAGACGAATCCTCACGTTGGAAACTTTAGAAATCAGAAAACATGTACTAGCAAGAGATGTGTTACTTTTAAACAACCAGACAAGTTTTATAAAGAACCCGATCCTAGATGTAGTAAATGAAGTGATCAACAGCAAGAATCGAAATCGGCCACGTGAACAATAAATATCGATTGCTGGAATATCGATTATCACGATGATTACTCTGCTTCTAAGAGCCTTTTAGTATTATGTTATCTAATCAATAAGACGAAAACCTCTTGTCCACAACTGGATTTTATTCCGCACAGTTGTGGACAAGAGGTTTTCGTCTTATTGATTATGTCGTTATCCACAGTAATTGAAGAATTCTCATTATGTTATCTAACGAT
>JAHWFO010004194.1:522106-536584 GCA_023313115.1 Rhysida immarginata
GGTAGGGCATTATTCCCAAGGGCTTCCACTAATTCACTGTGACATTCCATCGTATTTTTCACTCAGAGAACGGCTATTTTGATGTAAGCGCGCTGCTCAACACGGGTTACTTCCATCTCGCACGACACTCACCAACTGACTGATTTCACAGCCCTCGCTGCGGTACTACCAGCTATCACAGAGCCATCTGTTGTTCTGCATACACACAATGCCTGCAGAACTTCCACACGACACATATACGTTTGTGATCCGCTCACATATCTACAAGAAAAAAAATAGTTGCCATGACTTATGCCCCAACCCTCGTATCTTAGAAATCTCCCTATTACAACAAGCTCATAATATCACTACCATATGCAGGAGAAAAAATAGCAATTCCATTTTATAGAGTGAATTACTTAAAGAGATCAATATCGACTTCTTTATCTGTTGGTTTAAATTAACTGAAAAACTTCATGATGCACCTTCTCTTCATTTTTTTAAACATCCCCTTAGAAGCATTTGGTCGGGCCTAATCACCATTAATTTAATTTCTAAATACATTTAAATATTAACCAATTTGCACAATTCACTATTAATTTTACTATTATTATTATCATTGTTTGGGGAAGCCAAACTCGGATCAAGTCCGGAAGCCAATCCCAGAGGCGGACCCAAAAGAGGGCCAAAGCCCAAGGGACTCAAATGCGAGGGAGGGAAAGTTATCCACTCGTGGGAGTATTGATGTTTGAGTGTAGGAATTTCCTTACTATGTGACATGTGTTTAGAATTGTGGCTTTCTGTAAGGTTTTGTATAAGTGTGGATTTAAATTTAGTGTTGACAGGCTTTTGTGTAGTGAGTGTGGAATAACCCCAGTGGCGGAAAGAATGATAGGAACAATGTGTACTCTGTTAACTCCCCAAAGGCGTTTTATTTCGTGTGCAAGATCCGTATATTTAGTGATTTTGTCAGTGTGTGTCTTTTGTAAATTGTGTGTATTGGGGATGGAGATATCAATTATGTAAGTCACTTTGTTTTGCTTATCTACTAGTGTAATGTCTGGTCTGTTATGAGGGATAGTTTTGTCAGTGATTATAGCTCTGTCAAAATATAGTTTATGTGTGGTGTTCTCTAAGACAGTGTCGGGGATATATTTATAGTAAGGAGTGTGAATGTCCCTTAGCTTGTGTATCTTAGCTAGATGTTGATGTATGATGTTGGCTACCTGGTTATGTCTGTGCAAATAATCTGTCTGCGTGAGTATTTTGCAACTGGATATGACGTGTTGGATGGTTTCCTCTGCGATATGGCATTTCCTGCAAGACCCGTCAGTCGATTCTTTGATAATATGTTTTCTGTAGCTTTTAGTGTTAATAACCTGGTCTTGTATGGCAATCATGGTTCCTTCAGTTTCCCCAAAGAGACTCCCTTCACTCAACCAAAAGTTCGACGCTTTTTTGTCGACGTGTGGCTGGTTGAGGTCAGAAGGATGTCTACCGTGGAGTTGCTTTCCGAGCCATGATTGAAGTTTAGTGCATGTTGTAGGAATGTTATGGGTGTTCTGCATGTTGTTCAGATTCAGAGGTGTGTATTTTGTATCAGCCATGCAGACTGCTTTGTGTAATGGTGATGTGTGTTGTTTAGAGTGAAAGAATTCTCTGAGTGACTGAGTCTGTTTCTGGTGTAGATCTGTTATGTCAATAAGACCTCTGCCTCCCTCTGACCGAGGCAGGGTGAGTCTTTCAATAGCTGCGTGTGGATGGTGCTTTCTGTGCTTTGTAAGCAGTTTACGTTGTTTCCTTTCAAGTCCCTCAAGATCTGTGTGTGTCCACTGTATGACTCCAAAGGAGTAGGAGAGTATTGGCGTGGCATAAGCATTGATGGCCTTGATTAAATTTCTGGAATTATTATTATTATTATTATTATTATTATTATTATTATTATTGTTGTTGTTTTTGTTGTTGTTATAGATATTCTTGTGACTATTAATGCCTACCAATTGATGCAATTTTATATTGATCTGTAAAAGTTTTGACAGATGCCCCTAGACAGGCCTCCAGGCATTTTGGGCACCTTTTTATCCCAAATTATCCTTTTTAATACATAAAAATATGAATCTATCTTATTTGAACTTCATATAATACTTACTTGTAACAAGTACAGGGGAGTAACCAACCGGATATATTCCGGAAGGTAAAACCCTGTGTTGTCCCCCAACAGGCAAAAGCCCAAAAAGGGGTTAATGAAAACACACATAAAATACCAAAAAATTGAATAGAGAAAAAAAATAAAAGAAAATAATAATAAATAAATAAATACCCTCTTAGTCAAATGAATAACAAACAAGGACAAACACAAAAGACAATTCGTAAAAAAATAATAGACAATAATGATAATTTATAGTAATAATAAATGAAAAGAACACCTAAAATCACGAAGATTTATCGTCGACAAAACCATAATCAATTTTACTTTTGTTAAAAAGAATTATTAATCTAAAAGCCGGATCTAATGCTACAACATTCGTTTTCGGTTTTCCTAGAAAGACCAACATTTGGCTCTTCCTATTACCACTTGGAACTCGAAAACCAATTAGTTCAAGAGATCGAGGGGAGCAAATTTGCCCCCTAATGACTTTACTTAGAGTTTTCAAGAGTATTCTATTAATAATTTGTGCAAAATCAAAAAGAGGAGCCGAGGAGACTTTATCAGAAAGGTGCAATGCTCGAATAATAATAAAATTAAAATTTGAAAGTCTGGCTTGGAGACGATCAAATGATTGAGTGCTTCCAGAATACCAAATCCAGGCTGCATAACAAATTTTAGGCAGCACAACCGTTTTGTAGAGTAATTCAAAAGTCTTTTTCTTTCTTCTGTTTGTGAGCAAGGAGCTGAAGCATTTAGAAAGACTGTTTGTTAAACCAACCTTATTAAGTTTACTCAGTAGAAGATTAATGTTGATACTGTCGAAGGCCTTACTGAAATCAAGGTAAAGCACGTCCACTTGATTCCTCTGATCTATATTAGATACTAAGTAATGTAGTAAGGAAGCAAGATTAGTAGACGTTGACCTAGATTTCTTAAAGCCATGTTGCTCCTGGCGTAAATAAGGCTCTATAAAAGATGACAAATGAGTCGTTACAAATGTCTCCAGGATCTTGGCCGGGAAAGGAACGATTGTAATCGGCCTAAAATCATTACAGGAAACAGGTCTAACTGTTTTAGGTACTGGAATCATATTAACCTGTTTCCAGGCACTAGGATAAACTCCAGTACTAAGGGATAGATTAAATAATTTGTGTAGGGGATAAAGAATTGCAGGCATACAACGCTTAAACACATAGTCAGGAATTCCGTTCAAGTGTAGTAATCTAGAAGCCGAGGATTTTGTTGAGAGTTTCAGAATTTCGGATGGAGAGATTGCTGGAATTTTCAATTTGCCAGATACCCTATCCCAATAAGAGAGAGAGCTTGGATCAGATAAAGATAGACTGGTATCGTTACTCATGATGTTTTCAAAATGGGAAACCATTTCACTAACATTTCGGAACCAAAAATTTAATTAATAGTAATAAATATTAGGTTTTTTGCGAACTGGCAGTTGCAACACACTCCAAAAATATTGGGACAATGGGTGAATTATCATTGGCTGACATCTCTCGTTCTTCTGATCACGTTTTGTAGCCGTCGAGAAACAGATGAGACCTATTTCTGTACTATTGCAATGGGAATTTGTTGCCGTTCCTGCAGCACAAAAGTTTTCAGCTGTTGAACTGTTCTGGATCGTCGTTAACGTAACCTCCTCGTAATAATTCGCCATATATTCTCTATTGGGGACAAATCTGGACTGCAGGCAGGCCAATTTAACACCCGAATTCGTCTATTGTGTAACCACTGTCCTGTTATGCGAGTGGTGTGAGGTTTAGCATTATCTTGTTGAAATAGAAAAGGACGGGTTCCAAAAAGACGTCACCGAGAAGGAACACATGCTCTACTAAAATTCCAATTTGTGCTTCTGCATCAACGGTGCCGTTGCAGATGTGGAAGTTTCCCAATCCATTGGCACTCATTCACCATTTTTGAAGCTGGCTTCTGTACAACACGTTGGTAACAGGCAGGATTGACCTTTTCCTCTTTGGTCCTAAGTACACGCCGACGATTTTTGCCAACAACAAACCATAAATATGGATTCATCGGACCACAAAACACGTTGAAACTGGGCATCTGCATCAACGGTGCCGTTCACGCTAGGAATCGGATAGACACTCAGAAGGTGAATCTTCATTCTTGCCTCGCTTTTTTGAATAGTCATTACCCCAACGATCCAGTTCACAAATTTAAGTGGAGAAAGACGGCATGATCCTCTTCCTTGACATCAAGCTTATCCGTATAGGAAATAAGTAGGAATTCGACGTGTATCGGAAACCAACCGTACAAGCCAGGTACCTATGTTGCTGCAATGTGTTTATGAACATCTTTCGTTTTGCATAATAGAGCTTCAACTTATACAGGGTATTTCAAAATTATGTACAATAAATTTAGTGACATATTCTTCAGGTCAAAAGAAGACGAAAATGTTCTATAGCACTTTGTCTGGAAACGATTTGTTTGCGAGTAATCCAATATCATACAGTAGGGAAGCACGGTAGTTAGCGGACGATATTTTAGCAGTTCCAGCGTTTCGACCCAACACTAGGTTGAGTGGTTTGTTCCATTTAAACCTACTTTAGGGTTGTTCCATTAGTTGTGTACGGTTGTTTCCATTACTGTAGTTTCACTACTGTACATCCACTAGGAATATCAATTTCAGAACGTTTGCGTGCTTTGACATACGTATTACGATTTACGTAAAAAAAAGTCATGTACACGTATTCCAGTGCAGAATACACTGACATGCACCTAATGTATGGTCTTGCGGACGGAAATGTTATGGAAGCAAGAAGACTCTACCAAGAACGCTTTCCGAATAGACGTTTGCCAAATAACCGAACATTTGTATCTGTCGACAGACATTTGAGGGAGCGTGGTTCCTTTGGCCGTCAAACAGGACAAGGGCGGCCTGTAGCACATTCTCCGGATGAGGAGGATGTGATAATTGACATCATACATGATGAACCACAGACAAGCACCCGTCGTATTTCTTCCATGGTACACATTCCGCACTCATCTGTTTGGCACATTCTTCACCAACAGCTTTTGCATCCATACCACCTGCAACTGGTTCAGGCACTGAACCCAACGGACTATCCACACCGACAACGATTTTGCCAATGGATACAACGTCGTCATGCTGCAGACCCTAGTTGTCTCAGCCAGATACTTTTCACGGACGAAGCAACCTTCACCCGGACAGGAATCGTAAATTCTCACAACCAACACCATTGGGCAGATGCTAACCCGCATGTTACCAGAGCTCGAGCGCATCAAGAGCGTTTCTCCGTGAACATTTGGTGTGGAATTGTCGGAAATAACTTAATTGGCCCTTATGTGTTGCCGCCACGATTGACTGGGCGAACGTATCTTTTGTTTCTGCAGAATGCATTGCCAGAATTACTGGAAGATGTTCCTCTTTTCATAAGATCTAACATGTGGTATGATCTCATGTAGCTAAAACAGTTTTTTTCAAGAGGAGTGCAAGGCGGAGGTTCCGTTATGATCTGGGGTGCTGAAGGACAAGGTTTTTGCTATGCAGCCCGCCTCACTGGAGGATCTGGTTCAATGAATCCAGAAAGCGTGCTGAAGAGTGACACCAGCCATGCTTGCCGATGTTGTGGTGTCAGTTAGGTTCCGTGCCCAATTGTGTTATGGTGCCCATGGTCGTCACATCGAGCATTGTGTTGATTAACTTTTTTTTAAACTGTTTGAAGTAACTTGTTTGTGCAGCGTGACAGATTGGTTGGTCCGATTTGGATGATTTTTTTTAGTTTTGTTTGTTTTTTTATGCTGAATAAGTTTGCAATTGGGTTTTTTCTCTATCCCTTACGGTTTTTGAGATAAATTTTGAATGTGTCCTAATTTACATATTTGGGATGATGAAAAGTGCACCATGGGATAGGCCACCCACAACTTCCTATTCATTGGATTCATCAAAATTGACATATCTGCTTCGGTTCAAAAAATAAAAGCGGGATTCAGAATTTTATATTCACCCTTTATAATAACACCCTTGAATATTATAATAATAACACTGGTCGGCATAAAGAAGCCCTGAATGAATTTTGGCTGATTCTTATGTAAAATGACCTCCTGAATCTGAATATGACCTCCGTTTTTCCCCATCACCCACCATTTTTGGGGGATGTCTCCCAACCCAATTTTATCATTTTTCAATATATTTCAATATATAAGGTCTTGAAGGACGAATAGTATTAGAAAATCACCATGTATAGTGCAGAGGTACGTTAGGGGGTGAATTACCCCTTTTAACTCTTTAAAAAATGATTAAAATTCGCTATTTTTTCGCCATTTTTTTCACTATTTTTCGCTATATTTTTTTGCTATTTTTCGCTATGTCTTTCTAAAATACGAAAAAAACGGAAAAATCGATCAAATTTTAATGATTTTTTAAACAATTAAACGGGATAATTCCCCCCTTATATACCCCCTTATAAATGTTCATGTTTTAGAACTTTTAAGCCCTCTAGCCCCTTAGAAGAATTTTAAAGATTGAAATAAATCTCTTCAACCCTCTTAATCTATCGAAATATGATAAAATGGGTTGGGGGGTATCCCCAAAAATGGTGGGTTATGGGGGAAAACGAAGGTTATATTCGTATTCAGGAGGCCATTTTGCATAAGAATTTGCAGAAATAGTGTCGGGGCTAGAAAATTTTTTTAGATTTGCAAACTACTGTATTTGATGGCCATGAGAAATAGAAAGGATGCAGACATTACCCTTTGGATCCTCACTAAAGGTGATGGTGCAACCCACGGCAGACGATGGTTAATCGCGTCGGCTCTCGTCTGGCTCCCGGCGTTGATCTCAGCACGTCCTTCGGAATGGCTTTTGTTGTCGGCAGCTGGTTCGGGTTTGCGCTTGGTTCTTCTCCTCATTAATGGAACAACAAATGCGGCTCATCAGGCAATCGGGCTCATGGCGACTTCAAAACTAGCATTATGTAGAACTGGACGTCAATCTCTACATCTGACTAGTAACTGACTCAAAAGTTTCCCACTTCAGAATGTCCCAAATTGCCATTCTTAATTACGTATTGATGATGTACAGGTTTTTTTGGAATAATTCTAATATTGCGATTGGTTGAGACGAGAGAAAATACTCTCTCCCAGATGTCAATCATTTCAGTTGACAGCCCAAAATCCGTTCTTGGACTTCGGAATCTGGAGGAACGCTATGCTGCTCCCAATGGCGCCTCCCTTCACCCATCCAACAACCTTCAGTCTCAATGTCTGTCTCTTCTTACAAGAAAGGAAAAACCACTCCTTCACTGACAATTAATTTTATTATAATTCATTCTAAATGCTTTCAATGTTTACTACAATCTATTATCTTCATTTTATAATCTATAGCTCAGGAATGTAATTGGTTTAAACGTTGAAAACAGAAGCAAACCGTAATAAGGATAACCTTCTAATGATGCTATAAAGAATATAATTAATGTTACAATTGTTCGTTAATATAATTCTAACTTCTTCTTCCAAATAGAAGGTAAATCCATACATGAACATAGCTTCTTAGATTAAAAGCTGAACCAAACTCATTATTTGTTGTTATAATATAATCTAAGGACTCCAGCGATATCAGTGGACTCGGACCATACCACGCAAACATCCCCCAAACAGTCACACCTCCCCCACCAGCCTGTCGTCTGCCAACGATGGTGTCAGGATGCCTGTTCTCAGATGCTTCCCGGCGAATTATCCATCATCTGTCCACTCTGTTCACCAGAAACCGCGACTCGTCAGAGAAAGCAACCCTGTGCCACTAGGCCGAGGTCCAATGGCGATAGTCCATTGCGAATTGGAGGCGTTTTCCGCGATGCACAGACGTAAACATGGGTGCTGTTACGATATGCCTGCTCTGGAGCCCCAACCTCAAGAGGGATTGTTGCACTGTTTTGGTGCTCACATGCCTAGTGGCCCCACAGTTCATTTGCTGTGTCAGTTGCTCAATAGTGGCACGCCGATTGGTCATAGATGGCCTTTGGGGCCCAAAGTTACCTCTTCGGTTGCTCGAAACTGTCTGGTTCGTCCAGTCGCGGTACACCTTCACAACGGCAGCCCTAGAGCATTTCACAAAGGTCAAATGAAATGCTGCCCCCCTTGGCCCGATACCCAATTATCATCCAATTTTGGAGGTCCGACAGGTCACTTGCTCTGCCCATGAGGGCGACAATTGCTGTGTTAACGGATGCTACTGCACATCTGCTGTTGTCAGCTTTTAATGATATGCAATGATTTTTCGTCTGCATACCATGGGATGTTCCAACATGTTCGAGAAGAGGTAGTCATATTAATGTGTCCCGACCATGTATATTACCCATTTCCTATTTTGACTCATACAAACGTCTACAGATGGCAGTTTTATGAGTAACCCATCGTTGAAAACATTCAGATAAAAAGTATAGCTTCAATGGTATCATTAAATAAGTACATTTTTCCTAATTAATCATGGTAGTTGCTGAAACTCATCCAAGTTAAAAACTGATTTTCAATTAGATACCAAGTTCTATAGAAAAGATACAAATTTCCAATTCAGTAGAAATCCGAGCAACACACTCTGGTAGTCGTTTTCATTTTCACAGAAAGTTCAGAAGTCAAACTCACATTGTACACAGATTAAACTGCATGATTACTAAATATTTAATACTTCCTTAACAAATAGCTATATATTGTTAATAAATGGAGAATAGATATAGAATACATGTAAATAGATGGAGAATTCGCCAGGAAGCATCTGAGAACCAGCATCACGACGCCATCGTTGGCAGACGACAGGCTGGTGGGGAAGGTGTGACTGCTTAGGGGATGTTTTCTGGTATGGTCTGAGTCCACTGATATCGCTGGAGGGTACACAAAATGCTGTTTGTTACCTAACGATTGTCGCAGACCAGGTACACCCCTTCATGTCGACAGTGTTTCCTCAGGGCGATGCCACTTTTCAACAGGACAATGCTCCCTGCCATACTACCAAAATTGTCCACGACTGGTTCGAGGAGCATGAGCATGAATTCAAGCTACTCCCATGGCCACCAAACTCCCCGGACCTAAATCCCATCAAACATTTGTGGGACAATTTCGATGGCCATGTCCGCTAGCTGGACCCTCTACCATGCACGGCGATGGAGTTATGGGATGCACTGATCGCCGAATGGTCCCAGATACCTGCAACCACCTTCCGAGGACTTATGGACTCTCTGCTACGTCGACTAACTGCTGTGCTTGCTGCCAAAGATGGATATTCCTGATACTAGCAGGTGGTCATATTAATGTTTCCCGACCCTGTAATTGAATTATCTTCTGCATTTCTATAATTTTACGTGCATCAGCCGTCTCTAGTTGTTCTGAGTTTCCTTTATACTCCACCTTTCCTGGGAAAGCATTTACCGCATTTCTCGCAGAGACTAAGCCAACGAATCCGCTCTTAGGCTGGTCTATCCTTAGTTCTGATTGGGGAAGGCACATCTTTTCCACCTTAGCCTGGAGCATCTCCTTTTCGTTAGTCAAATGGATGCATCTAACTCCACACGCTTCTACATGCTGCTCAAAATTGTTAAGCCTTCTATGAATATCTCTCCAATCATGTTCCAACTTTTCCAACCTATCAGTTAATCTGTCGTTTCTCTACCAATTTCCTGACGGCATTAGATAATTTCTGCTTCTACCCTCCACGAAATGCTTCTAACATCTAAGGAATACCTAGTATCAATTCCTTTTCCATCCTTATAAGCCGTGACTCTACCTTATCTAGTCCTTCTTCATTCCTGCATTTATCTACTTCCTTGGTGTCTATTCCCATGATTTTTCTATAGTCTGTGTAGAATTTTCTCATGATTCTGTTGATAACAAACCAACACTTTGGGTTACAACATCTGCAGGATTTATTATAGTGACATTTTCTGGAGTTACTCTCTCAATACGGTACCTCTCATTCATTTCTTTGTGTGCGCTGTGGCTACTACAGAAACACCTAGGCTTTTATACACTCGAGTACTACCATGAATATCACTCTTTCGAAGCGGATGTACCTGCCCATTGCAGCACATTTCAACAACTGCAATTTCTACTTGCGGATGGAGCTTCGACTTGTCCCAAAAGTATAAAAGGCGCATACGTATTTCGATCTCTTTGAGATCATTATTCAACGCAAAAAAATGAATAATGGTCGAAATACGTATAAACCCATTAAACTTTTGTAGACAAGAGGTTTGTTGTGACGTGTAAATCCTGTAAATTCAGAATGGCGCAGTGATAGAGTAAAGCACGTGACAGTGGACGGCCATATAACATTAAATAACTTTTTTAATGATAATATAAATGAAAACAAAAATGGACTTAATACATACGTATAAACTCCAATAAAAGACAATAATTATCTTCACTAAAACCTTAGCTAACTTAAGATAATTGCCAAATAAAAAATAAAGCAATCCATGCATAAATTACAACAATCGTATATTCAATAACGTCCAAATCTAGGCTTACACCTGAATGACTTAAACCAATAGTAATTTACAATCACATCTATCTTATAGGATATGCATTTAGCAAATCCGAATTCATACGAATACACCAAACGCAATAACTGAATTCAATCAATTAATAACACTCAGAATAGACTACACAAGGTCTTACAAGTTATACTATAATTCACACAGCTATTTCCGTTAATAATTTAAAAGAGTCTCAGTTCTAGTTCATAGTCCTGCAATACGCAATATTTCAGTTGTCACAAAATTAAGTAACAATTACACTAGTTTCAGTTAACAAACTCCACAATGTCGTCACAAATTGAGAGCGTGAAAGCCACAAATAAAATCAGACAATGTCCGGTAAAATCTTAATAAGTAATACTCAAATATTGAAAGAGTTCACAATAACGAGGTCAATTGCTTCCCCATATGCTCTCTGCTAAAAGACAATAAAACAACACTCTTATTAACAATTTACACTAATCTTTACAGAACAAGCAACCCTTGTGACGCAAAGAAGACAGGGATAAATTACTCTATAATAGCTCAGGCTTCTACTCAGAATTAGCACTAAACACACGCTTCCAAACCAGACCACAAACTAATTAGCGATAGAACTAATTGGGTGCGTGCCCCCCACAAATACGTTAGAGTGAAGCTCACGTCGAAATAAATTTCCAAATAGATTTCCGAACAGGCTGGCGTTTCGCCTATAGAAAAAGACAGTACTCACAGAAACGGCAGGACTCCCCTTTAACACTTATTCCACGGATGCATGCGCTCCAAATTCGTACTGGCTGGTTTCGTCGCTCCCGTCGGCATTCCAACTGCGTAGCGGTGAAGAAACCTCCGCCTCGGATGCTTTACGGCACGCCTCGCTCTCTGCCGAGTTTCCATTAGAATCGGCCATCCGGGGTTCTTTGCATTCCCCGCGATTTGACAACTTCGGCTTGGTCAACAACCTTGAAACGGCCTGGTTGTCAGTATATATAATTGTTTTCACTTGTTGGACATAGTGCTTCCAGAGCCTCACAGCGTGAGCTACCGCTGAAAGCTCCTTAACGTAAATTGACAAATGCGTTTCCTCCGGCCTAAACCGCCTGGATTCATAGGCTATAGGGAAAAGTTTCCCTTTGTATGCCTGCGTGGCCACGGCTCCTATGGCCCCCTCCGAAGCGTCGCACAGAAAATTTAGATCTTTTTTGGATCGAAGATCTTCAATATAGGCGGGTTCGTAAATGCCTGTTTTAGATTTCCAAATGCCCTTTGCTGTTGAGGGCCCCACTTATACGGATTTTCCTTCTTCAACAGGTCAAAGAGGGGTCCAGTTACGACGGCGTAATTGGGGATAAAACTGCCTATAAAATTGGGCGGTTCCCAAGAGCGAGAGTAACTGGTGCACATTGGTTGGTCTTGGCCATTGTATGATGGCTTGGGTTAACTTGGGTTCACACGCTTTTTCTTTCACTGATATTTTAAATCCCAGGTACTCCACCTCCTTGACTCCTATGTGGCATTTAGAGGGGTGCAGGTAGAACACCTCTTTCCGTAGCCGTTGAAGTACTCTCCTGAGCCTTTCTTTTAGCTGTTGCATAGTTTGGCCGTAAATAAGAATGTCATCAAAATAGGCTACGGCGCTTCTATTAATGAGACCTTGTAGCGCCTCATTAATTGCCTTAGAGAACGTCGCAGCTGCTCCCTTGAGTCCAAAAGGCATCACCCGATACTCAAACAGGCCGAATCTTGTTTTAAAGGCCGTAAAGGGTATATCTGCAGGCCTCATGCGTATTTGGTGGTATGCCGTTAGAATATCGAGTTTAGCGAAGATTTTGGCTTCCTCTAATCTTTCAATAAGGGAGTCCGTATGGGGAACGGGGTAGAAATTATCTCTCGTCATCTTTTTTATTTTCCTGAAGTCCACACAGAGATGCAATTTCCCATCTTTTTTTGTCACAAAGAGGATGGGGGAAGCGAAAGAAGAGGTAGAAGGTTGGATAAGGCCCTTACCTATCAGATCTTGTAGGGTCTTGTGAAGCTCCTCCTCTCATCCCGTATTAGTGGGTAGAGCGGCGTATTAAAAGGAACGAAGCTCTGCTCCAGGTGTATTTCGTGTTGAGTTAACCGCTCGGGGGGCATTCCTTCCGGCAATTCTTCTCTGAATAGATCCTTAAATTCAGTTACGATATCTTGACATTCTGGGTGCACCCGATCAATCTTTCCCTCTTCATTGCATCGACCAAAGACTGCAAATACAGGACTGGCTTCTTTGATTCGAATTTGTGACGCCATACGATGCGGTAGCCATTAGAGGAAGAAGTATACCAGATCGATTTGTGACGTGTCCGTTAGGCCGCCGGCGATTCTTCTAAACTTTACGATATAATCAGCGATGTCTTGTCCCTTGAGGCGAAGTCGCTGCAGCGCTTTTCTCCGTGTAAGCTGGGTTTGACCGCCTCCAAACACTTCTAAAAATTTCCTCTTGAAGAATTCCCATAAGATTAATGGGTTGGCTGCGGCGAAGTCCTCGTACCAGACGGCCGCGGCTCCAGACAAATACGCCGGAATGTTTTGCATATACTGTTGTTGTATTATTTGCTTACACTGGGCAACTCGGAGAAATGCTTGTTGAATTGTTCAGGGTCTTCTCTAGGCTTTCCGCTGAATGAAGGGAATTGTATGCCTCGTACCGCCTCTTTTAAGGGAGGCGCCCGTGTAAATTCAGAATGGCGCAGTGATAGAGTAAAGCACGTGACAGCGGACGGCCATATAACATTAAATAACTTTTTTTTAATGATAATATAAAAAAAAAACAAAAATGGACTTAATACACAAATATAAACTCCAATAAAGGAAAATAATTATCTTCGCTAAAACCTTAGCTAACTTAAGATAATTGCCAAATAAACAATAAAGCAATCCATGCATAAATTACAACAATATGAGAACATGCATTTCAATAAATGGTAAACAATTCCGATTTAGCCACTTAAATGAAACTACTACAGAAATCAAACAATTATAAATAAATTTGTAGGCTAACGGCTTAATTGGTATCAAGTATAATCACACAAAGGGGGCTAGGTAAATGTCAATTAGCATCCACTAAAATGACTAGTTATCACAATAGCAATAACCATAGCTACCGCTTCCACCATCAAAAATCATATAGTTATCGTATATTCAATAACGTCCAAAGCTAGGCTTACACCTGAATGACTTAAAGCAATAGTAATTTACAATCACATCTATCTTATAGGATATGCTTTTAGCAAATCTGAATTCATACGGATACACCATATGCAATAACTGAATTCAATCAATTAATAGCACTCAGAATAGACTACACAAGGTCTTACAAGTTATACTATAATTCACACAGCTATTTCCGGTAATAATTTAAAAGAGTCTCAGTTCTAGTTCATAGTCATGCAATACGCGATATTTCAGTTGTCACAAAATTAAGTAACAATTATACTAGTTTCAGTTAACAAACTCCACAATGTCTACGTCACAAATTGAGAGCGGGAAAGCCACAAATAAAATCAGACAATGTCCGGTAAAGTTTTAATAAGTAATACACAAATATTGAAAGAGTTCACAATAACGAGGTCAACTGCTTCCCCATATGCTCTCCGCTAAAAGAAAAAACAACACTCTTATTAACAATTTACACTAATCTTTACAGAACAAGCAACCCTTGTGACGCAAAGAAGACAGGGATAAATCTTCTATATATATAAAGAAGGATGTTTGTGGGTCTGTGGGTCTGTCTGTGGGTGGGTCTGTACGTTTTTTATACAAATCTACAGTTTTATTCCGATCTTGATAAAATTTCGCATACATGACCTT
>JAHWFO010004194.1:536594-557855 GCA_023313115.1 Rhysida immarginata
GCAATTCACAAACACACTGCATGAACCAACAATATATATCTCATGACCAACAATGCAAGGCAAAGTTTGTGCAACAATAGGCCCATTGTGTTCGCATCAACAATGGTATCAACGCGCAATTCACCAATAACAATGAGCACAGAATGATGATGTAATGTTAAAGCAATCTTTCCAAGAATTATAACAATGAACATAAAATGATGATGTAATATGGATAAGTTTCAATTTGTAACAATGCATAGAATTCCTGTTATTCAGGCTTTTCTTAGAAAAGAGAGTTCTTAGTACTTAACAATTTCTTGAAAATCTTTAAAAATGATGAGTAACTGGAGATAATGGAGAGTTAGCAGACTATTGAGAAAGAGTGGAAAGACGACAGTTAGCTCCGTGATGTATTGAGCAAATGGGAAGCAAGTAAATAGAAGAATCGGCGAGCGCTAGACTGCACAAAGTGATGAATGGCCAAGTTTTGCTTCAACACATCGAGAGAAGAGTGGAAATTGCAACAACACTAAGTATACATCTGAGGTAAGATTACGCGAGTAAGAAATTATTGGAGAGGTCCAGCCATTGTGAGCCTTTTTTTCGAATTTTCATTAAGAATTTTTACTGTATTAATTCTAAGCATTTTCATGGGTTTATTTTTAAGATATTGCAAAATTTAATTTAATTTTTTGAGATTGTTCTGTTTACATCCATGTGTAATTATCCCGGGCAACGCCGGGTACCTTTGTTAGTCCCAAATAAGTATAACTAAGGAAACGAAGATAATCAAATAAATTAGATACCAAAAACAAAATTAAAAAAACTGACATTAAATAATTTTATAACAACTTAGCAGCAATAGTTTTAAATACCCTAAAACCAAACAACTAATTAAGTTTAAAACAGCTCCCATTCTGCAAGGAGTAAGGAAACGGTTTCCGCCTATCTCATGTGACACCCCAAACTGACATGGAATGTCACGATTTCAACCTCGTGTTTCATCGTCGTGGAAACGTTGTCCAGTAAGATTTTTCTGAGGTTAAGAAACAAGTACAGAAGTCCATCAGAGACTCCTGTGTTTGGCATGAACATTGGGCCTGCCTCTAGAGAATTCACGACACCACTTTGTTAGAGGTTGTCGACTTGTAATATTTCCATTAATGAGAAAAAGTGCTTTGTGAATATCTCTGGGCGCTTACCTTGTGCTTGGGAAAATAGGTGTGGTGGAGAGCACTTCACATTTGGCAGGATTATGAATCGGCACAGCCATTGTAAAACACGTGTTACTCGAAGTAGAATCCACGTAGCCATGAGGAACAACAGCGAGAGGGAAGTGGAAGGCTAAGAGTTAAACCCAGTATAATCAACTTAAGCATGAAAATATTACTTGTCCAATAAAGAGGCTGTAACCTTACTTTCCTAACACGCCTGGTATTAAAAAAATAACCTGGTCTTCACTTCTCTCCCTTTTGTCTTATCAGATAAATTTTAGATAAGCAACCTGTAAGAATAGCAGCTAAGACACAGAGCATAATCACCGACAGAGAAGGGCTCTGCGATGAAACGTAACACATTGTTACATCATCATATTTAGGGCATTGTTATTCGTATTTCAACCAAATAATAAGCCATAAATTTGCCCTAACTATTGTGATGTAAAAATGTATTACTTTTCATCGCAGAGGCCTTTACTCTCGGTGGTTTTGCACAGAGAGGCTCGATGGCCATTTGCGCAACAACTTACAGGAGCCGTATGCTGAATGGATAAATGAAGACAACATTTACTAAGTGTCCAGAGTTCTCTGGCACCATCCTGCACAGTCAAGCCTTGTTTTGTCCATTATCATTGTACAGAGAACATCACTTACTCACAGATATTCACTTCTGAAAAAAACTGATGTAGCGTAATTATATTATCCTTTCACTGGAATAGGCACCTGACTCTGTTCAGTTTAGTTGACTATAGCAAATCCAGGATGTATACGGCAAATTTAGAATAACCAAATTCAGGATATGTTTTGTCGAATTTGACTGTGTAGGATGTAATTTTTGAAAATGCAAAATGTAAATGTATGAGAACATGCTACCATAAAATCAATGCATCGTTTTCCACTTGTTTTCCAGCTGCAAGGCAATTAAATTCATTTCAAGGTAGTTAAAAATCTTTCCCGAACTATGTTAAAGCATCACGCAAAGGTGATGCTCATCGGTTCGTGGTTGTCGTGACTATCGACAATATACACACGGTGGGTGTCATATAAGTTCATGACTTTGGCAGTGGAGGACATGCATATTGCCATTTTCAAAACAATGGTAGTCATGTAGAGCATAATATATGATTTTATGTTACATTACATGGCTTCTCAAATGTCAACCCAATGTTATCGATGAAGAGATGCTACAATAAAAAAAAAGCCTTTTGTGTCAAGAATTTTTATGTTCAACACAAAGAGCAAACGGGGAGTGAGATCAAATGAGTAATTTTTAATCAATTTGTAATAATTAGGAAGCTTCTTGGATTTCAAGAAGATACAAGATAATAAATGTTACAGTATAAAAGTTTCTTAGTCCAATTCGCTGGCTGTGTCTTCCAATGGTTGGGTAAGTTCCGGAGCCAGATACGAATTAGTTCCTAGATGAACAACGCTGGAGGTTATAGGTGACTGAGCTGTGTGAGGTGAGGTAAGTAAACGGCTAACAGCATCAAAGGGTTGGGCAGCCTTTCTAGGTTTGTCGACCGTGGCAGATGAGCTGTTTAAAAGAGAACTGTACATTAGAAGACTGTCAAGCATATAAGCAGAGTTAATAACTATGTCTAACAGGCTAAGTCACTAAATTCTAAACACTGCTAGTAGTACAAAAGGAGGATGGTCCCGAGTCCAAGCGCGGACATTCAACAGGGTGCCCCACCCGAACAACCGGCTATATCAGCAATTGGAACGATCACTTCGATTGACTCCACCTCCCATTGGAGAAGGAATGAGGGTGCTTGCGTCAGAAGGGGTAAGTGGTCCTGGACAGGCATCTTGGCATATGAATGCGGTTCCAGCGGTGGGCCTTATCCATCTGTGTTGAGGATGGTCGACAAACTCCCTGAAGTGGCTGTGTCGGATTTCCAATGTCCGAGGATGGCTGAGCTTCACTACCAACTTGGCGGGTGGAGTTATTTGCTTCAGTGTCAGCACTTTCGTGATCCAAATTACTATCTATTAACCAATCATTATTTTCATCACAGCCTACTTCTATATTTTTGCTTATGGAACCAAGTGGCTTTTTGCTCCATTGGATTTGCAACTTCACTGCTTTTGGCAGGGATGAGCTTCCCTGGACCGGTACTTGATAGCTCGGAGATGCCTGCAGTCATCATTTAGGCGTCAAGGGGACTCTCCTCGGTACTTGTTCTGATACGGCCTTTGATTTCGGTAACCTCGCTCCATTCTGGATCCTCGTAGTTTACGTGGTCCTTTGTCCTCTTTGGCATCGAACCCGTCTGCCTTTGTGGAGAGAAATTTGCGAGAATCAGGATTGGAAATTTCTATCTTACTTTCCTTCGGCTTCCAACTTTTCCTCCAGCGGCCAGTTCGGGGTCTGTGCTCGGCTAGCGGATCAAGTGCGGAGTCGCCATCGGGTACCTTCTTCATCAGTCGGGAATCACTCACTCTCTGTCTCATATTCCTCGTGCTCCTCTTTTTATTTGGTCTTGGAGGATTCTGTGCAGATTCTGCGCACTTGATCTTCCAATGGTCTTATTCTGCTTTGCTCTTCTCATTTCCTGCTTTTTCCATGTCAAATCATCGGCATCGCAATTTCTAGCGAATTTTCCTTCTGAGGATTTGATATTATCCCGCTGCCGAACCCGCGTCGAAAATTTCCAATTTTCAATTGCGGCCTTTCTGCCTTCTGCTTTTCTTTCTTCTTTTTCCCTACAAGAACAAATTCATTTCCATTAAAAACATTTCTTTTAATTGAAGCAACGCTTATTCCTTTTCTCCAGTTTCCCAATATTTCTGTCTAATTTTTGAAATATTTCTTTTCTACAATGCTGCTTCTACTTCCCCTATATTTCTTTCCATAAAACACTCTTGTTTTATATTTTCTTCTTCTGAAGCATTTTTGAATATTTTGCTATAGTTTTCTAATTCTTCTATTCATGCTTCTAATATGGCCATTCTATTGAATAATTCCTTTAACAGCAAATTAAGGAGAACTGGGAAACCATTAATCCACATAACGAAACTTCAGCAGCCACGCTGCCTTCTTCAGCATCCGATGGATTAGTGGTTTCCCAGTTCTCCTTAATTTGATGTCCATCCACTGTATCTGGCCCCTCGGTATTTTGTTTACTTTAACAGCGTTTCTCTTTCTTCACTGTTTTCTGTTTGAATTTCCTCGATACCTCCATTAGCGACTTCAAACTTTTTCCTACATCTGTCTTCAGTTTCGTTTTCTATCTGACACCATTCTATCAAGCTAGCTCTTTTTTCCATTTGCGGTAGACAGCTTGCTAGTATCTTCCAGTTTTCTTCTGTCATCTAACCAACTGAAGTTCGCTCTTCCTCTTTACCTATTTTCCATCTGCATTGATTTAAACCTTCTAATATTCTTATTTCTTCGATTTCTATCTTGTTTAAATCTATTTTAACTTTCTTAGGCTTAGTCCTCTTCCCCTCACCAGTGGCTATAGTTTTATAAGCAAATTTTCCTTGAAGTTCTAACACTACAGCTGCAGTCTTGCTTAAAGTTTTTTTGCATTTCTTCAGCCTCCTTCTTCAAGCACTCATAATGCCTTTCTTAACTCATCATGCCCCATTCGACTGCTTTATCTAACGCTTCAACCAACTTCTGTTTACTCTCTAAACCGCTTTCTTCAATTATTTCTTTATAACGATTTTTCCTTTCAGTTTCTATTGATCTCAATTTCCTCCTCTTGCGTTATATCACTGTCCCTCTTGCTTTTCTTCGCTACAATGTCTATATCTTCCGTGCCAGAGAGATTATCTTCACCTCGCTCTCTTCCCGGCTCGCTCTTCCCGGCTTTGCATCTCGGAGCTTCGCTAATTTTTCTTCCTGAACTATTTTACTTCTAGCTTGCATTTCATTTTTACACCAAATTCTTGTTACGCTATATCCCTGCCGATACTTAGGATTACCCTCAGTATTCATTTTTATTCTTCTTTTAATGAATAACCGATTACTGCAACACTTTTCATCATCCTCATTGCGTTCTGCGGCTCTTGAAATGCTAACATATTAGTGAACTTGAGCATATTAACACCTTGCCCATCTAATCGGATTATTATCTTGCTTTTTCTTTGAGTCATTCCTTTGATGTACCCCTTATTTTGGCTGAAAAGTCACCATTCTGTATTTATCTAAGTAGGGTGGAACGCATAACTTCTCGTAAACAGTCGCGAAGCGCTTCGTCCTCCTTTATTCCTATTGCATGAGCTACAGAAATGACTACCGATTGCTTGTAGGCATCCTATAACTGGCTCTCCTTAATTATTTTCTTACAATAATTAATTTCCGTCACTAATTCTTCTTTAGACATTATCGCAAAATTTGACTTCTCAATACCCTGAGTTTCATTTGTATACTTGTTTTTATGAGCTTCTGGATTATTTACTACCTCGGACTCTTCTTTCGTCAAAAACTCCGATTCCTCTATATTTCCAGTTCCTTTCGCTACCAATTCTTTAGCTAAACTCTTCTTAAAAATAGGAGCCTTTTCTTCCTGGCTAATTTCTTTACAATAATTTCTATACTATTTAATGCTACATTATTTGTTCGTACTCCTCTTTCTTTCTCTTTCCGTTTCTTACGTTCAGCTTTCTTACTCTTTGTTAACTCTTGCTCATGAACATAACTATTATCAGTTTCCTTCTCTTTGTTTTCGCCCGTTATTAAGCCAGATTCCTCCTTAAATACATCTTGTTTTCGATTTACGTCTTTACTTAATACTTTTTCTGCGTATCTCATCACTTCCTTGAGTTTCGCCCATTTCCTACATTTCAATTTTACTTGAATTAGGTATGCATTAATTCTATCCTTTTCTTTCCAATTGCTCACAGAATTAATTAACTGTATATATCCGATATTTAAATCTATTTTCTTTATATTATTTTCCGAATAATGCCTTCCTTTTCTAATTCTTTATCTTCCATTCTTACGGCCTATTATACTCACAACCCTGTTGAACTTCTAATCTTCTTGTCTTTAGCTATTTTTGCTTTCGTAACTGCTCCTCTCCAAACTCGTGTCCGTGTAAAGTCCTTTCTCTTTACGATCCTCGATGATAGGCGTTGCTCCTTCTCTTGAAGCACCACACCACTTGCTCTGTTTGTAATTGTGGACTTCCTTCATGAAATGACAGGGCAAAAAGGAAAAAAAAATTTTTTAATTATTTAGGCTGATGAATAGTAGAGTTCTTACGCAGTGGAACTGATTATATCCGTAGTCTCCACCTTGTCTAGGACCAAAGCACCTCCCTGCTCTGTCAAGGATTTTTATGTTCAACACACAGAGCAAACGGGGAGTGAGATCAAATAAGTAATTTTTAATCAATTTGTTAATAATTAGGAAGCTTCTTGGATTTCAAGAAGATACAAGATAATAAATGTTACAGAATAAAAGTTCTTAGTCCAATAAGCTGGCTGTGTCTTCCAATGGTTGGGTAAGTTCCAAAGCCAGAAACGAATTAGTTCCTAGATAAACAACACTGGAGGTCATAGGTGACTAGCTGTGTGAGGTGAACAGTATCAAAGGGTTGGGCTGAACTAGCCAATGCTGTCGGTACTGCTAACTCGGAAGGCGCAAACCTTTCTAGGTTTGTCGACCGTGGCTGATGAGCTGTTTAAAATAGAACTGTATATTAGAAGAATGTCAAGCATATAAGCAGAGTCAATAACTATGTCTAACTAGCTAAGTCACTAAATTCTAAACAGTACTAGTAGTACCAAAGAAAGATGGTCCCGAGTCCAAGCGTGGACATTCGACAGGACGCCCCGCGCGAACACCGGCTATATCAGCAATTGGGACGATCACTTCGATTGACTCCACCTCCCACGGGAGGAGGAATGAGGGTGCTTGCGTCAGAAGGGGTAAGTGGTCCTGGATGGGCATCTCGGCATATGAATGGGGTTCCGGCTGCGGGCCTAATCCTTCTGTGTCGAGGCTGGTCGACGAACTCCCTGAAGTGGCTTCGTCGGGTTTCGCAATGTCCCAGGATGGCTGAGCGGGCGGAGTTATTTGCTTCAGCGTGCACACTTTCGTGATCCACATTACTATCTGGGTCATTCCACGTCAGTTTAGGCAGGCATTGGCACTGACCTCTCAGATTTTAATGAAAGTTGGTATATACAATTGTCCTAGAGAGTTGGCATTGAATGCCAAATATTATTATTATTTTTTCATTTTTATGGAAGTTACGGGCATTTAAAATTTTCGATATTTGAGTGGGGGCCTTATCTATGAAATACTGTAATTTCGGTTGTATTTTACTTAGAAAGATGTGATTGGTGACGTATAAAAGCTCTTTAATTTTAGATTCTATATGAAATTTTTAAAATTGTACTACCTTTTAAAGCTCGAGAATAGCATGGGGACTCGAGGTTAAGTTCTTCAGATGGACAGGGTATCCTACGAAATATAAATTTTATGGTAATTAAGTTGTCTTAACATTCTACAGCTGTTTTTTATTCCTTTCAATGTGAACTCATTAAGTTTTAAAAGAAAATTCAATAAAGGTAGCGAAGATACTAGGGTTGATCGAAAAGTAGTGCTTCCATGGCTGTAACATTTATATTTGTTAACCGATTTTCAAAATCCTTTTTGTCTCTGATACTTACAATTGTCCTCTATGTAAAGTACTATCCCCTTTTCGATATTATCCCCATTCCTTTCCACGCATTGCACCAACGTGTGACTACTCGGGTGAACCCGTCGGAGAGGAAGTCCGGGGTTGTTGTCGACACCAGGATTGAATGGCAGCTTTGGACCATCTTCTGCAGCACGGTAACGCTCATCCGCAAACAATCGTAACACACTAGAAGTGTTGTAGCGCCTACAGTTCAAAGATGAAAAACTGCAGTTCAAAGATGAAAAATCTTGCACCTTTCGACTTTCACAACTTCCTAAAGAAGAAAAATCACCTTAAAGGACATTCAATCCCTGATGACAAGATAAAAGAGCAGTTGCACGTTATAAGTCAGAAGTGACTGACTCTGAGGAAGTGTAAGGTAAATATATTTTCTTTATTAGTAACAATTCGATATCATAATTCAAATTTATATTTTCTTACTTAATTATCTTCTTATTTAACAGGTGCTCAATACTTTTCTGACTTCTGAAAAAAAAATCTGAAGTTCTAAGACACATTTTTCCTATTGATATAATTATTATTGTAATGCTAACTATTGATTTTATTTTTTCGTGTAATTGTAATTAATAATACTATTCATATAAATAATAAAACGTAAATAAATGAATGGTCTCAAGGTTACACGCTTTCTCTTCCCTGTACGAATACTCAAGTCCCTATTACCTGACTCCCGCTGCTAGGAGCTCAAGCTTTAAAAATAATATCTTCAAAACTAAGCAAAACACTGTTTTGAATTTTTGTAATGTTTTTATGAAAGTATGTGGAAGATATTGATAATTTTTTTAACAAAAACAAATACCCACCTTTTGAGAAATTTGCATAAATAAAATATTTTTAATAAATTCAAATATTTGCTCATGCGTAATACAATTTTAAAAATTTCATACAGAATCTACAGTTAAAGGGCTTTCTTATGTTACCAATCACATCTGTCTGAGTAAAACACAACCGAAGTTACAGTAATTCATAGAGAAGGCCCCCACTCAAATTTCGAAAATTTTAAATGTTACTTTTAAATTTCAAATTTTAAACTTCCATAAAAATGAAAAAAAATTATAATATTTGGCATTCATTACTAACTCTCTAGGGCAATTGTATATACCAAAATTCATTAAAATCCGAGAGGTCTATGCCAAAACTAGAAAAGTTCTGCCTGAATTGACGTGGAATGACCCATCTATTAACCAGTCATTAAGTTCGTTACAGCCTACTTCTATATTTTTGCTTATGGAACCAAGTGGCTTATTGCTCCGTTGTGTTACCCACTTCACTGTTTTCGGCGGGTGATGTGCTTACCTGGACCAGTACTCGAACGCTCGGAGATGCCTGCATTCAACGTTTAGGCGTCGAGGGACTCTCCTCGGCACTTGTTCCGATACGGCCTTTGATTTCTGTAACCTCGCTCCGTTCTGGATCCTCGTAGTTTACGTGGTCCTTTGTCCTCTTTGGCATCAGACCCGTCCGCCTTTGTGGAGAGAAATATGCGAGAATTAGGATTGGACATTTCTATCTTACTTTCCTTCGGCTTCCAATTTCTCCTCCGGCGGCCAGTTCGGGGTCCGTGCTCGGCTAGCGGATCAGGAGCGGAGTCGTCATCGGGTACCTCTTCATCGGTCGGGAATCGCTCACTCTCTGTCTCATATTCCTCGTGCTCCTCTTTTTATTCGGTCTTGGAGGATTCTGTGCCGATTCTACGCACTCGATCTTCCAATGGCCTTTCTTCTTCTGCTTTGCTCTTCTCTCCACGGTCCATTCCAGCCGGGGGTGTTTGTTCTTCTCCTTTCCTGCTATTTCCATGTCAAATCATCGGCATCGCAATTTCTAGCGAATTTTTCCTTCCGAGGATTTGACACTTTGCTATTTGTGGCTTATTATATCAATAAAAAATTTACAACAATTAAAATTCTGACCATTCTGAGTTTCACAATAATGTTTATTTTAATTATTATGCGTAACAATCTAAACAACGACTGTTTGTAACCGCTAATCCTAACAATAATGCTTAAGGATAATAAGGCTTAAGCTAAAAGTTATAAGCTTATAAGAATGCAGGTTTGGGATGTACGTTTATCCGTCCAGTGCTAGCATGATAACTTAAAAACGGAGTAGCTTCTTCAAATTCTATTTTTGACAATATCATCATCAACGTCATATATCAGGCTTTTTCCTGGACCCCTTTAAGTCGACTGCACGTTAGAGCGACCTCAAAGAATGCCAAGATTTTGTCATGTCATCTAACAATCGATTCGTAGTGAGGAGACAACAATGAATAAATTGTTACTTTATTTTTTAGGCACTGTTGACACGAGCACGTGTATGCAATGATCGCATTGTCGAGGCTCAATTGCTCATAATTAAATGTACTTCTGCGTCACGATTAAAGCTCCTTCTTAGAATGTTTGCAAGATTTTTTTTGATAGTTAAATTTTCAAATTTCAGAAAATGTAATTGTTATTCTGAAAAAAAAAATTAGCGTTTACACTCTTTTTATTCTATTGGCCATTATAATTCAAAAATCTGTGCTTATTCTATTTATCCTATTGGCAATTATTTCCTCTTTAATTGTTTTGTATCCTATTGGTTCATGTATTTGCATAACTTGTACCACTGTTCTGTCTATAAAGGCTTGCATGCCTCTTGCTGTATATATCCTTGACAAAGCCGGGAAGAAATGGCGAACTAGTTGGAACTCCTGATGTCCCTCTGTTATACTGTAAGGCCACCACCTGTTTAATCAATAGGAACAGTATTATGATCCACCCTTCTACCAGTAATTATTATCACCTAAGCAAATCGTAATTGTTATCACCTGAAATTTTATTATAAGTCCATGAGACTTTTCAACTATTATCTGATTTACACATAAACAAAAATATAATCTTACTTCAAACAGGTTTATTGTGTTTGCAAGTAATCAAATATTATTTCTTTTGTTTGTAGGAAAGGGGGGTTAACTTTATTGTGTGTCGTCTTAAAATGAGAGGGGGTAAGGAAAATATGACACAATATGTCATGGGGGGGGGGAAGAGGGGGTTTGAAAACGCCAGAAACAGCATGACGTATTTCTTGAACGACCCCTAGGTTATCTGGAGCTGCCCACTACATGAAATGAGCAGAAATCGTTGTGCACTTTTCATGGATTGTGTAAAATTCTGCACATTTCACGAACTGTGCAAAATAGTGTACAATTCATGAAATGAGCAAAAAGTTGGCACTTTGTGAATTGTGCAATTTCACAATCTGCGCGTAACATATGTACCAAATTTCATTAAAATCCGAGAGGTAAAGTTCCAATGCCAGCCTGTATTGACGTGGAATGACCATTATAAGAATAGGTTTAAAGATGGTTTGAATTGCCCAAGCACTACCTTTATCATCCTCATCCTGCAAACTTCAGTGATAAGTTATTGATGGATTGAATTTCAGTTGTATTGATGTCAGTTATGAATACAAGTGAAATTCAGAATTAATATTAACACTTCTATATAAACATACTTAATAAAAAATTCGTCAGCTGCAACAAAAACCATCAGATAAAATCTTCGATTCTGCAGAACTTTTAATTTTATTTTTAATATTTGCTCTTTATTCTTAATTTTTTTGAAAAATTACTGCAATGTTTACTGAAACAATGCTGATATGTTAAATATTTTCTTATGCATATTACAGAATATTAGGTCTAATTATTATATTTTATTCACAGCACCATTCACCATTATCACGTTTCCTTTCCTGTTTGCTGTAATGTTTGGTGATGCAGGCCACGGATTTTTGATGTTTATTTTTGCTCTATGGATGGTGATATTTGAGAAGAGCTTAATAGCAAAGAAAATTGAAGATGAAGTATGATTCTATAATTTTTTTTATTTAATTTATCTGATAATTATACACTGAATGCTCAGTTGAAAGTTGACATTTACGATTTTAGACGTTTTGTCGAATATCAAGAAAAATTCTTGGGGAATTATCCTGAAACTTCAGGGATGTAAAGATCATGTTACACCTGATATAATTCAGCTAAGGTTTTGATCCGAAGGCAAATACGGGACCAGCAACAAATTGAACAAAGTAAATAATGTATAAAATTATGCTTGAAATGCGTTATAGCTATAACATATAATTTTGAGGCCTTTTTTTTTACTTATCTGTGTTCATTGTCATGAGAATAGCACGAATATTCATGGAGATATAAAGGTTTCTTTAAAAAAATCGACATTTTATTGTACACTTTTTTATAACATGCCGGGTTTTCAACCCAATGCAATGACATTTTCAGGAAACTTGTCAAACTACAGTAGAGAATATCAATTAGAATATAAAAATATTAAACATGTGATAAAATATGACCATTTTTACTAAATAATGTGTAACTGCGCGTGGCAAGCGTTGCCAAATTATATTTTGCATAATTTATTAGCCAAATGTATAGAGCTACTCTTATAAAAAGCCCAAACTCATAGATCTACTCTTATGGCTTATTTACTTCATACCTGCATAAGGAGAATGCTGGTAATAGTGTCCGGTCCAAAAATAAAAATTTGGAGAAAAACCCTTAACGTTTGGTTTATTTTTGAGAGCAACTGAAATTGATATCATTCTAGCGACGACATCTTTCTGAATTTTCATGATATTTGCTTTTGCTCTTTATAAGAGTAGCTCTATACATTTGGCTAATAAATTATGCAAAAGACGATTTGTTAAGCCTTGCGCATGCGCATTTAGGCATTTAGTAAAAATGCTCTTAATTCATTAAATATTTAACATTTGTATACTTTGATTGTTGGGCGTTGTCTCTAATGTAGTTTGTCAAGTTTCATGAAAATGCCATTGCATTGGGTTGAAAACCTTACATGTTATAAACAAAAATACCATTAGAAAAGTTCGATTTTTAATAAGCCATTATATCTCCATGAATATACGTGCTATTCTCATACAAACGAACACAGAAAAGTAAAACAAGCCTCTTAATCATAGGCTACAGCTACAACGCATTTCAAGCATTATTTTTTACAGGGTGATCCCAAACAATATTATTTTTGATTAATTTGTTGTTCCCTATTTGCCTTGGAGAAAAAATCTTTACTGAAAGATATGAGTGTAACATGCTCTTTACACCACTGAAGTTTCAGGATAATTCGTCAAGTATTTTTCTAGATATTTGAGTAAACACCTAAAATCGAAAGTGCCCATTTTCAAGTGATCAGTTAGTGCATGAGTAGATAAGCAGTGGTAATACTGAATACTGAGCAATTATAGGTGTAATGCAAAGGTTCATCACATTAGAATCGTAAGTAGTGCGGCAAATGTTACTCACAGATCAATGAACCGCACATCCATTTGAAAGAGGGGAACGATAAGGTTTTGTTCAATGCCAATAGAGAACTTCAGGTGCATCTGGAAGACATAGGGAGTTACTGTCAAGATTGTGAACGCACAGCACAAAGCTTTTTCGTGGCCACCTCTATCCCCAGGCGTCACTGTTTGTGACTTCTTTTTGCGCGGATACGTAAAGGACTTTTTTTGTGACACCCTTTTTGACAATTCTGGAGGAAGACACATCGAACACTTACAAACAAAACTAAGGTTTATTACAAACATTTCAATAGGCCACCTATCTCTGTATCTTCATTTCTTTTTAAATTAGATTTCTGAAAGGTGATGAACCTTTCTATTACACCTTGTATAATGAGTTTATAGTTTTATATAGTCATGGAAAAGCCATTGAATAAAATGGAAGTTAAATTTTTTAAAACTATAAAGTATCAGTCTGATAAATGGTTCCCTTTAATGCTGAAGTAATAAACTGAGCTATACATATAGTATGCCAAAAATGTATGCATATTTCAGCAAAGAAAATGTTTTAAAAAGAAACCAAAAAACCTGAACTCATTTTTGCATTCAACCGATTCAAATCTCTAAAAACTAACTCATTTATAAGAGGGGCGTTCAACTTTGACCTGGACTTTATTTTTTGTAAATTTCATTGTTGTAAAAATCTAAACTTTCATTGTTGGGATGGCAACTGCCGTCTGTAATGCAAATGCAGCACCACTCATCCGGTTGCCATGACAACCGATTCTTTGTTTAAACAAAATGGCGGAAATCGATGTGTCGACCAAAGTGGAATAACGAATAATCATCAAGTTTCTCCGCAAAAAAGGTGTGAAAGCATCTGATATTCATCAGAGACTTCAAAGACAGTTCACCGAGTAATGTTTTTCTTGATCATCCGTCTTTGCTTGGTGCCAAAAGTTTGAAGGAGGACGCAAATCTACCGGCAATGAACCCCATAAAGCAAGGCCAACAACTACTGTCAATGATGGCATCATCGCACGAACAAATGAGCTGATAAGGACAACAGGCGGATTCATTTCGAGAATTGGCTTCATCCGCAGTAAGCTGAAATTCAACAAGATCTGTGCCAGATGGGTGCCTAAGCAACTCTCCGAAGATCAGAAAACCACCCGATTGGAAATCTGGTTCATGTTGCTCCAGCGATATGACAGGGAAGGTTACAGCTTCGTAAGGCCTGTTGTGACCACCGACGAGACATGGATTCATCACCATACTTCTGAAACCAAGCTTGCGAGATGGAATGACGACACACATTGACCACCAACCAAGAAATTCAAGATGACAGCATCGTCAACGAAAGTGATGACGACTGTATTCTGGGACCTTAAGGGTATCATTCATGTCGATTTTCTGGAAGAATGTCGAACCATAAATACACCCTAATACTGTGACATTTTGAGAACGCCTCTGAAGCCGGCACTAAGGAAAAATCGACCAGAACTCCTTGTCAGTTGTGTTTTTTTCTGCAAGACAACGCCAGACCACACACAGTCAAACTGACTATGGACACACTGACGGACCTCAAATGGGACATCTTACCACATCCTCCGTACAGATCGGAACTCTCCTATAGCGGCTGTCATCTTTTTGGACCATTGTAAGAGTTCTTGGGAGGGCAGAGATTCGGCTCCAATGAGGAAGTGAAAAAGACTGTCCTGACGCGTTTCAACATCAGCCTAAAGATTTCTACAGAACCCGTATCCAGATTCTCCCAGAACGCTGAAAAAATGTGTAGAGAAGCAAGGAGAGTTCCTTGAGTAATAACTGGTGTGTGCGGTTTTTTTTGTAGTTTCCTGATTTAATCAAAAATAAAGATCAGGTCAAATTTGAACGCCCCTCGTACATATGGATTTAAATTCACTTTGCAGTAAGCATCAGGCTAACTAACAAGCACATTTTCAATTGCCTATAATCTGAAGTGGCAATAAGCAAACCAGGCTATCCAGAAGTAATGGAAAATTAAAAAATTTATTAAATTCCCAAAGTATTCATAGTAATCTTTTGTGGTTTGCACAGAAATGCACAGAAAAGTGAGATTTTTGAATCATAATGAAGATATTTAATACGCATTTAACACCAATTTATGGTGCTCAATGGTATAATTGCAATAATTGTGTAAGCTACTGGAAACATAATTTGGCTATTCTCTGATTTCAACCTAGTTAGGGAACGTGCTCTTTTTTGCTAAGAGTATCTTTTGTAATATGGGCGAGCCGGTTCCATGTTGCATGTAACTAAAAGAGATGAACAGGGTCTATTTTGCAACAAAATAGGTTTATTACCGAGACGCGTTTCGATCTTAGATCATCTTCAGTCTGAATATAGTGGCTACTTGCTGGCCTTTTATAATATAGAGATCTCCCCCTGCCCAGTGCTCATTGGAGGATCTTGAGCTGTGCTTATCTTGTGGATCTGTGTGAGAATGGGTTTATCTTTTATAACTTCCCTTATTAGTCCGCAGAGCAGTCCTTTTTGCAATGCTCTGTTATGCTCAAATCACTAATTTTAAAAATCTACCACAGGTCTGGTTAGTTCTTTCGGATCACTTAATTCTTTTGCCAGGTGAGAGGATTATGGCAAAAGAAAGGAAGTGACCCATAAGCCCTGTTAGTGGATATTTTAAAATTATGAATATTTATATTATAAATGTAGGAGTAGTGATAATTATATTAATTAAGTTGAATAGTACTCCTTTAATTAAAATGTGATAAAATTAAAATAAATAATAACAAAAAAACAATAAAAAAAGTCACCAGAGTAAAAGTTTATATTTCTGTATTTCTTTATATTTCGTACTTAAACTTTTACTCTGGTGACTTTTTTATTGTTTTTTTGTTATTATTTATTTTAATTTTATCACATTTTAATTAAAGGAGTACCATTCAACTTAATTAATATAATATATGAATATTTATATACACTCTCTCACCAAAAGTCATGGCACACCTCGTGGAAGATAGTCTACCAATCCCCGGAACACATCCACAGGCACTGCTAGCCATGTCGCCTCCACTGCCCTCCATAACGATGCTGCATTTACCAGTTGTGTTGGTGACGACCTGACAGATCATTCGATGACGTCCCACAAATGTTCAATGTGATTGCAATCTGGGGAACGTGGAGGCCAAATCATTGTCATGAAATCGCTAGTCTGTTACTCCAGTCACTGCCATGTCACAAAGGCGGGCTCCATGGCTTCGTGTGGCCTGCGCCAGACACGAACACGACAATCGATCCGATACAGCTGAAACCGTGACTCGTCGAATCAGGCAACCCTTCGCCAGTCCTCAGCAGTCCAATGTCGATGTTGGTTGGCCCAGGCAAGGCATTGCCAACGATGTGCAGCTGTCAAGAGTGGCATCCGTCGTGGCCTCTTGCTCCCAAAGCCTACAGCGTCAAGGTTCGCGGAATTGTCGTCACGGACACATTTGTGGGACGTCCCTGTTTGTACGGCATGGTGATTTGACCCGCTGTCGCCCTTCGGTAAGCAGTTGGAAGCCGGGTGACCCGACGAACACCTCTGGCATCAATGAGGCGTGGGCGGCCCACCCGCTGTCCGACATAGGTTGTAACCTCTCGTTGGGTGTACTCTCGATAGACTCTTGCAACGGTTGTGCGGGAAATTTGCAGGGTGTTGGCTACATCTGATATTGAGGCACCCATCCGTCTGGCACCAACAGTCATCCCCCGTTCAAATGCGGATAGCTCTTGGCGTGCTGCCATTTCTGCAGCTAGTTTTGCTTATAATGATTGTGTGATATCAGGGAGTCTTGTGCACCTGCATTCCGAGAATGGAAGCAGCGGGATCTGTCTCATTACGGACAGGGAACCTGATTGGAGGGGTGTGCCATGACTTTTGGTGAGTGTATAGGACACCATTCAAACAGTATATAGTCGGGTGCAAAAAGGTTTTACCTGCTCCTTAAGGGATGAGCTTACTGGATGTTGATCGGTTCCAAAATCATATACTTCTACTGAGAGTTAAGGCAGATTAGAATGGACCTGTCCCTTCTGAATGAAAATAGGGTAGCAGGTATACGCTTGGGATGTGCTCGTCACTTATTCTCTCCTGACAATAATAAGCGATAGCAGCTAACAGCAGCATCGTAAAAGTCTGCCTACTGCCTCGAATAGCAATTGTTCGAATCTGATATGGATAGACATTTTTTTTGTTCATTTTTGCGTTTTTGATTTGGTTTTAGTTTTTAAACCGTATATGTGAAGAACACCATAAGCAGATTAAAAAATTTTCATCCAAGTGTTCAATTTGATCTATTTATTTGAGGGTTTTCATATTAATTGTCATGTTATGCTTTATTCTATACTAGCTGAAATGCCCGTCTTCGCCGAGCTTTTCAAGGCAAAACGAAGGCGGGGTATCAGTAGCTATCTACTCTAGGTATATACTAATGTTGTTTAAGGTTTGACCCTGGGACTTGTTAATTGTCATTGCTTAAGCTGGGCGAACGGGAAATTGTCGACCTTTGAACTCTACAAAATGATCAGTCGCCTGTAATGGTATTCTTGGTATTAAAACGAATTGTCTGCGTTATCCCCGCTGAGTATTGTAGCCTGTATAGAACCTGATTATTCGGAATTGGCTGTTGTATTCTTTAATACCCAAAACATTCAACCTAATGACCGTTGACCCTATAATTTACCGACAACTTCGGACGTTACTATGGTTTTATACCCGGCAGGGAATCAGTGCATATGATGATATTATTTTGCGCCAGCGCACAGAAAGTAGAGTTCGTCGGATTTTAGAAAATCACCCAATGCATGATTCTCTGCAACTAGACTAGAAATCCATCTTTCACATGACGGGGTCAACTGTACAGGTTGAAGGGTAAAGAAATGAAAGTGGACCATCAATGGGTTTCAAAACAAGTTCTGCAACAACATACTGTTAAATCGACATTAAACATTTTTCATTATATTTAATTAATAACAGTGACTGAATATTGTCTTACCACATCAATCCCTGGCTTCGGACTGATTGTTCTAACTTTCTTAGTTGGCCTTGGACGGACGCCTCGGACAGACGGATAAGAAAATTTCAGTATTAAGGCGAAGATACATAGCTTGCAAACACTAGTAACGAAAGTTTAAAGCGATAATCGTCAAGCGGAAACAACATTCGTTTTACGCTTTACGTTTATGCTATTCCAACGATATTCAATATGGTCAACACATAGCCAGCGAGATCAGAACGCAATATGACTTGATAAACATGGCTGGCAATTCTGAGCTGCGACTCTTGTTATTAAAAAGAAAAAGGTTATTATTAAGTTTGATATTCATATCGTTGGAACAATAGAAATTTAAATTGAGAAGAAAACGAAGAGTTTGGATGTATGAAATATGGCGCAAACAACTTTGGAGGGAGCCTATCATACTCTGGTAAATTTTAATAATATATTATTTTACTTTCTAGTAGATATATTAAAATATTTTACACTTCAAAAATGATATTAAGAATTCATATGATAATATTAAAAAAATAATTTTTAAGTTTTACTCGATTATTTTTTAGCATTCAGCATTTTAATTTTCTCTGCAGTAATAATAACTCTTTATATAGGGCAAATTGTGCATATATTTATATAAAATTTTACAGATGAATTTTATGCGCAAAAATGATGATGACATGGTTCGTCGTTTTACAAGAATGTCCCCTCGTCTTTTTGACTGTCTTGGGAGAACTCCTGCTAGAGCGTAAAGCATCAAACTGGATTTTATCGGAGCGAGAAACGGTTTTTCCGTTCTCGCCTTTGAAATTTTCGGTTCTCGCTTATACCAGCGAGACATTTATGATAGCGACTGCGATAAAAAATTTTTCGCTTTCCAATCTCGCTCGTGTTTTTTCGGTTCTCGCAAGCTATGTGAACCCGCCTCTAGATAGCCTATCGTTGCAGAAACTTTGCCTTGCATGAGATATACACATTGTTGGTTCGCGCATATTATTGCTCATGCATTGTAACTTCATGACAGACGGATCAAGTAAAATATGTAGATTTTAGTTTTTAATACAAGATTAAACAGAGTATATTAATTAAAAAATAAGAACTCCATTTAATTAAAAAAATAATAATAAATAAAAACAAATTAATAAAAGTCACCCAGTGGAGAAATACAAAGGTTGGACGAAACACGCATGAAACAAAGGTCTTGTAGAACTTTTGTAGATGAAACACAGATGATAAATTTATGTTTTACAAATAACCAATGGGCAGCCCATTGTCACCCATACTCGCCAACATATACTTAAATCACATAGAACACATATTACTTAACACTTCACAGCATAAACAATGCATAAAAATTTGGATGAGATATGTTGATGATATCTTAATCATCACAAATAGGCCAATAGAAATATTAACACAATTATTAGAAAAAAGGCATCCACTGAAATTCACCCGTAATTGCATGACAAACAACCAAATCACATTTTTAGGTTTAAATATTATAATATAAATACACTAAATTTTGAGATATATGAAAAGCCTACAAAGGTAATAATATACCACATTATTTATCACAACAACCTACACACCAAAAAATAAACACAATTAAACAATATATACAAAGAATAAAAAATCTCACATCCCCAAAACGCATCCCACAAAAATTAAAAAATCTGAAAATAAACCTATCAAAAAATAAATATCCGATAGAACTAATTGATAAAATTTATATAGAAGCATTCACCAACACAACAAGAAATAACACAACTCAATACGAAGAATACAGAAGATATTCAATACCATACAATAATAAAACTTTACACACAGAAAAAAAATACTAGAACAGATACCAAACATTAAAATCATACCAAATATAACAAATAACATAACTAAGACATTAGTAACAACCACCAATATAAAAACAACAAAAGATCAAAACAGAAACACAATTTCTAATTTCAAAGACATTTGCCAAAATATTAAAGAAAAATGGAACATCACTAACATAATATATCAAATTCCATGCGCCAACTGTCAACACATTTACACAGGTCAAACAAAGAGACAATTAATAACACGAATAAAAGAACATGAAAGAGCACTTAGAAACAAGGATAAAAATAATCATTTAGTGAACCACTGCATTAGCCAAAATCATAATCCAGATTGGAACAAAGTCAAAATCATTAGTAACGAAATAAATTACAAAAAAGACTAATAAAAGAAACCATCAACATTATTTCGAATGAAAAAAATTTAGCCAAACCATCTATAGAAATTAATAATAAATGCAAATTACTACTAAAACTATAATGCAATGACGTATATTAAAGATAGACTCCGAATCCTATTGTTGTAACTTGAAGCAAATTGGGAAGCTCCATGCCCAGAACTGTCATGGCCGAAAGTGAGTGAAGATGATGCAAAACACATGGCTAAACACAAGAGTAACTGATTAATAATTCTTTCACACACCGTTAACGGAGTGATAAGTTTATCTTTTCGTTTACTTTGTATTTTATTATATTTTATAAACAATTTTTCGATCATGGTTTCAATTTCAATTTCGTTTCGATTGTCTTTCAGTTACGTATTTTCATTTTAGTTACGTATTTTAGATTTATTTTTGTGGAAAATGATTCCTGATCCTTTTTCTTCTCTGTTGGTACAGTTGTACGCAGTTTAACTTTGAGGAATGGTTTTGAATTAATTATTCCTCAGGCCCAAAATCTTCAAAAACAAAGCAGCCAGACAGCTAATTACTCCACGGCTCACTCCTGCCCAGAACTATCATGGTTCAATTTGCTTCATTTTTTGCCGCTATTAACAATAGGATTCGGAGTCTATCTTTAATATACGTCATTGCTATAATGTAACCCAGACAATATCACTTCCCTTGCCCTCAACAATCCAATACTATTATCCTGTTCACAACAATCAAACTAATAACAATATCTTCTCTGTTTTAATATCACACATTGTTTTTGATTTCATTGTTTTGTTTCGTTTTATTATTATATCTTCTACTAGAAGAGGTACCCGGCGTTGCCCGGGATAATTACACTTGCACAA